>CM057453.1:1235100000-1235450000 GCA_016271365.2 Neoceratodus forsteri | reverse complement strand
AACACTTACAGTATCCCATTGTGACTAAAAGCTATAGCAAAATAATTCTGTTTATATCTATCGTTAATCTACTTTATTCCTGTTGTACTACAATTAACACAGTTATCACTTTTATGGCATAAGTGACAGAATAGTCTGTTAAACCCAAGGACTATGTATTACAACGTGAGTGTACAACAACTAAAAAAAAAGTGAGGCTGTGGGCATAAGTGGTACAGATCGCTTATTGCAACAATACAAAATTTACCACTATTTCAATAAGTGAGGCATCAGAGAGCCAATGCCATTGTCTTTACCAGGTAGTATATTCTCAGTAAAGAGCTACAGCGTAATTGAGCCTAAAGACAGCCATGATACACCTACAACATTGTAGCAACAGTTATGTTTGGATATTTAGAATTTGCTTTCCTTAGCCAGGTAATTAAACTGTTTGTTAGACAGAACAGTTACTGCATTTGTAATATACAGACACAGTGAAGTTACATATATGTACAGCAGAAGTAGACATATCAGTTGAACTGTATACATGATTCTGACATTAGGACTTGCACATACTTGTACAGGGCTAGTTTTCCCATGCCTCAACAGCAACCTCTGCATCTTGAGTGTACAGCTGCACTAAATTTAGTATGACATAAATTGCATTCTTAGATGCAACAGGTCATGTATCTTGACCATGGATGCATCTTGTAGTAAATGGATGTTGTTTTCATGATTTCTGTTTGCTCATAAGTGTTAAAACCTTTGTGCAGCTGCAGTCAGACACTTGCATCATTGATGTGTAGTAATGGTGCAGTACCAGGTGGTGGTGTGTGGGTCATCGCTAGGTAAGGCCATGCAACTACTAAGTGTGGTACATTGTGTGCACCTGCAATCAGGGATGTGTACGCTTGGTGTACATGGCCTCAGTTTTGCTGTTGATCTCCACTGAGCATGCAGTACCTGGTCAGGTGGGTGGGGATGTCTTGTAGTACATTTAGATGTTTTTTTTATTTCTGTCACCTGCTACTGGTTGTCTGCCATTGGTCGTGTTGCCTGGTCCTCCCCTCACTTGCATATGTTTGTGTGTCTGTGTGTGTGGTGCTGGGGGGTGTGAATTCGACTTAGAGTTTTCAACCCTAACACCAAATTTCCTCATTTTGCCACTGTGGAACAACCCTAACTGATGCATTAAATGGAGTTTTTGCTATGAATTTCCTTCTTTTGAGAATGGAAACTATAAGTAGCAAATACAGACGTGCCACTGCAGTCACAGAATTCCAACAAATCATTCACTGTATGAATCCAGACGGGTATCATGGACCCTTTTGCTCCTACGGTCTCATAATATCATTTGGTGTATGTATACTGTTCTGGCAGTATAGGTCCCACAGGCCATACAGTGACAGTATCTGATTGGTCATATACATGCAGTGGTACAGGGACAGGTCCTTCAAGATATACACTGTCACCACATGATCACCTGCATGGCTGCAGTGTTGCTACTGCCTACCCTTCTGCCCTCACACTCCCACCACACAATCTGGTGTATAAATAGAGTGGTCATACATAAATACTTTGCAGCCTACACTACCAGTTAATTATTTACATTATGCATTTGTAGTGAGAGTGCACACCTTTGGGGTGTTGTTAACTAACGACCATATTTCATGTATGAAAGATCAAAGGAAAGTGTTTAAAAATCCTGAACCAACATTTCCACCCACAGTAATTAGTGTTAGACACATAAATACTTGCATGGTCTTGTGACCACATAGTATTTTGTGTTGGGAATCTATCTAGTGATGCATTTCTATTACTGGTTTTTATTTCCATCTACTTTGCAGTGTATTACTACAGACAAAAATGTTTTGCTGCTCTTTCACATTCTTTGATTTTACAGTAACTGTTAGTATTTCATACAACACAGCATATGGCTACATGTTTGTGTCAAACTTTGTTACAGATCTCTATATTTCCTCATGTTGTACCTCTTTAACTTGACTTGAAAGATATTGTTCTGAAAACTGTATTCATGTTAACATATTTTCTGAAGAAAGTGATAAGAAATTGTATGTGTTTCACAATCTAAGTATGTTAAACTCTGCTGTGTCTCTAATCTTGTACTGCATAACAAATGTCACTGTTTCTTAATCAGACAATAATGGTTTCTCCACAATTAATGTTCACACTATCCTTATGACCTTGCAGTGTTGTATTGTACCACAACATCTGCCAAGTGTGAAATCTAGTTACATAGTGATGAACTCACCATGATCATAATCTGTCATACTCCTGCATTGTAATAATACTATATATATATGTTCTAAAACAATGGAAAATATTGAACAGCATATTGCTAAGCTTCTACATGTATCTGAAATAAGAGATTAGTATAAGGCTGTTTAAAATGTTGCACTGTTTTAGAGAATATTACCAGTTACACCCTTGTAATAAAGTCAGTATAGTAAATACTTTTTAATGAAACATTTTTTGACAGATGCTACCTATAAAGGAAAAATGAAACACAAGCCATGTTTTTTTAAAGAAAATATAATATTATTTATCTTTCTTTATAAAACATACAAAATATCACATCTGCTACAAAGTGTAAAGTCTGTGTATCATACAAAAATAAATAATGCTTATTAAAGTAAAATAAGAAATGCAAAATTTGACTTTAACAAAAAAAATTTTCCAAATAAATATGTTGAAAACAGTCATTTTGTAAACATTTAAAAGGAACATAATTATTTTTCATGAAAGTATTAAACTATTTACAAAGAAGACACTGTCCATAAGAGAGAGAGTGTGGCACTGCTCGAGGCAGCCCAGTCCAGAAGTTGGACAGTATGTGGAGGCACAACAGAAGTGGAAGTTGTTGCGCATGGCAGAGGGGAGACACACATGAAGCTGTGGAGGCTGGTTAGTCTATCTCTGTGTGACTAGTTGTTGGCGGTGCAGGTGAAGTAGTGCTACTCAAGACACTGACACCTGCTGCTGTGTCCACAGGCTCGAGCATCAATTTTATGGTTGCCTGCTGCGCTGCAAAGAGGGACAACAATTTATCTTGCCCTCCGAGCGCAGCAGTTTCTTCCTTAATGGAATCAATTTTCTCGAGCCTGCGGACATAGCAGCAGTGTACAGTGCATCTTTCCTCATGATCTTCTTCTGTAAAGATACAAATAAAATATCCATTAATACATACTTATAAATATTCAGTTGTTTTCTTCTGTTGCATCTAATCATACTATTATCTTTTCCTTTTATATATCATAAGCAGACATCCATCTGTGCTACTAGGAATATACATTGAAGTAGTGATTCTTAAAAGTTACTGATCTTACTGAATATATAATATCAGTCACATAGGATGAACTGTTAGTCAATTAGTACTGTTAATCTTTAGAAATTGTATATGTGCTATATTAATATTATATATAACCTTATGCATCAGATTTTTGATCATACAATGGTTGCTAACTATGTTTATCACAGTAAGCCATAGAGCAAACTAAATTCCTTTATCCTCTAAAGTCTGTACAAGTACCACAATGTACATGTACTGTTTTTGTGAACTAGTTCTTAGTTGTACATGTCTGCTGTGCACCCTACACTGTAACATCAGGTAGTACATATTAGTCAATGTTAATTACAATAATTTCTGTTACATAGCAATGAGTGAAAACCACTGTTCTACTGTCGCTGTTTAAACAAATATTTAAGATCCATTTTCTACTGATGTTAAACATAACATCTCACAATAAATGGTAAGCATTTCAATATCAGACCTGTCAGTTCTTCAACAACTCTTTCAATAACACATTACATTAAAACATATAAAACTACACAATATTTGAACAATAATACAAATAAAAACATTTACTTTTTATTGCCACATCATAACATAGTGGAATATAAAGCAACAGTAAATGTTGTAAGTACTACTTAGAATTATGTACAGACTCTCTATCTCTCAAATGTAACTGTTTTTTTTTTTATCGACAATCCATCGCTCACAGTTTGATAATGAAAATCATTATACTGGAGTTACAAATGTACTGGTACACATCACAGACCAGATACTTGTCTCTAACCCTTAAAATTATATTTGCCATAAACAGTGTTCAAAAACAGTTATTATGATTCTGCATTCAGTTACCATATAGTTAAGCAATATTACACACAATGGTATTGGTGATGACATCATTTGCCCATGTACTAGGGTGTTGTTTGGCAACGAGGCACAGCCAAGTGTACGAAGCACAGCATGCGTGAATCCTGTCACTACCAACTTCCTCAAGTGGCACTTTATAATTATACACTAGCTTGTTTTGGGGTGAGATAGAAAGTAGTAAATCGAGGTTAATTTCCATTATGGTTATGCAATGTTACTGTGGTACTTCTTGCACTGGAAAAAATACACCTTAATTGCTACACTGCCCTGCTACTGAGGATATGTACTTTGTTTCATTATTCTCAGTTGCACTGTATTTTCAGGGTATGCTTTGTGAGCAAGCAGCCAGTTGAGATGACAAACACAGCTTTGGACAGCACGTTGCAGACGAAATGTCTTGTGCTTGATTTTTGTTACTGTGTTCTTTGTAGGCTTCTGTCTGTTAATGGGAATGATGTACCCATTTGCTTTTGTTTTAACAACCACTGTCTTTTATTTAGTGAAACGGGTGTGTGTATGCAAGTGATGATGTTGTCCCTGTAAACCGAGATGGGTGCTTGTAGTGATTTATGCACAGTTATCAGTCAAGATGCTGGCTGTCATCTTAGTTTGTATAGCAGTACAATTATTAAACTAAAGTGTGTTAACATTTTTAACTGAGCTGTAGCAGGCAGCAGCTTAGCGGTGTTCAATATGGTAGTTTTGTCTACCAATGTCAGCGGTCACAAGGGTTTTAGAGATACAGTTGTTTGCCACCTCTGCCATCTGGTGATTGCAGCTTTTACAATGGTAGAGCTGTGTCAGACAGACAATGAGATCAGAGAAGTCACACTTCATTTTTATGCCCATTATATAATAGGAAATAACTTGTAATACAAATGTACTTATGATAACATATCAACTATATACTTGATTTTATACTTACATTCAACAGTAGTACTCTCCTCCTCCTTCACCTGCACCACTGGTGTCACCAGACCTTCATAGGCACTATAAAAAATATCACAGTTATATGTAATTATCATAATTGAAATATTTCGATATCTAACACAACTCTTACTGTATTATATACAGATCACATACTTCAATACTGTCATACAACTATATGTGACAATTTAAAAGCAAAAGAGTAAAGCATCGTGAAATAGTACTATGCAAACTGTAATACACAGAAGGGCTACAGTATTCGTGACTGCATCAGAAAGTGGTTCAACTTTGTTTTAACAATACTGGGGTGTTTAAAAGTTTACACAGCAAATGCAACAGTGCTGCAACATGTTCACTACAATAAAATGTGAACTTCCACTACCTGCATCATACGTTACACAGTGGCACTGTGCCACTGGAAGTTGACAGACAATACTACTTCTACAACACAGCACCAGCACTGTTTTACTACATACATCAACCACAGTATTCAGCAGTGGACACTCACATGTTAACATACTACATGGAAACTACAAATGTTAATATTTCTGTCAATGTAGGCCACTTAATATACAAGCAAGCCAATTAACAGTTACTTGTGTGTGACATGCTGCCACACAGTGACCACTGAATGCTGATGCACATGCTTTCAACTTCAATGCACCCTGTAGTCAATTACATCCTCATAACATAAAATGTCCTTTGTAGAACACTGCAGGCAACCCCGCCACCTGTTCAGAGTCTTACTATAAGAAAATATCCCTGTTAGTAAAGTACAACCAACTACTCACCCAATCGCACAGTTACTGTGTGTAAATATCCATACTGATGCAGTGGACCAAAACCTATCACTCACGCATGGTCTTTACATGATATATATAACTGCGATGTCCATCTGGCACCCACCCCATGGGCAAATGCAGACTTACCATGCTATTTTTAAAGCTAGAGGTGCACTGGAACCTTATCACAACCTGACTGTGACATGAATTGATAAATCATTATGCTTGTTGGCCCAGTGGCTGCATCCAGGCCAATTACAGCAAATACAATTAACCAGTACACTGGTTGATAGTCGTACCCTCACCAACCCTACCACTGTGTAATGACAACCTGCTCACCCTCAGTCAGCAGGAGACAGTAGCTACCACCTGACAAACAGGAACATACCCAACAACTAATAGCATTGAGTGTGGCTGTACTATGATTGCTACACAACATGAACACTGACTGTACACACTGTAGTGTACTACACAGTCCTAATATGTGAATATGTGGTTTAATTAACACATTGAATCAGTCGACTACACTATTTTCAACATGCCTATTGACCACACTGTGTGCCAATGTATACACAGTGATACTTTATGTTGTCAGACTATGCTCAGCCAGATGGGTTGGAGGTAGGTAGCTGCTCACCAGCATTACAGGGAGGTGGAGTAGGCAGCAACTGTGACTGTCTTGTAACTAGACAAGTACTGTTATATACCACAACACAGTCTCAGCATATTACCACAATCGTGCTGAGCACAACCGCTGCACCAGTAGAACTGAGATAAATCCATGAACCATGTGTTGTGCTTCTGTCAAGGGTATAGTGCACGAGCCATGTTATATATGTATGTCATTGAAAACCAGAATTTTGCAAGATGACTGTGCACTAGTCCCTGAGGAATATATTTACAGCAGCAGAGGCAACATTGGCTCACTACAACAACATTTCCAATCAGGGATTGTAAAGCTATGCATAGTCTAGCATTAGCATGTGTAGGGTATCATAGCAACACACAACAGTGCCAGAGATCAGACTGTATTCAGAGGACCAGCTCCTCTCTTGCACTGTGTAATACAGCACCTTACCTCAGTTTGGGCAGCCATTGTTTTTGTTTGTGTTTTAACTTTACTGTGTGACAGTATTAAAGTTAACTAAGTTATCACAAGCACTACAATGTTCTTTCCCATTCAATTTCAATATACTGTACCATTGTTTCTGCTGCAGCATTATTTTGTCAGTTCGATACTCATCATACAATGGCTAGAAAAATCTGGTCTCTGATTAGTCAGTCTTGGCTGGACCCATGATCTTAATCAGTACAACATCACGGGTCTAATCTCACCCTCACTGTGAACCTGTAGATGAACTTTTGCTTGATGATCAGCTTGATTGTCTAATCTTCTTTAAAACAGAATTTTTTTCCACACAAACATCTTTAAAATGATTTTTTTATTCTGTACGACAATGAGTCATTAGATATAGCAAATGCCCTCCAGGGTGTCTGTCGCTTGGGATAACATCACGCCTCAGCTGTTGGATGAGCTCAGCCTGCAGCCTCATACCCAAGCACCTGAGGCATGACATTATCCCAGCACAACACACACCCTGTTGGGCATTATTGCTTAATTATAGCCCAGAAAAACCTGTAAACTCTCTGTCCATCACTTATCAAGAAGGCTTACTTATATCATACCCAACAAGTACTCATAGGCAATAGTCAACATTATGAAAACAGGTGCATTCTTACCATCTGACTCACTAAAATCACACTTTCAGAGTCAGACTCACAGCCTCCACAGCTTCTGTATGTGCTGGTACTACTCGGCAATAGGTGCGGAGTGCCTCTGATGATCTGTGAAATTAATATAAAAAGGATATTTAGTAACTGTATTATTTTAATCAGATATTTAGAAGCACTTTCTGTAACTAATTGACATATTTCTGTTACTTAACATGTTCCTTTATCAAGTATTTTCCAGTCATGATACACACATGTAAATGGCACGTTATGAATATTGCAACTAAACAAGTAATTGAAATTATTCAAATAGTTATCAGTTCAAGAGTGTAAGTTATATGATAACCATTGCTGTTGAATTGAATAGTACTCTATATTCAGTATACACTTCCATATAACAGCAGTTTAAGAGATATACTAATACCTGATATACAGCTGATAACCATTGTAAAATCACCTCAAGTGGTTACCTAGTGTCACTTTAACCTCGATAGCACAGCGCAAGACAGTAACAGTTACCCTAGCATCCATAATAGATGATGAAACTATGGTTGTCACCTGTACATCAGGTATTGTCATTTCTAGTGTATGCAAGTTGACATGAGAAGTGACCTCCACCCTGCAACACAAGTAATTAAATCTACATTATTAATAACTCTGCACTGGAGCCACATGTTTAACTACAATAACTATCTATTAGCATACACAGACTTAATGACATCAGTCAAATAACACCATAGTTCAAATACCTATCAAACATAGAGGTTCCTAGAATCAGTAACACTAAACTGAGGGAACTAGGATATAATTTGAACAACAACAGAATGGACAAGGCTTCAAAGGATCAGCACAAAGAGTGATAATAACAGACACATACTTTAGGGATTGTAGACCAGAATCTGATACGATAAGGACATTAGTGTTAAGAAGCACCTTCAAGTACAGTAGCATCTTGTTACGGTAAATTATCAGATGGATGTGTAACAGCAATCCCACTGTTGTGGCACTGATACACATGTTCTGTTATGGACACATGAACATCTACAGCCTTAATCAGGGCCCAACCTGAATAGTAGTGACAGTCAGTAAGCATGACTGCATACAACCCAAACACCTATATGTCTGCCTGATTCAAACAAGTCACCCCAGCAGTGTAGTGTACCTGCCACTTCAAAGCATGACGCTTTGTTTACCTATTCTACCATATTACATTCTTTTTTTTTCTGGTAGTATAGTGCCTCTACTCCCCCACTCCCCAGTGCAATCCCCGAACTTCATACCCACGCTTCTTGTAAGGATTGCCCCACTCTTGTACTAGTGTCCCACCCCCAATCATAATTTTGAACCCATGTAGGCACATTAATGAACGGATATTCCTCCAGTTGTACTGGTACCCCACACCCTAAGCACAATCCTCACCCCACATTGTCATGCTAACATCACAATATACCTCTAGTTCTAGTGGAACACCCACCCCCAGCTGCAATTCAAACCAGTCGCCATGAGAAAGTAATGTTTTACTGGTGAACTAGTACCCCCAGCTCCCAAACCACATTCCATGACTCAAAACACTCAAATATGACAGCAATAGCTAATGGTTTACTGCCCCAAACTTGAAGTGCGCTGTCCATCCTCCAATACACAGAGAAGGAACGGGTCTGAAGAGCAGGTCAATTATCCTCTCACCATCACAACTGGCTAGAGACTGCAGTAGCGGCCGCGCATACCACAGTCATCAAACAGCTATGGTGGTCAGAAAGAGTCCTGAGCTGTTTGCCACCGATCTGTAAATTCTGTGTACAGGAAGATGGGCAGCATAGTTCTGGGCAGGGATGGGCACCACTACAACAGCAGATATTCCTGTCATTGTGCGACTACTGACAGTTTTCAATCATGCCTTGGGTGGTGTGTACATCACTAAAACACCAAGAAAATCATTTCAGTAAGTGGCTACAGGATCGACATTGCACTTAGTGGGTGGGCGAACCACTACAACACCAAACACATGCTATCATTAGCACAACTACATTGGGTGGCATAGTGCTTTGCAGAATGTGGTGTACATCACACAGCACAACTAGTATGATAATGAAAAATTGTTACTTTACTTACGGTGTATCACGCCCCAACTCGTGGCTTTCCAGCTGCCTCCCAAAGCTCATACCCGAGGTAGTACCAGCACGATCTTGATCAAGTATCTCTCTCTGCTTGAGTTGGTAGAACACTGCTGCAACAGCTTCCACTTCCTTTTGCACTGCAGTGGTGTCTTGTTCCAAATTTTGAGTATTACATGTAAATAAGTGTGTATGCACCTCCACATACTGTCCAACTTCTGGTTCTGTATACGTGATAAGAATGCATGCACCCCTCACGCCTGGACTGCCTCAGCAATGCGACACCTCTCAGGCTCCAAATTCTCATTTTCTGCAAAACACCCCACAAATAATACTATTTTACTGCCATGTTCTCTGAAATATGTGACTTTCTGTTCTATCAAGGTCACAGGTTAAATGTTAACAGCTGTATCTTATTAATTTTGATATCATTATTAAAATATTTACATGCATACACAGAAAATACTGTCAAAATATAATATATGCAATAAGTAGTCACAACTGTTGTACCACATAACATTTGAGCATTCTTTCACTGCAAAGCTTGTATTATAGCATAGTGACACTTGTGTACACACTTAACACATCCTGATATTGATGCCATGATAACACTAACATCAGCAAACACAATTGGTACTTGTACTGTACACTGTTCAGCTGCCCTAAATAAACATTACTGACAATCCACTGGAGCTGCAGCATTGTACAGAACAACATGACAACAACCACATATGGGTGGTACCCAAGCCCCAGCACAACTGTATGTTGGCATCACCCTGCCTCACCAACTATGGCTTTTCAAAGTCAAATATACATCATACAACACTTCACCCAAACCCTGTCACCAAATTGTCTGTTATCTGTACAAAATAACTCGTTCTGTTGTAGTGCAGTTGTCACTCATCCAATTAGGTGAACAAGTACAGTGATCAGGACACAACGCTAAACTGTTAATACTTGAGCCATCATAAAGTGAAGCGTTACACTCCACTGTACTGACAGCAGTATTTTTAAGATGAAAACACAACTGTTACTTTAAAAATAACCACCAACTTACAAGGGGGGCATCACTACACAACAAGTGCTGAGTTTCACAATTCCAGGAACAAGAAACTGATAAACAGGACACCTACATACCAATGACAGCATGATAAAAAAATACGTAGTTGGCACTTTGCATGCATGCTGTCTCAATGTCCATGCATACCAGTAAACAGTGTGATCTTCAAATCTACCACCACAGCACTTCAGTGTTCTATTCCCCACTATTCTCTATCCAGTTACAGAGCACTGCCAGAGTAACATGTACAATGTAGGGTAACTGTTAAATATATTTCACAATGCTAAGCATGGCACATCACTGTTAAATATTGCCCTGACTACAGCCTGCTGCATCCCTGCTGCATGTTGTCCAGTGTTGTTCCACAGCCTGGAATGGTCTGAATAATACCAACCCATCTGTTACATCTGTGTGAGTGATGTTTACACTTGTTCTATTTTTTGACCAACATTTCTGGTTCTGAAAAGAACCTTGTTTGCACTTTGTTATTTGTTCAAACAGTCTGACATTCTTAGAGGACTTTGAGGATTGCATCTCAAAGGTCTCCCAGGAAATGGCAATTTCCAGTATGTGAGAAGTGTACACCGTCAGGTAGGTATAGCTAATCATAACAATACTTAATTTCGGTGACGAATGGTGGTACATTCCATACATGCGAAAATGCCGATAATATGTTGATTCTTTTTCTTCGAGCTCTATCAATCAGATACATATGGTGTTCTGCTTGCCAGACCCTACACTCTGTAATATCCGAAAATATGATTATACAGGCAGGCAACATACTCATAATAGAAGCAAGGTCCAATTTGCTTCTGTTACTAAATCTACCCAGCATTTTGTGCCCAAATCATTGCCCCCAAGATGTATCAGGAGTATGTCAGGATGAGGCTGAGTACTCAAAAGTCTGTGCATGGTTGGCATGAGATGCTCCCACCTCATTCCACCTCTACCAAACCACTTTACAGAGCAATTTGGGAGCTGCAGATTTCTCCCATAATCACTATTTTTGCATACTCAGATGCTCGCCTCACGATACTGCTTCCAACTATCCACAAAGTCCTTTTGCTATTTTCTGCCATTCTCAGGTTTTAAACTCAGAAGTGACAGAGAGCTACCAAAAAGTCAGTGTTCACCCTACACTAGCTAAGCAGTAGTTAAAGTAAAACTGATATTTTCCTCTTTACTCAAGCCAGCGCCACTGTGCTGATTAATAACACACAAATGAAAACACCATTGGCTATTGCTGTGGCTCTTTAACCAATGTAGGCCATTCACTGACTATTGCTAGACCTCTGCTACTGCTAACATTTGCAAACATTGAGACGTGGAAAATGCATCCTTTTCATAGGCATTTTAAACAATTACAACCACAGAACCATGTCTGATTGGTTCCTCTTCTGTTATGGGTACACGCACCTTTCTATCTCCCTCTATTTGCAGCTGCATCTGTACAAGTTAGTACTAAACTACTATCTGACTTTAAAAAGTTTTATCTAAATAATACAGCATCTTAGATTATCACAAGTAACATTATCAAATACAGCATTAAAAATGTTTTGATTAATAGTATTAACATGTTAATACCACTTCTTTAATAGTAGAACATTGTGTTTTAAAATATACTGTACTTACAGTTTTGGAAAATGCTGTCTCTCAGTTTACACTAAGATGGCTACTGTTGCCTTCTTCTTCAGTGTTGTCCGCCTCTGATTGGTTGTCTCACATGGCCTGACAAATCTTGCATTACATTGGTAAAAGAAGCTGTCACCAATTACAATCAGATCTGATTTGATAATGAATCCATTTTACACTCCCAAGTTTAAAATTTAGACACTTGTAACGCATGACATTAACTTATGACAGTGTCGTAATGCACAAAAGTACTTTTTATGCATACTTTGAACACACGAAAGTAAATTTTGCACCACTTCGCAGCATGACACTATTTTTATCATACTGTCGAACGCATTAAAAGTACCATTTCGGACACTGTCGAGTGCATGACCACTATTTGTGACACTTTGTGCATTCAACAGCATTTTTTCCAAATTGTCTATTTTACAGCAATTTGATGCTTAGTGACAACAATAACCAAATTTTGAATACTGAACAGTGCTGCACTGCATTGGCACTGTCACAGGTGGAAATGCATGGTATTGTAACTTTGTAAATACACCCACAAAAAGGTGAATTTCTTCTGTGACAACGGAACATCAAGTAACTTGTAGTTATGCATTTTGACAGCTGTTACACGCCACAAAGCAGTCATTTTCTAATGCAGCATTGACAACTACTTTCCAACAATGTCATCTTAGGACGAAATGCAATGTTACCAAACTGACATGGAAATATTCCAACTACACTAACTTACAAATGTGTGTAGTGAAGTCCACACGCAAACTCACATAAACAGTCATGTTACAGACTATGATTGCCAAATTTTAAACATACTCATTTCACACCTCTTCTGATGAATATTGTGACTGTCATTATCACTGCACACTCTGAACAGTGGCTTCACACAATACCTGTAACAGTAGTAACTGTAACAACATAAAACCATCTCACAAGGATCTGACAAATCACAGCTGTGTAATTGCAAAACAGTTGTGTTAAAATACCAACCTTAACATTCTCACATGTAAATATTCATAATGCACTAACAACGGCTAAGTGGATAAAGTTGACTTATTAATGTGTCACTAATTAACAGAAAATCATTTAAAAAGTTATTGTGTGACCAGCAGTGTGGCAACAACAGCTATATAAACGTTTCTGAAAAATAATAATTGTAAATAACTTAACAGTGAAAATCATTTGAAAGAACAACTAGATGCTATCGTGATAATGATATGCAAGACAATATTACAGAAATAAATAACAACTGTTACAATGTTAATAAGTCATGCAATTAAAAGCTTGAAATAATATATTTTAAAATGTATGCAATACTTAAATCAGATGTCTTAATGAGCAATGTTAGAAGGCATGAACAGAGTCATATAGTGACAGAGTCTTTTCTCTAACTTTCACACAGATGCCTGATACATCTGTAAGATTGCTTTTGCCACTGTGGGCTATCATATGAAAATGCCAACTAAATACAGACGTAGATGCATAAGTAAACATGACAAGTATCATAGTACTTCACCGTTGCTTAAGGCTGGCAAAGAAAACACAAATGTTAAACCAAAATATGAACAGAAACAGACCTTCACTGCAGCAGTGAACCCAACTATAACTAACTGCATATCAAAAGCATATACTGCCTCAAGAGCAAGTGAAAAAGTTTACTTCTGCAACAGTTGTGTAGATCTCTCAGAAGAAACACAACCATTGTAACTGCAACCATAAACAGAACATCAAAACAACAGCATAAAATAACACCTGGTGATTTTCATCTGAGAAAGCAAATGTACTTTCGCTCACTGGCTAGTAAAGCTAAGATCGACAGATTTATTGCTGCTGTGATGAGACATGAGTGAAAAGACAAAGAGCCATCTGTCTTTGATGAAATTCCATCTCAAAGTATGTACCTTTGTTAACAGAGCAGTGTTTGTTCTGCAACGTTGTATGTAAGCTGTCTCATGTGCTTGAACAATTCAGAAAAGTTGTATATGACAACAAAAAGGCTACAACAGTATCCTTCTTTGACTGTTAATTTCTGTGATGTTTTCACAGGTCACTGGAGGCACACACAGCACTCAGAGGCATATTTCTGGGAAGAATCTTATTATTCCCAGAAAAGGAACTCAAGTTCACCATTGATGAGTCCGTAAAGTGGTCAATGTCCTCAGTGTCTGTGATGACAGCGAATGGACACAAATGATGATTGTGAAGCAACCAGCATGTCCAATAAATGACACTGTCTGGCATGGGCATGTGATGACACCTGCAACCATAAGCAATCATCATTTGAAAAAGTAGAAGAGTTTGTCAACCTGTTTGTGATAACAGATCACAAAGAAAGATATAAACTGTTCAGCAAAATTGACCATGGTGAAATTTGCCCACATACTGACTAATGGGTCATTCACTTGCATGCCTCGATAGTGGTGTTTGTGATAGCCTTTTCACAATATGTGGATGCTTGGAGTGCATCAAACAGGCATGCGAAACTTTGTATACAGAGTATATGAAGTACAATGAGTTGTCAATCAGTACACTTGTTTAAATGACTTATTGCAGTCAGGTGACATGCAGGGTGCCATTGCATTTCCTAAAACAACTGCAACATGTCACTTCTGTATCTGATACACAAATTTCTCAGTTTAACACTTCTGTTGAAACATCAGTCTCAGTTTTAGAAAGTGACATACTGAGACAGTACGGCAAAGAAATTGCAAAATTTGAGCTGGCAAAGTCTCTGAAGTTTGACTCTGTATGTGTGTCATGTGACTGTTTGTGCTACAGTAAGCAAACAGCTACAGTGAACCTGGAAACCTTGTCACCATACAATGACATGTGGTTCCATCTGTCAGCATTTTTGCTGATGAAATCTGACTTTCAGTTAGAGAATACCATTATGCTCTGCAAACACTGTTTCTCCAAACTAAAAAGTAACATTTTGCCACCAAGGTCTCTGCTGAATAATATGGAGGCACATGTTACGCCAAGTGAGATTTCAACATTGAATATGTTTGAACGCATTCTAATTCAGACAATGAAACCATTCCAAGCCATTCTACATCTGAACACAAAGACGAGAACATTCCACAGAAAGAACTTGTTAGATCCCTAAAGGATTCCATGATGTATTACCACTTCCTCTACAGGAAAATGTGGAAGCAATCTCAACTGAAAATAGTTTGGTTATTCTCATAAATGGTGTTCCAAAAGTCCAAGGTCATCTGGCAAGATGTTGTAAATGTACAAAAGGTGAAGCTTGCTGTTAGTTATCTAAAGAGTAATAATCCCTTTGTGCAGACCTTGACATAGATCAGATGACTAGTTCTCTGTCCAACATGATCAATTAGAAAAAGTCAACAAATCATTGAGAAGGTCAGTGGACAGACAAGTGACAATGTGTATGAACAGTACACAGTCCACCCACTACATAGTAGAGACCCAGTGGGAGACAACATTGATCTCTATCAAATGAAACAGGTGGAAGGTGAGTCTCAGCATCTGGGAGGCAACACTAGAAGCATGTTGTTTCCCAGACTTATTCCCAAAAGGGTCAGGTGGATTCCTAGATGAAAGAGAAGTGCATGTGCAGGGTGCTGGGTACTGCACTAGCCTTGTCCTCAGTAAAGACGGCAAATCCAGATGTAACATACAGTACCTGTTTCATCTCCTCTGGGAGAGTGAACTTAGCATTCTGTCTGCATCTATTGCACATACAATTCATCTCACAAGTCCACTAGATGGAATAACAGCTGCTCAATTTCTAGAGAAATTAAAGCAGAAAGATGAAAGTGAATGATGAAAGCAAGTGAATCTGTCTTCCATTCTTTCAAGTCTTCGAGGTACCAAAGAATATTGGTATCGCGAGACACTCTGAAGTGATGACAATGCTGCAAGAGTATGGCTCAGCCACATGGTTTGTCACACTTAGTTGTGCTGAATATGCCTGGGACAAGCTCATAGAACTGTTGAAGTGGGCAAATTCTGATGTCAATGGCATCTCATCAATGACTGTCGGAGAAATGTGCTGACTTGATCCTGTGTCTGTCAAAAGACATTTTCACAAGCGGTTCCATGATATTCTGGCTTTTATATTGTCAAAGGACAATCCACCTCTTGGTATTGTGGAGCATTACTTTTGAGGACGGAGTATCAAGCACGGGTGCCCTCACATCCTTGTGTTGTTGTGGATCAAGGATGCACCACACATAGGTGAACATGAAGCTGCACAAGTGTTAGCATTCATCAAGAAATATATCACTTGTCACATTCCAGACAAGTATGATAGTCCTACACTATGGAAATTGGTTCAAAAGTTCCAGCAACATATTTGTGCAAAATACTGCCGGAGAGTAGTAAAGAACAAATCTAATTGGTACATAAGATGTTGCTTTGGATTTCCTAGAAAAGTTTGTCAGGATGGTGCCATGAATGACCTTTTCTCAGCAATGCGACACCACTTGAAGGCAAAATCAACCAAGAGGGTATATGAGTTACCCAGAGATGAGGAAGAGGTGTACATAAATGAATACAACCCAACTCTTCTCCTAATGTGGCAAGCAAACATAGATGTTCAGTTTGTGGCTGATAACTCATTGGCTCTGGTGCAGTACGTCACTCATACATAACCAAACATGAGCAGACTAGCTTGCAAGGTCTTTGGGGAGATATTGCCAATTCAAGCAGAAGCCTGACATCTCAGCTCTGGTCATTGGGCTGAAGACTCTTTCACACAGAGAATGTGGAGCTTATGAAGCCAGTGACCATTTAATGGGTACACATCTATCGGAAGTCTGACGCTGTCCGGTTTCTCAGTGTTAACTACAAAGAGAAATGCAAATGTGTGCTAATTCCTCATGCTAAATTGAGCAGCTCGCTGCCACTAGACCTTCTTCAAAACATATCTTGAAGAATAACCTGATAGACACATACTACCCCCATAGACACAACAACATGGATGATATGTCTCTTTCAGGTGGCTAAGTGGTATGACTACAAGGCAGATATATCACCTGACTCAACACACCAGATTTACAAGGTCAATGGAGTGGATGGTTGTCTCATAAAGAGACACAAGCCATGTCTCATAGACCACTGTAGATTGCATCTAGGAACATCGGAGAGCAGAACACTACTACTTCGCTCTCCTATTCCTATTTAGACCCTGGAGGAGTGAGTCTGAATTAAAGATGACTGTGATGCATTGAGGAAGAATTCAATCACAGTTATGAGACTTTCAAAGTGAATACTCAGACACACACATACAGAGACTAGAGGCTGAGAAAGAACAGCTTGAGAAGGCAGAGAAGCAGCTTCAGGAAGACACCCTGTTAGTTCACAAGAAAACCTGATCCAGAAGGACAAGATGTTCTAGGTGAACCTCTGCCCTTAAATGCCCCAGAAGTGCTAATGTCAGAAACTGAGACAGCCATGGAACATGGAACACACTCCACTGTCAACCTAGCTGACTTGAGAGAAAGACTAAATCAGCAGCAGCATACAGTTCACTCTCAAGTAGTTGGTGTTGTCCAACATGGGCTACAACATGAAACAAAGAAATGTGACTGTCGTGATCATAAACCACTACTGATCTTTGTCAGTGGTTCAGCTGGCACAGGAAAGAGTTTCCTTATTGAAGCCATCACTGCTGAAATATGGAGCCTGACAGGGTCATCAATGGCTGTTGCTGTTACTGCTCCCACAGGTCTAGCCGCATACAACATTGGTGGAGTTACATTACACATCTCTTTATGCTGCCAGTGAACATGGCAGAACTGGACAGTATCGTAAACTATCATTTGAGGTTGCAGCTCAGCTCCATTCCATGTTCACAAAGATGAAGTTACTCATCATTGATGAAATAAGCATGGTCTCCAATGTCATGCTTGCCTGTATTCATCTACGTCTACAGGAGATCTTAGGTTCTGATGATGGAGTACCATTTGATGGTAAAAGTATAGTTGTTTTGGGAGACCTTACAGCTTGCACCAGTCAATGAAGACCATGTGTTTATAACTCTAACTGCCAAGCAAGCTAAGAATATTCTCAGCTGCATTGCAGGCTATAACATTTGGAATTATTTTCCTATGTTGAGTTGTCTGAGAACATATGCCAAAGTGGTGATCTGAGCTTACAAATCACTTCTAGATGAAGCTCGCATAGGTTCTCTATCACTAGAACATGTTTGCATGTTAAACATTTGGAGAATAACAGTAGCTACTGCATCCATAGAAACAGCATGTAATGTTTTCAGTGATGTATACTCTACAGGGACACACATAGCGTGTCTTATGCCACAACTAAAGAAATGCACTGAGTTCAACAATCTAATGTTGCTGAGAGGAAAACAAGAAATTCTAACTCTGCATGCTGTTGATACAGTTGATGGTGTCATTCTTAGTCACAACCTAGTAGCAAAGATGACTGAAAGACTCAGTGAACTCAAATCAGATGTTTCACGCACAGCTGTCCTAGAAGCTGTTTTCACACTTTGTAAGAATGCACGATCATGCTGCGACGTAATCTAGATGTTGAACAAGGTATGGTAAACGTGCCATGGGAAACATAACTGGATTTTGTTACAATGTCCAGAAGACATATATCTAGACACTTCTAGTCCACTTTGACAACATGGAACAGTCTGTACACTTAGAGCAGACCTGTAAAATTCCAGGTATTTAAGGATATCTATGTTAACAGGAAACAATTTCCATTATGTGTTGCATATGCTGTGTCCATTCACAAATCTCAGGGCTTGAGTTTGGATTTAGCAATGGTGGACATAGGTACAGACATTTTCAAGGATGGTATGAGCTACGTGGCACTTTCACGTGTTCGTAGTCTTTCTGGGTTGCACATTATAACTCTAGCACCTAAGAAAATACAAGTTAACAAACGATGTATTCTTGAGTACAACAGGTTACGTACTCTACATCAGCCACAAATGTCTTTAATACCACTGCCTACATATCTGGCTGTCTCACATCATACAGTCAAATCTACAGATGTCAACAAACAGACACAAGCTTCAGAAGTGATTCAACTCAAAAGAGTTCAATAAAGGTCACAACTTCAAGTAAACATTCACAGCCAGCAATTCATCAGAAATCAGTTGGCATAGCCACTGTGCCAGTGTTTGACAACAGCACTAGAGTGAACTGCTATGCTAACTCAGCTATGCAAGTTTTTCTACCCATGCCACACTTTTGCAGGCAATATCTGCTTTACAAGATAATGCCCTATCAAAGACATTGAAGCAGATAATCAACATGACTTCTGGCAAGTCTCACAATGTACAGTCATTAACACCATTTCGACATCTGTTAGGTACATATGACGGATGTAGTACATTTGCTGCTGACATACAGCAAGACACTAGTGAGTTTATGATGGCTGTCATAAACAACTTGGATGAAGACGGCACCCCAATCCACCACTACTTCACAGTGTCATATGTTACCAAATATGTATGTATTTCATGTGGCCATTCACAACGTGAAATCACAGAAGACATGCTGTGGATTACTACTTTGTCCCTCAAGCCAAAAGTGTCAAATTCCAACAGCTATTCACCAATGCACAATGTGGTCACCCTGCTAAAGGTGTGGAGGCAGATGCACTCAGTCCATACATCTCAGGAGTTCATCTCAATATCTGTTACTTATGTTGCACAGGTTTGACTCCAACGGCTCAGAGTTGACACTCCTATCACAGATTACACAGCTGGTAGAATAATCTTTAACCAATCAGTGTTTGACACTCACAGAATAATCTATCACCATGGCCAATCAATGCATTCTGGTCATTGCACCTGTTTACTAAGGTACAGAAGGGATGGGTAGAGTGTGACGACTCTACAATCAGTTTCAAACAGAGACTACCACGACACTTAAGAAATGCATATCTTCTAATACTGAAGAATTATGATGACCTTCATATTTCAGAAGAATAGGACAGAACATGTTGCATTTTTCAAATGACTACTTTGTAACAGAAACAGTCATAGCTACTACTATTGTTTCCAGTCTACGACTCTCAACAAACCATAGCATTGCAACAAATGCTATACTAGCAGATACATTTCATGCTGTATGACATCTAAGATCTTGTGTGGATCAGTAACAACATGGAAATTGTTGTAGTGGCTTTAATCGGTGCCAACAGTATTCACAGTTACTAGAGAAACCATGTTACATGTCTATCAAAGATTGTACATCTCAAAACAGAGGCCTTCCTGCATCTCCTCTTCTGTACATATCTTTTCTTGTTACTGTATCATGCCCATACATAACAAGAAGTTGCTGCCAGTTTTAATTATTACCTCTGCATTTAAAGAAAAGTTCTCAGTTACCATCGTGAACAACTGAGCAACACATGTCTCATTCACCAAACGATGCACTCTGTCACAAGTTGTCTATCACCACTAGAAGTTGTTCATTAGCTGTTGCCATGTAGACAACAACATCATTTGTTCACCATGCAACAGTGTTGAACTATGCCTCCTTTATTTGTTATACTGATACTGTACATATGTAAAAATACCAGTCTTTATTCATTATACAACAAGTTGAATGAACTAAGTGTAAATACTGAACAATTGTATTTACCATTAACTGAATTTACCATGGCTTTGCAATTACTTGTAAATAATATTTGCATTCTTATTCCACCTTGCCATTGTTGCTAAATACTTTATTGTGCTACTAAAAGTATTAGTATAGGAGATAAGTACAATGAATGTTTTACACATAATACAGTACTATTCTGTGTAAGTTCAATGCACCATATCTTTGATAAAGACAGCATACTATGCAAATTTTTCTTCTTACTAGTCCAGAAGTAACATATAAACCTATGTAACAATTGAAAATAATGTTTTTGTTCCTGTAACATTATGACTTTTTTGTACTTCATACAAGTTATTCTAGTCTATGTAAACAATGTTGACAATTGTAAATCACACTGTTACTGATCACAGCGTACTTCATACCTGTTCCTGACAATATTTATGATTGCCTCTATTGAGGGGTCAGGTGGGAATTTTCCATATGCACCTTATCAGTGACATATCATTCAATATTTAACTAAACATGCCAGTAATCTAATGTCACTGAAATAAGAATTTTCAATATTCTATTACTTAAACACTTAGTATATGGTTTTTCGCCACCCCAGGAACATCCACATTATCAGTACACAATAACAACTACACATTTCTGTTTCATGTATGTAATCACTGCTTAGAAGATCCTGACAAACCTTTATTAACATAGGACACAAGTAATTGACAACACATAAATAGAATATTCAACCTCTTTAAAAACTGTCAACATTCTTAGACAAAGTCTCTTCAAGATCAGTAGCAAATATACAATGAAGAGCCACAGGTAACGCTTGAGTGTCACAACTACAGTAGCAATGTCAGAAAGCACTTCCTCCCACAAACAGTAGTGAACACTTAAATGTCACTGTAAACACAGAAAACCTTATTGAAGACAGTGACCAGCAATTAAAGAACCAGGTATATGCATAGAAGGTAGATAACAACCCACCAACAAAAGATAGGAGAGCAGTGCAGGGACAGCAAACACTGAACCTCAACATCTGTGCCTGTTACACAATCACAATAAATTGTACCAATTTCCTTCTTATGCTACCTTCTTTCTATACTGTCTTACAATATCACATACTTGCTCAAATGCATATAATCTACTCACTATAAATGTGACACGTACATATATTCCAAGCAATGATTACACACATACAACGATTGTATTGTGAGACTGATTTTGCAAAGTTAAAACAGTCTTAATTGGGCCGTTTTCTGTTTCACCAATTGGCAACAAATTTTTTAAAACATAACCCCTGTGTTGAGTCTTTACTGACAATAGCTTATGGCATTACAACAGAACTGTTCTTTCTATTAACATGCAAATCAACTGCAACAAATAGTGCCACAACTCTGTGTCCATGATTTTTTTTGTCTGCTATGCTGTCCACTCAGCATCCACTACATAGGCAACGATGTGGCACATTGCATGTCACAATTCCTATAACTTCTAAGAGTGTAAAACGTCTGCAATGCACTTACTTTTCCTGTGCCTCTGCATTCAGCATGTAGTAATTACTGCAGCAAGTGCTGCACATCTCCACCTAACACTATGCAGCTGTGGCGATACACTTAGGATGCAGTCACTGCTATGTCTACAGCGATTCCCTGGCTAGCTTCTGCGACTCCTAACTGTGTCAGCTTCACTGAATAAGTCATAATGCACAACTAATTGTCAGAGGCGCAGCAGCTCTAGCTGCACAAATCCATGCTAATCCTAAGTAAGGTAACTTAGTTGTATTGCAAGCAGTGATGTGTGCCATTCACGACAAACCCTCACCTGAGTTCTCTATATCCACTAACATGTGCATTCCTGACTTGTGTTCTGTATCTACACTTACAATGTAGTACCCACTGTCACATTTGTAACACATTTCCTGCCTGAATACATTCAAGTTCCAACTGTGCTTACTTCACTATTCCTGTTATCAGAAATCTACACTACTGATTTACATTCCCTATCTTTGCCTGCAGCTGTTTACTTAGGATGCAGCAAGTGATGTGGGACTGCAGTTTCTATTGTACTGTTAACCTCCATGTTTTTTTCTGTTCTGCACTGTCAACAAAGTGTGTATATGTGAGCTAGGTGTTCCAGACTTACATCTACAGTCACTCAACAGTCAGAGTGCGGTACCTGTTCTACAGAGCTGTGTGACATCCTACATAAGGACATGCAGTTGTGAATGGACAGTCAGAATCAGTAAATGGTATGCATCTGGGAATTGCCTTTGGAACCCATAGAAACCCTAACTGTGCTAAGTTATGTGTATCAATTACAGAGCTGTACGATTCATGTTACTTTCCTCATTCTTGCTGCATATCAGAACTCATAATGCTGTGCAAACTTTAAGGAGTGGGTATTACTTATCTCAGCCAACACAAACACTAACTGTTCTAACTTGAGTGTCCCTGGAAATCACAGATGTCTACCATTGATGTCCACACCCTCAGTTGTGCTGTGGGTTTCTACTAAGGACCCAGTACCTGGTGTCGTAGTTTGAAGAGACATTACCTGACTGAAAACATTCAAGCGACAACATTGCTAACTACACTTTACCTGTTATCAGGAAGTTGTACAACTAATCTGCATCACCATCTTTTCCCTGTGGTTCTTCACTTAACATGCAGCAATTCTTATACCACGCTGCCACCACATAATGTGGTATTGGGAGCACGGGCCCTCAGACCCTACATTCCCACCATGTTATGCGGCAGGTACAACGATGGGAGTGTGGCCCTTTGGGTTCAAGGCCCCACCACGTGATGTCTTGTGACATAGTAACAGTAACAGCAATGCAAAATAAAGAAAAGCTAACAGTGACACACATGGTAACACAATCGCAAATGAGAACAAAAGCATAACACACACGGCGGCGTAGGCAGTAACGGTACGCCATGTGATGTCTTCACATAGTAACATGGTCCCACAAATGCAAATGGCAATGGGCATGGTGACACAAAGCAAAACAGAAAGAGAGAAAGTGCTGTATACACAAATGTGAAAAATTACAAAACACAAGGGCAATGAAAACGCAAAGGATAACACTCATGGTGTGCACGTGAACGATAAGTGAGACGGGTACTGAACCGCAAGCTGAAAGGGCAATGGTAACAGTAATGTAAGTGCACAGGCTGGCTTTCCCAAAAGCTGCATAGAGAAAAACAGTAAGTACAAAGAATGTATGCATAATAATGGGTCTCAGAGCAGAAAATGAGAAGTTGGAATACTAAATTACTTACATCTCAGGAACCGTGACGACGAGAAAAAAATTTAAAAGTCATATGATTTACAACTTTCCTGACTAGTTTTGTGCTTAGCTCCCAGCTAAGCTTTTTAGATGAAAATTCCATTCACACCATTTACAGATACGGGCCTGAAAGGCTCTAACTCGCAATGTTATCCTATGGGAAAAAAGAGAACTTGATGGTCCATAACTTTGATCCCTGTAGTATTTATTCACCAAACCAGTAAAAGGCACATCTGTGGGATGTTGGCTGTCTTACCTCAAATTTCAGCCCAAAAGACCAAACCGTTATTTTACAGCAGGGATGCAAAAGATTGCTGCAATGCATTGCATCCGTAATGTTATCCTATGGGAAAAGTGTAAACTTTGAGTGCCATAACTTTTTGCCATGTAATATTTTTTCAACAAAACACTGAAAGGCACATCTGTTACATGTCAGCTGCTTTCCTCCAAATTTCAGGTCAAAGCACCAAACTGATCTTTGCGGCAGGGTGCCAAAGAATTGTTGTCATTTTCCCATAGCTTTGAGAAAGTACCTGCCACATTTGATAGCTTTCAGAAATTCATTCGACAGTGTCACAAGTGCGACAGTACTTTGCAAAGTACTTTTTCCAGAAATTTGGAAAACATATTACTGGGGTATTTTATCCCAAAATAAAGACATAGCCTAGCATCCTCAGGGCCACTAGGTGAATACAAAAGAATTAGGTTGCTAGAGGGTCCCAAATTTAAATGCCAAACATTTTTCTGATCACCAACTGAAAACAAAATGGCAGATTTGACACAGTAAAAGGGCCATTGCACAAGTAAAAACTGCATTTCGACACTGTCAAACTTTTTGTTAACTTTTCCCATTGACTTTAGTGGGAACTTGTTTTTGAATAACTTTTGAACCGCTTAATATTTTTCAGGAAATCTTCAAAAGGCACATCAGGGATCCCAGCCACATGTTCCCTCTAGATTTCAGACCATTGACACAAATTGTGCAACCTCTAGTGTGACCATGGAATTCCAGAAAGCGCAATGCACTTGAAGATCACATTAATAACTCCGCAGCCGCGTATCTGACCAGTACAAAACTCAGCAAATCCTGAGGCATATGGGTGTTGATCATGTATTCCAAATTTCAGGCAAATCCATTAAACGGTTGCAAAGTTATTAAGGTGCAAAATTTTGGGTTTAACATGAAAATGGCTCAACTCTAACTATGGTAGCACTACCATGCTACTATAATATATATATATATATATATATATATATATATATATACACACACACATATATTCTTTGAAAAAGCTTCATTAATGCATCAGTTAGGGTTTCATGACAAAGGTTGAAATATGGTGTATGGGTTTCAACTTACCCCCACCCACCATACATGCATTAACAGTCATGGGGGTGTGCCTTGGGGTTGTCAACTCTAACCCTCACCCAATTCCATCAGTAAATAAGCTGAGATGTTCACAGAATGGAGTGAGCATTGGGGTTGACTGTTGCTGCATGCAGGGTGGAGTTGGGTAGTTAGGTTAGAAACTCTAACACCACATTTCCTAACTTTTGTCATGGAACTCAACTGATGCAATAACACAGTTTTTGCAAATAATTTCTTACTTTTGAGATAGTATAGTTGTATCCTCATTTGATGTGGAGCGCAGTGCCCCCTGGGCCCTGCTGTCCCATCCTCCATAGATGCATACATGTATTTTGCTGTGGAAGCATTTCAGCTAAAACAGCAACCAAATTGTCAGCATAGCTTTATTATTACCCACACTTCATGAACGCTGGTCTGAGAACTTTCAAATCCCCGCTGCAATGTCATTCCACACCACTACAACAGCATTCCACACCACAGGTGAGAAAACACATTTTGGCCAGAATTTGAAAACAGGCAACTCTCACATTTATGAGGTGGTGTAAAGAAATGACTATGTTGAAAATTTGGTAAAAATATTGAAAATTATGAAATTTAGAAAGCATAGTACAATGTCAACAGATGAGCACAACTTTGCCATTTTAACATATTTTGTCCTCAGATTTTCAACATACCCTTCTTATAGGCTTATGTGATAACAGCAAAAGCCTAAAGGTGATCACATTATCAAGTCAAGAGTGCTTAAACATTTTTTGCACTCTGACACCCTGGTACACAGCAGAATAGCACCAGAGATTTACTTTTTCAATAAGTTTATCCTGGGGCTATGCCCACATCTCCCCATTGCTTTAGCCCCACACCCCTTACTTAAGGATTCTCAACTCCAGGGGGTGCATTAAAAAATAAAAGGTCCAGGCTAGGCACAACAAAACGCACCAGTGCCTGGACCTGAACCCAGTACCATGTTGACGGCACCTCTAACCCACCCACCACACCATGAGGTCAGCTTGACAACCACCGTGGCACCACCCTCACATTTCCTTCCACCCTTCACTGTGCATGCTCACTCCCCCGCACACGATATATAGCAACATCCTATCACTACATTCACCGATCACCCCATCCGGCTGCCCTACCTACTGTAGCCTTGACATGCACCAGGGATTGGGTCACTATTATTGTAGGCACCCAATCCCTAGCGCTCATATATGTCAGGCTACCCTTCTATGACCTTACCTCATGAATAAGTATGGTGAAAATTTAGAAATTTGGTCCAAAAGGTGATTTCAACAACCAACTGCAAAATCACCTTTGGGCAGGTTTTATGAAATGACATCAGCATTATTAATGAGGAGGGTCTCAAAAGGGTATGTTGAAGACTTGTTGCCAAAAGCTTTAAAAATGACAAAGCCATGTACCAAAGTTGAAAATCCCATTGAACTACATTGAACCACTCTGGTAGTCTACTGGTCCACCCCCACCTCTGATCATTATCCCATTGAGTAGACAATAATTCCCTGGTAGTCTAGTGGTCTCTTCACCTCACCTATTCTCTGATCACCACATTCACAGCTTAGTCAGAGGCCAGCCATGGTGATGAGATGAGGGCTGTGTTAGTTGTTGACTGGGAGTACAGATTAAGGGGAGCGGGGTGGGGGTGACTACCTGACAGGGTAGGGTCTCGGAGGTCCACAAGACCACCAGGGATCTGTTACTGTATTTTCATATAAGAAGGACTGGGGATGGAGAGGGATCTTAAGACTACCAGGGAAATTAAAAGAATTACCGGGCCTGGGATTGCCCTTGGGGAGGAGGGAGGGACCACTAGACTACCAAAGAATAATATATTATTTTACCTAGTGTCGGCAACTGGTGAACGGAGAATGAGTGAGGAACCACTAGACTACCAGACAACTGTATTTTTATATGGGATGATTATTGGACATCAGGAAAGGGTAAGGACCACTAGACTATGATGGAAATATATTTTATAGAGGAATGGTGATCAGACATTGGGAGAGGTGGATTGACCACTAGACTACTAGGGATTATTTTTACACAACAGGACAGTCATCAAAGTATGGGGGTGTTGGGAGGGTCCACTAGATTAACAGGTTAATTATTTTTATACAACGGGATGGTGATCAGAGCACACGGGTTGGAGTGGGACAAAATTCCACCTGGACAATCATTACTTCACAGATGGCAAAAAATCCTTTTCTGCAGTTCCCTTTTCACAATTTGTAGAAAAGAAAATCTTTTTTCAAATTGTGAAACTAGATCCTTTTGTTATTTCTTTTTCACAATTTAAAAGGATTTTGGCATCTTAAAAAACACATTTCCAGGTGATTTATAAAAAAACAAGCAGAATCTGATAGAACAGGTCATATTAGCAGAACATGTGTTGGTTACTTCAGCAAACTTAACTGTTTTCTGTTTTTAACTTTGTTTGCCTGTTAAGAAAAAACATGATGGTGGCAGCATAAAATAGATTCACCATCTGCAACAAAGGATTGTCCATATGCAACAAAGAATCTTTGTCGAGGCTCACAAATAACAGGAAAGTGAAATTCCATATGAAATAATGAGAAACTTTAAAATTTAAAAACTTTGAAAAGAACAATATTTTTCACCAAATCTTCAAAAGTCACATCTGTGACTCAAGGTCATTCTACCCCAAAAGTTCAGGCCAAAATTACACAATATTTGAACAGGACGTGTGACTAAGAATTTTACCAAAAATTTTAATTTTTACAATTTATGACACTCTGTATCTCCGCACCCACACATCCAACCAGAAAACTTGCCACATCAAGAGAACTGTGGTCCCTGATGGTGTATGCAAAATGATATGCAAATCAATTAAATGGTTGTAAAGTTATTAAAGTGCAAAACTGTGATTTTAACATAGAAGTGAAGATGGAACTCTAACTATAAGGGTGCAACCATGCCGATAGATAGATAGATAGATAGATAGATAGATAGATAGATAGATAGATATCTGTGTGTGTGTGTGTGTGTGTGTGTGTGTGTGTATGTGCTATGAGATGGTAGAAAAATAATGGAGTCTGGTGAATCAAGCCTGTTATTGGCAATATGGAAGGAATCTATATTGATTATAAATCAGAAAAACTGGTTCCAGAAGCTAAATACTGTTGTTTTCAGACTCTAGGGGCCTGATATTCAAAACTTTGCGCTGGGCAAAACCGTTTGGGCAGGTTTAGCGCGGATTAGCGCAGGTCTGCCATATTCAAAAGGCCAAATAGTGCGGGCAAGCTGCATTAGCGCTGGGCAAAATTATAATGTATGCAAGGGCAAGAAGTGACATGAATACAATGCAATGCATATTCAGTGACTAGCGCGTGCTAAGTGCTTTTACGACTTAGCGACAGTTTCGCACGGTATACATTACCGCCCAGAAAAGCTTGTCTTAACCTGGGCAACCAGCTTTGCGCAACACTATGGCTTTGGCGCAGTGTTTGCACGGGTTTAGCGTGTGGCTTTGCATGACCAACAAAGAAATATGACATAGATAAAGCAAAACATAGAGGAAGCATACTGCTAACTGATGGCATCACAATGATGCCATCTTCTGCCACCAGTCCCAGCCATGCCAGGCAGTAAGTGGTGACCCTGCTGCCACTGGACAGCATGGCAGTGTGGCCATACAGCACACACCTGCGACCACACTTCTGTGGACACCAACAGATGCCAGCACACACATGCAGCACTGTGGGCATGGAGGATGTTGAGGGAGTATGTATGGGTGTGTGCAGCACAGACCAGATGTGGCCACAAGGCTGGGACACATCATGCAGTGCACATGGGCCAGTATTGGGAATACCCCAACACCAGTGTGCCTTTCGGATAATATATGCCCCCGCCACATACCACACAGCTGTACAACTGCCACAGCACACAAAGTCAGAAATGTACATGTCACTGTGAGCATCCCATGCCACAGGTACAGCATCTGTGGGTCACACAACAGCGTAACAGTAATGTCCACTGTCAGTAAACACCTGCAGGTTGGGCTCTCACTCTGTATAGTGCAGTCATCATCACTGCCCACACACCAGAGGCAATGCTGTGTCCACACACTACTGGCCCCTTGCTACTGTAGTTTCTGCTGTGCTGTAGCATGACCTACAGTGTGACAGTTGCATGTAGCACCACCACCACCTGTGCCTGTGCTGTGTTGTCCCAGTACAGCTGCAGGCAGCAGCGCATGTGGAGTAGTGTTCAAACTGTATAATATTCCCCAAGCTGTTTGTGCAGTGCTACACATTTGCGCTGGTTTAGCGAGGCTAAACAGTTAGCCTGGTGCAAACTGCATGCAAACTGAGGTCATAATGAGGTGTTAATCTGGATGTTTGCCCACAGACTACCTAAGTAGGCTCATTTGCATGTCACTTTTGAATATGGCAAAGTTTAGCTCCGGCAACGTGTTTGCTCCAGGCTAACGGTTTAGCCCCGCGCTTAAACCCGCCGTTAAATATGTTAGCGCCATGCGCTAACAGTTCGGGGAATATTTTACAGTTTTGTACACTGTACTTTCACATACACTGCTGCCTGCAGCTGTACTTGATCCACGATTTGCTGGCACACACATTGGCCACATAGTTCATCTCTACCTACCTTCACATCGCTGTTCACTGTGTTGCTGTTGTGGTTTGCACTTCCTGGTTGCCATATTCAGAGCTGTCTTATTCCAGGGCTAAGTTTGCCCTGCACTCCAGCCAGTTTGCCGTCGCTCATTCCCATGCTGTATATTCAGAAGCTGTTTGCCCTAGGCTATTCCCTTTTGAATATAGCTGTTCTGTGCCCAGGTTGGGTTTGCCCGCTGGCAGTGCTAATTTTGCCCCGAGCAAAGTTTTGAATATCTGGCCCAAGGTCTCATAGCATATGAGACCCATACACTAAGGATAATTTGCATGCACCTTTAAGGAAAGCTGAACAAAGAATTTGCAATGATTTTACCAATCAATGTATGCCAAGTCGACAGATATTTCGAATACAACACTTTGAAAAGAATATCTAGTTTATAGAAAGAATGAATTATATTGAACATTTTATGAAATGAAAAGCATAAGGCTGCAGGTTTCAGACTCAGGTTGGGGATCTTGGAAGGAGGTTGTACCTCGTACAGTAGGAGAAGAATTAATAATGGCAACTGGTTCTGTAACTACAATGTCAACTAGAATAATGCTACAACATTTGCTGTTAGATTATATGTTGTTACAAAATGAAAGAAAGCATTTGTTGGAACCTCTGGCGTTGGAAAAAATATGCACATGACAAGATAAACATGGCAATTGAACAACCATTATTTTCAGACAGAAAAGCAATAATACTTGCAATTGCCAGTTTTGCATATATTGTACATTTTGTAAATTAGCTTAGGGCAATTTTTATAACTGCATTTAATTACACAATGTTTATAGCTTTTAAAAGATGGCTGTAGGATGAATTATATTATAGTGCATAGTAGAATGTTGTCCTGTATAGAATTTCATCCCTTTCAAAATGCTGTTCCACCATAGTTCCAAGGGTTATGGAGTGTGATTCTACCCTATTGTGGTAGAACAGCATTCTAGAACCTCAAGAAACTGCATGAAACAGTTTCATTTTGAAAGCAAAATAACTCATGCATACATATTTTACAAAGTACTATACACTATAAAATACAGGATGAGCAACTCTATGTATAACCAGTATGTTCTGCCACCTCAGTATCCTGATTCCCATGGACCTTTTGAGCTTAGCTTGTCAAGGTCAGAGGAATTGAACCCTCTGTGGCAGAACACACTGGTTGATCAGTTGCCCATCCAGTATTCTCTATGTTTTACCATAGTACTGGGATGTTTTATTTGTTGTGTGGAGCTTTTGATTCACTTAGTGTGGGTTTTAATATGATATGTATTTATTGTATGTTATGATTGGCATATATGTAATCCTCTGTTCAGTTAATTTGTTTTGAAAGCTGTCCCAACACTTTTGTAGTGGTTTATCTTTTATTTCTGATTCCCATTTCCATTTAAGTTTTTTTCCAGTCATGCTATTATGGTCCCATGCTTTATAGTTATATATAGTTGTTTTCTGTTGTTATTCCACACATTTGTCTCTGTCTCTAACATAATTATGGAGTGATCACTGGTCCCTAAGGGTTCCTCCTTGTATGTAATACAGTATAGGTGAAGTTTTTTTTTTTTAGGATTAGATCCAATATATTAGATCCTCTTGATATATCTATTAATTGTCTAAGACTGCATTTATTTATCATATCAAAAAAGAGATTTCCTCTATTCCTGCAGTCTCTTTATTCTCCCAGTTTATTTCTGGTAGGTTGAAACCTTGAATATTAGTATGTGTTCTTTCTCTGTCTGATTATGTATTTCATTAATATAATGTAAAATGTTTCTCTATTAGTGTTTTGGCCATTTTACAGTTACCTATTTTTAGGCTATGAGGCTTTAAATTAATTACATTTCTCCATATTGATTCTAACCTTTCATCTTTAAACTCCATAGTGACCACTGTTATTTTTAATTGGTCTTTATATATAGTGATACCTCCTCTGTTTCTTTTCTTTCTTCAAGGACCATATTGTAACCCTCCAGTTATTTATCCCAGCAATCTCCTTGGCCCCACCAAGTCTCAGTTATAGCAACCATTTCTGGTCTTCAGGATATAAATAATAGCCTTTTGCAAAAACTTCATTAATGCACTAGTTTGGGTAACAAAAGCCACAAAAGCAGGAAAAGTGATATCAGGGTTTACAGCCTAACTCACCACCCCATCTCCAAAACAGAAAAGGAAAATCATTAGGGTTTGGGGTCTACAGAGTCTTGGCAAATCAGTGGTGGGGTCTTCCTTGGGGTTGTCAACCATAATGCTCACCCCATTCCATAAGAAAACAATGTCACACATGATCTCCTCTTGGCCCTGCATGAAGAAAGTTACAACAAATTGTGTTGGCAACATGTAGCAAGACATACTTCTCTCTACCTTTGAAGAGTGTATCACTCTGAGGTTGTGACTTGAAGCTGCATGTTGTACTTTGGATTGGAGGCTATGTGCTGGGGGAGCATTAGGGTTGACAATCTCAGGAAAGACCCAACACTGATTTGCAAAAGAGTCTGGGACCCACAACTCTAATATTTTTTTCCATTTGCTGCTTGGGGGTTAGGGCTGAGGAATTAGGACTGGAAACCCTAATGACACATTTCCTACTTTTCTGGCATTAGTTACCCTAAGAGGTGCATTAACAAAGTTTTTGCTAAGAATCTCCTTCTTTGAGATAGTGAAATTGTATTCACATTCACACAGGTCCCAAAGGGACTTACGTAAACAGATGATGACATGCATGGCCTTGTGGCCATGCACCAAAGAAGGCTCCATCTGCTTATGGAAGTGCAGAGCCCTGCTGACACTACCCTTCTATGCAGTGTTGGATGTCATTAATTACCAAAGTTATGAACATGCATAGGAAAATGTCAATGTACCTTTATAACTGTATTGTTTTTTTTTTTATTTTGACAACAAGTTTTCAACATAGCCTTGATATGAATCCACCTCAAGAACCCAGTAGGTGAAAATGTTCAAATTTCAGCTGAAATGTCATTCTGTGGCAGAGGTGCAAAACACATTTCAGACAGGTTTTGAAAATGACAGTTGTCATGTTCATGAAGTGATATTAAAAATGGTTATGTTGAAAATTTAGGATCAAAATATTTTAAATTATCAAAGTATGAATGCGTGGTTGCAAAATTTCAATGTACTTCATAACTTGTCGCTTTTGTAATATTTTTCCCCAACCTTCAACATAGCATTCTTATGACCCCATCATATGACAAGGTGAAGAAAATTTTGAAAACCTGCCCAAAAGGTGATTTAACACAGCAACAAAATCATTCCATGCCATAGTGCAGAAACACATTTTGGCCTGGATTTGAAAATGATAGTCATCATGTTCATGAGGTAGTTTGAAAAAAAAAATGGCCTTGTTAAAATCTGGGGTCAAAATTATATGTGCATTGCAAAATTTCAATGCATACTCATGATTTTGCCATTTTAAATATTTTGGCCCACAATTGTCAACATAGCCTTCCTATGACCTTACATCCTGAACATCATGGTGAAAATCCATCCTGCCCAAAAGGTGATTTCACCAAGTGACCGCGAAACACTCTTTGAGCCCAATTTGCATAAGTTCACTGCCATTGATCCTGGAGGTAGGGTACCACAAAGGACATTTTGAAAATTTGGGCTCAGAACATGTGGAAATGGAAAATGCATCAAAGTTGAAAACCACATTAAAATGCATTGAACCACACTTACCTTACTTTCAAATACTGAAGTTGATGATTCTAGCAGCAGGACATGGCTTTGATCAGAGAGTGAATCTACTCTTTGGGATATGTTCAAGTGAGTGAATGTGTGTGGGGCATACTTTAAAAGGGTGTAAGGTAGTGGGTGCTGAGTGGGAGGTTGGGGTGGGGGATAAGACTGGTGAAGGACCATTTTCTTTTTCAGCTTAAAAAAGTCACTGAGGGATGATTTTCTTTATTTCATGGTAGTTAATGTCCATCTTTGGCATTGGGCCACAGTGTTGGATCACTATACAGAAACAGAATTGGCTGACCTGGAAGGGTGGAGGTCCACAGAAGCCATACCAGGGTGGGTACCCTCAGTCTGTTTACATATATTTATAATATATATATATATATATATATATATATATATATAAGACAAAGAACCTTTGTGTGTAAACACTGAAGCAACGGTTACCCAAAGGGCATTTGGCTGGGAAGCCAAGTTTCAAGAAAATACAAGATCACACATGCTCCCACAATGCAAAGCATCATGGGCTGCATATGCAAATCACCACAGAATGGTATGCTGGTCCAACTTTAAGCAGAATTGCATGGTGCCGAAGGCCTCTCACACAGTTTGCAAAGGGTGCTAACAGAAGACATAGACACGTGTTTCATCCTACCAGGACTCATCAGTATGCCTCATCTGTTTGACACCCCAGTGGAATGGACCAGCTACCCCTAAGGCAGTGTGCCTGGGATATATTGTGGTGAACCCATTAAAATAAAAACTATTTAAAGACAAATAACCTTTGTGCGTAAAACACTGAGGCAAGAGTTACCCAAAGAGCATTTGGCTTGGGAAGCCAAGTTTCAAGAAAATACAAAATAACACATGCCCCCACAATGCAAAACATCATGGGCTGTATATGCAAATCACCACAGAATGTTATGTTGGTCCAACTTTACAGAATTGCATGGTGCCGAAAGGCCTCTCTCACACAGTTTGCAAAGGGTGCTAACAGAAGACATAGACACATGTTTCGTCCTACCAGGACTCATCAGTATGCCTCATCTGTTTGACACCCCAGTGGAATGGACCAGCTACCCCTAAGGCAGTGTGCCTGGGATATATTGTGGTGAACCCATTAAAATAAAAAACTATTTAAAGACAAAGAACCTGTAAATAAACACTGGAGGCAAGGTTACTCTAAAGGCATTTGGCTGGAAGCCAAGTTTCAAGAAAATACAAAATCACACGTGCCCCCACAATGCAAAGCATCATGGGCTGCATATGCAAATCACCACAGAATGTTATGCTGGTCCAACTTTAAGCAGAATTGCATGGTGCCGAAGGCCTCTCACAGTTTGCCACAATATATCACCACAATATATCCCAGGCACACTGCCTTAGGGGTAGCTGGTCCATTCCACTAGGGTGTCAAACAGACTAGGCACACTGATGAGTCCTCGGTAGGACGAAACACGTTTCTATGTCTTCTGTTAGCACCCTTTGCAAACTGTGTGAGAGGCCTTTCGGCACCATGCAATTCTGCTAAAGTTGGACCAGCATAACATTCTGTGTGATTTGCATATGCAGCCCATGATGCTTTGCATTGTGGGGCATGTGATTTTGTATTTTCTTGAAACTTGGCTTCCCAGCCAAATGCCCTTTGGGGTAACCTTCCTCAGTGTTTACGCAACAAAGGTTCTTTGTCTTTAAATAGTTTTTTATTTTAATGGGTTCACCACATATATCCCAGGCACACTGCCTTAGGGGTAGCTGGTCCATTCCACTGGGGTGTCAAACAGACGAGGCATACTGATGAGTTCTGGTAGGATGAAACACGTGTCTATGTCTTCTGTTAGCACCCTTTGCAAACTGTGTGAGAGGCCTTCGCACCATGCAATTTGCTTAAAGTTGACCAGCATAACATTCTGTGGTGATTTGCATATGCATCCTATGATGCTTTGTATTGTGGGGGCATGTGATTTTGTATTTTCTATATATATATATACACACACACACACACACACACACACACACACACACACAATAGGGGTGAGTGATAAATGAGCGAGATAAAACAGTGTATCATCCACTGCAGTGTGATATTTTACCCTCTGCTCTACTGTGATTATATCAGCCATTTACACAGACAGATCACACAAAGGTCACTGATATCATTACTCTAGGCAGCTTTCCCTCAGCATACAGGAAACACCTGTGCTGTTACCATAGACAAAATGCAGAACTACATGAGAGGTCTCACTGCTGCCTGCAGCTAACACAGTTAACATTACAAAACACACCTATTCCCCACTCTAACTTCCAACTCATTAGTATGATACTCTCAGCTTGACTGCAGCCAGAATTCTTTTTAATTAAGTATGCTTTATTGAGTTTTCCACAGTCCACAACACAGCTTCAAATCTAGAACAAACCACAAAGACTGTATTAAACTATACATAAATAAAACAAACAGTAAAACAAAGTAAACCTCCTCACATCAATACCTCCCTCCACCCCCACCCACCCTCCTCCCTATGCCAAACACAGCCCAACTAAATTTAGTCCCAGACCGTCTATCATATAATATGGTAAAAGGCCTATTAAGGTTTCCATAAGGCAAGCAAAGTCTCCAGAGTTCCCAAGTAGTCTGAAAAGCTTTTATCCTGTCCTGCATGGCTGCAAAGTGTCTTTCCAACTGCAACGCAAGTAGAACCTCCCTATACCATTCAATTACAGGGGAAGAGTATCCTCTGCCCAGTGCCTCATGATGACCAACTTGGCTGTTTCAGCTATTAGGGCCAAATGAGCCTTTCTAACCCTGGGTGTTCCAGAAGGAAAAGCATTTAGTAAACAGTATTCGGGTAAACAAGTTGTCTAAACCCACAGAGGATCCAAGATTCCTCTAATGGATTGCCAAAATGCTGCACCTTAGGGCAAGTCCATAACATGTGATAAAGGGACCCAATGTCTTTTTGCATCGTCCACAATCCGATGAGCAAAGTCTACCAATTTTAAAAAAGCTTTATCATTGTAAAATATAAGTTGTTCATGATATTAAATTGAACCAATCGAAGTCTGTCTTGCTTAATAAATTTGTAAGTAGTCCGACAAAGTCAACTCCATATCTCAGTGTCAGCAGACTTTCCTAGTTCTTGGGTCAGTAATAACAAATACCAGTTGGCAAATTAGGATCTAGTTCTTGGAGATTCTTATAAATGTTGGAGACAGAGTGGGTTGATTAGCTACTTGTAAAATTGTAAACAGTTCATCAACAGGAGGATCTGTCCCTGAAATATTCCCAAGAAAAGAAGTAAGAGCCTTTCTTACCTGCTCATACTTAAAGTTGTATGTATCTGGCACCTTATTGCAAGTTTGAAAGTGGGTAATGAAACTGGTTTCCTATTTAAAAAGAAATCAGAGACCTTATAACTATTTAATAGGGGCCAAAAGGTAGTAGATATGGGTTTATTTTCAATTTCAAAATGAGAGTTACAGATAATAGGCTGTTCAAGTGACTGATGCCAATTCAATCCCAGGTGATTTTGGAGCCGATGAAGAGCCATAAGAGCCCATCCAATAGGGTACTCTTAAGAGGTTTGGGTATGAGAAAGAGGTGGCATACAGGAGTGCATTTAACGAACAATGGGTTTTCGATACTAGGTGCTTCTCAATATTCAACCACAGGGGAAGTATTCTGAATATGTAGTAGACCCATTGTTTTGACCCAGAAAGCCAACTTACTGATGTGATAAGCACTTTAATATAAGAAAAAGAGGGGCCGCTAAACCACCCTGGAGCTTGGGGGCTGTGAGCTTGAAGTAAGCCCTGCAGACTCCTTTTCCTCCCATATAAAGCCATTGAGCATTTTTGAAGCTTGGAGAACCAAGCTTTGACCAAAACAATCCAGAATCCCCTCTGGGTATAACATCCGTGGTAATACATTCATTTTAATAATGCTGGGTCTCCCCACAGGAGAGAGGAAGTGACCCCATCTTTCCATATCTAAGGTTAAAGTTTTAAGTAGATTAGAGAGGTTTTCCTTAACCATCAAAATTATATCCTTTGACACTCTAATACTCAGATATGTTAGGATTTTGTTTGCCATGATAAGCAATTTGGTGCCAACTCCGCTGGGTTAGTCTACCAGTTAATGGAAAGACTTTGGTTTTGGAGTGATTCAATTTGTAGAATGATACTTTGGAGAAATCTTCAATCTCTGAGAGTAAAGCAAATATAATGAATTGACAATTCTCTACAATGAAGTAGTATATCATCCATGTAGGCAGAAAGTGCATACCTTGTGCTTCCAACCTAAATACCTGTTATTGCTTGATTGGCTAGTAGTCTACAGATCAGGGTTCCAAATAAAAATTAAAAAGTAAAGAGGACAATGGGCATCCCTGTCTGGTACCGCGACAGAGTTGAAATGGAGCAGAGAGTATGCCATTGCACCTGACTATTGCTGATGGAAAGGTATATAGCAACTACACCCATTTAAGGAATTCAACAGGCATTCAAATCAGGTTAAAGAGGCAAAAGAAAGTCCCAGAAGACTGTATCAAATGCTTTTTCCATGTACAGGGATATCAACGCCATTGGAATGTTGCAGTCCCTGGAGCAGAAATAAAATGTAACAGTTTCCGCATGTGATCCCCAGATGACCTCCCACCATGACCCAACCTGCTCGTAACCTATGAGGGTGCCCATTACCCTAGAGAGCCTGTTGGCCAATATCATGGCTAGGATTTTAATATTGAATTGAGCAGGAATATTGGGGATAGTTTCCAAGATTAAGTGGATCCTTCCCTGGCTTTGGTATTAAGGTTATCAGTGCCTTCAGAAAACTAGGATCTGATAAACCCTTATCATACCAAAAATTAAAAACTTCACTTACACAGGAAGTAATATGGATTGGCAGGCCTTATATAGATTATTTGAGAGACCATCAGACCCGTGACTTGTCCATAGGCAACTGTTCTATGGCCAGCTGTATTTCTGTAGTGGAAATGCTTGCACCCAATAAAGTTGCCTCAGCATTGGATATTCTAGAAAGTGTTATGGGATTAAGATAGTGGTCAATGTCATTCCTAGATGGGAGTAAGAGAGGATACACAGCGTAAAGTTCTTGGAAATATTTCCCAAAACTCTCCCTTGATAAGTACAAGCCTGACTATCTTGCCAGACAAATCCAGAATAAATTGAGATGTTTCTGATTGCCTAATTTGGAGTGCAAGAAGTTTATCTGCTCTTTCTCCTGAATCCAAATACCTGAGTTTAGTTCGATGAAGCGACAACTCAACTTTTGCATAATCAGGCCTGTATACTGCACTTGTAACTGGTACAGTCAGGCCCAATCTTTTGCCAGGAGTGCTGGGTAAGATTCTGTTCCAGACTTTTAATACAACTAAGGAGAGCTGCTACCTGTGCCATGTGTTGGCGAGATTTGATTGTCACCATTCAAATACATTCTCCACTTGAGTGCATTTTAAAGCTGCCCACATCAAATCATATTTATCTACTGATCCCCTATTAGTCTCAAGGAAAATGTAATGAACTCTTTGATGTGGGTCAAGGAAGCTGTACTGGAGTAGCTGATTATTCAATTGCCACTGAAAATCTCATTTGATTCCTGGCCCTAACAGATAAGTAATGCTAATGGGAGCATGGTCAGACAGGACTCTAGCATGAATACCCATATCTAATATACCAGGTAAAGCAAAAGAACTTATGAGGAAATAGTCTATTCAGGAGTAAGTACCATGGGGAGGTGAGTAAAAGTATATTGCCTCTCTGTAGGGTTCAAAACTCTCCACACATCTAGAAGCCCGGCCCCTTAAGAAGGTCTTTCAATGCCCTTTGGGCTGGGGATAAACCACCCTCTTACGATCTGATCTATCCAGTTCTGTTTGGGGACAATATTCCAATCACCACCCAGTATTGTTAACTTAGGGGATTAATGACCATAAGATTCAGCAATTGTACAAAGAAAGAGGAGAATCTGTATTTGGGCCATAGACTGCACCAAGCAGAATTGGCTGGGATTCTAACATACCATGGAGCAAAATGTAGCACCCTTCTGGGTCCCAAATCTCTTGGCTTACTCTAAATGGGACTGTTTTTGCCACTAGAAATGCTACCCCACCTCTGCTAGTAGCTAGCCCAGATCAGAAAACTTGTCCCACCCATTGCCTCTTAAAAGGGAAATATCCTTCGCCACAGGTGGGTTTCTTTGCAGGCAAGCTATCCTCACCTGAAGATGTAATAGATGTTTCAAAATCACTTGCCTTTTGCACCTATCCTTGGCCCCCTTAATATTCCAACTCATAAAAATATACTGACTACCCAGACTCTAAGAGAACTACATTCCTGGACAGAAGACTCAACCCCTGCAAAAAAACCTACAGGTATATAATAGCATAGCATGGCATTGCTTGGCATCCCACCCACTAACAGTAAAAAACAGAGTCACTAACAAAAGTATAAACTCTAACCCTTAAAGCCTCCCATTCCCCCAAGAAAAAAGACCCTTAAACAACTATCCCACATCTTAAACCACTAACCCCAGTTCTAACTAACTGTATTATTACCTATACATTGCCACGTATAATGTTTTAGCACAAGTCTGATAGAGACAATCCATCCCCGTGGTGCCCCAAACCCACCAGACCCCAACAGCAGAGTCACTGTTCCTGAAAACAGTAATAACAATTATTATTGGTGCTATTTTCTAAGTTGAAACAGATCTCTATCTTGATCTATGTTAATACTTATTCTAAACTCTGGAACCAAATGGCTTATATACAGAATTATAATGAAATAACACAGTGCCAGAACACTAATTTGGTATCTATGGGGACCTATACTACTACTTTAAGCCACATGTGAATTAAGTACCTGAAATTAAAGATAAACTAATAAATAATGGATAGTGTTAGGCAAACCCAGTTAACTGACCGGACTTCGTTGCAATCATTCACACTGGCAGCAACTTAAAGCTTTCCCCATTCCATATTTGGACTGTAATCTGTACCAGAGAAAAACAAACAAAAATTCTTCATTTAGGATATGATAAAATACAGTTAAAAACAGGCACCCTGAGATCCATGTTCTGTCAAAGGAACGATCCCATTAAATAACCCATGATCCACATTGTATTGAGGAAACCAGTCAGAGTACTAACTCAAATTCCCAGAAATAACCAGTACATGAGGTAATTACATAAATGGGATAAACCCCAATATGCTACAGTATACAATTGAGAACCAAATTAACAAACATTAGTCCCACAAGCTTGTGGTGACCAGTCCAGATTATTATCCAACATTCAAATCTTATAGTAACTTGTGCATTAAGAGAGTTTTAGCCATGTTCCAGTTGTGGAAGAGTGATTTGCTTTTGAGCTTTCCTCGTCAAGAAAACGAAGTGTCTCCGATCCAGCACAAGTCTATATTAGCCGCACTCAAAGTCAGCTGCCAAATGACAAATCAAGACCTCCATTAGCAAAGCATAACCCTAATTACTCAACACATATGGGTTGCTGAGTTGATATTCCTGAGCATGGGCATTGCTCATATTCACCATGTATCGTAAGACTCACTGAGATCACCGTAGAATAATTCACACAAGCCCAGTCCCCTTTCCCATCATTAAAGCAGGAAAGACTAGAGTTCTATTCCAGATTAAGCCAATATGTCAAGCCACGCCAGCCGAATTTAGAATAAAGGGCAGGTACTGTAAATAAGGAGATTACTCACCAAACAGTCAATCATAATCTTCTTGTCTGCCTTACTTTCTCTTAACACAAACTCCAGAGCCAATTCCTTCCATTACTTATAAAAATCGGTAACAAGAGTTTTAGTTCTTGCACTGCCTAATTAGGAGGTCAAAAGAGAGCCACTGATAATTGTGTTTAACTAACAGGATCACAGAGTATTTAACTTGAAAAGGCTTACCAGCTGCCACCAACTTAGAAACTGTGGGGTGTAGCTCCTGTCTCCTCATTCACACAGAATGTGGTAGATCTTAGTGATGCAGATCTTCTGACCCTCCCAGGACACATTCTGAATCTCTCATACTTTATTTAAAATATGCTGCTTATCTAGAAAGTTTAATAACTTAAAGATAAGTGGTCTGGGGGTGAGCTTGCAGGTGGCATGGGGCACAGGGCACAATGAGCCCTCTTGATGATATAATCCTCCATTGGGTGAGGGCCCCACAATTTTCAAACGTAACCTCTGCAAAGGGAATCGGAGAGCTGCCTTCCTCCTGTTCCAGAATACTAGTTACAAGGAGGTTATTGCACCTGCTATGCCCTCTCAATCCTCTAATTTGTTTTCCAGCTTTTGAGCCTGTGTGACATAAACACATTCTCCTAGTCTGACTTCCCTTGCTTCTTTTCTAATGAGATGATTCTTGCTTGAGTCCCTGACTCAGCTTGTCAACGTTGCCACCGAGGATTTAATTACTTGCAGGACGCCAGTTATCGGTATATGGCAGCTTGTAACGGCTGCAAATTTCAAAAATCTCTCTTCCCAGAGCATTGTTGTAGGAGGAGAATTTGAAGAGCTGGAGGCCTGTTTGGCATGCTTAGCGGCCTTGTCCTTCTCCGACGTGAGAGGTGGTAGTGTTTCGGAGGAGCCTTTTCATATAAACTTCCATTCTAAGTGAGTATGCAGCTCTTTTAGAATGTTATACAGGTGTTCCTTTCTAAGAATCAGTAATTCAACTCAAATTAGTGATTTAAAGCATAATGCCTGTGGGTGGGGAGCGGAGCCACAGGAAAACCACTTCTTCTCAAACTGCCATCACTTGACCCCTTGTAGCCAGAATTCTAAAGAGCACAGCTTCATAGAACACATTGTTCCTCACTGCTGCCTGCAGCTGACTCAATTACCACTGAAAACACTCTCACTTGTTCCTCAAACTTTGACTCTCAGCCCATTACAATTAATGTGATACTCCAGCTTGACTGCAGCCAGAACTCTAAAGAGCACAGCTTCACAGAACACACTGTTCCACACTGCTGCCTGCAGCTAACTAAATTAGCACTAAAAGTCTCAGCTGTTCCTGACACTGTCTCAAACCATTACCATTACTGTGATGCTCTCAGCTTGACTGCAGCTAGACTTCTAAAGAATACAGCTCACAAAATAGTCATTCTCACTCCACTTAAAACTAACTCATTTAGCATTGCAAAACACACTCAGCTGTTTCCCAGAGTTTATAACACTGCCAGCCCATTCAGAAAAACTCACACACAGGATGAGCAAACACATAAACAGGAACAGAACACATGACAACATAACAATACTTCTGAAACTCCTAGCCCTATTGTATAAATTAAATACATGTTCCCACCCTGCCCCCCCACCAACAGGCATCGGGTGTCGCGTTGGGTCATCAGTCCTAACTCTCACCCCATCCCATGTGTAAACAAGCTGAGTGGTGCAGTGTAGAAGAATGGAGGAGAGTTAGGACCGATGACCCCAATGCACACCGATGCCTGTTGGTGGCAGGAGGGGTAGGGTGCAAGGGTGGAACCCTAATATCGAATTTCCTCACTTTTGTCACTGTAGAAGAACCCTAACTGATGCATTAACAAAGTTTTTGCATAGAATTTCCATATATAAGAAAGAATAGAAAAATAGAAAGTTGTGCAAGTTGGTGGGAGTGTGGGGCCTTTGGCCTCACGCCCCACCATGTGATTTTGTGTGACTATAGTAACACTATGCAACGGAAATGCAAGCACAAAGGCTTAAGCACATGGTGATGCAAATGTAAATGGTAACACAAACAGTAATAGAAATGCAAGAACAAAGTGATGCCAAATCAAACAGTTACGTAAACAGAGACATCAAACAGAAGTGCGTACAGAACGCAACTGGTAACACACACATTCACCGTACCGGCATTGTAAACGCAAATGATAACAGTAACAGCAACAATAACATCAAAGTAAACAGAAATGCAAGCACATATGAAAATGCAAACCGTAACACACACACTCACAGAACCACAATTGCAAACACAAATGGTTACGGTAACAGCAACAATAAAGTCAACAGAACAGAAATCAGCTTGTACAAAACGAACCAGAATAACGATGGCACGGTACCACAATTGCAAATGCAAATGGTAACAGTAACAGCAACAAAAACACCAAACAAAATGGAAATGCAAGTGCAACCAAAATGCAAACCGTAACACACATGGTAGCGTAGACAGGAGCGGTGATGCGAACGGTGACAGAAGCACAACTGAAACGCTAATAGGCACAGTAACAAAAGGGACACCCTTCTTTTCCCAGAACTGCATTGAAAAACTACATTGAAAACAAAGAATGCATGCATTATAATTGACTTCAGAGCAGAAAGTAACAACTTGGAATACTAAATTGCTTATATCTCAGGAACCGTTATGACGAGAAAAAAAATAATATTTCATATGAATTATGACTTTCCTGGCTAGTTTTTGCTTAGCTCCTATTTTGGGGGCTAAGCATTTTGTGACAAAAAGTCCGTATCTAGCACCATTTCCGAGATACGGGCCTGAAAGACGAACGGACACCATAATGTTATCCTATGGCAAAGCATTATTTCAGAGTGCCGCACTTTGCTGCCCTGTAATATTATTTCACCAAACCACCAAAAGGCACATCTGTGGGATGTTGGCTTTCTTCCCTCCAAATTTTAGCCCAAACAACCAAACTGTTATTTTGCAGCAGAGCTGCAAAGAATTCATGTAATGTGGCAAATGCCGAGTTATCCTATGGGAAAATGTAACTTTGTAGTGTTGTAACTTTGCCAATTCTGTACTATTTTTTGACTAAATCACCAAAAGTCACATCTGTGGGATGTTGCCTTTCTTCCATCCAAATTTCAAGTCAAAAGACCAAACTGTTTCTAAGATATTTAGTATCAAAGATTACTAAAATTTCTCTATCTATTCCATTATAAAATCTGGCCACCTTGTCCTCCCTCGTGATCAAAGATGGCGATCAAATAATCTCATTACCAAAGAATTTGCAGGCTCATGATCAAATAATTTGCATGCTCATGAACAAAGATTTAAAAAGCGTTATAGATAAAAATGTAAGGAATTGTGATAAACCACCACCATGGTTCGACAGAACAAGCCCCTGAGTAAACCCACCCACATTTGACTTTCTAGGACACCCTGGGCTGAGAAAATAGATTTCCTAATTGGGCCATCTTGTCCCTCACTTACAATGCATGATCGTGATCAAAGAATCTCACGATCAAAGAATTTACAGGTTCACAATAAAAGAATTGAAAGTGCTCAAATTCAAAATATTTACAGAATTGCAGTAAATCACCACCATGATTCATCAGAGCGAAGCCCCTGAGTAAAACCCACCCTCATTTCTCTTCATAGCACACCCCTACACTGAGTAAATTGATTTTTCCCTCTGGCCATCTCGTCCCTCGCTCGATGCATGATTGCAATCAAAGAATCTTGCGATCAAAGTATTTGCATGCTCACAGAAGAAATTGCTCGCTTATGAATAAAGAGTGAGGGACTAGATGGCCAGATTTCTAAATAAATTTCTGTAGCCCAGGGGTGCCTAGACTGTTAAATTAAGATGTTTTTTTCTTAGGGGGTCGTTATTCCCATCTGCATACCAAAATAATTTACAAAGTATCCCTGGTAGTCTAGTGGCCACCCCATCACAATAAAATATATATTCATATCTACTGCCCTGGTAGTCTAGTGCCCCCACCCTCTGTATTTATTAACATCCCTGGTAGTCTAGTGGCCCCCAAGATGTATAATATTATTGTTAATTTTATATCCTTGGTAGTCTAGTGGCCCCCTGCTCTGTATGAAGTTATATTCATAACAGATATCCTTGGCAGTCTAGCAACCCCGCATAATGAAATAAATAATTATTTCTATTACCTGGTAGTTCAGTCATCCCATCCACACGAGCCAGCTCACCCCGCCTCCCTCCATCCTTCCGCAGCTGGCGACTGGCACAGCCCACCTCTCACCTCCAGGCCAGTCACCAACTGTCTGCATTATGAGCAGTAATGCAAAGAGGCACTCTGAAAATATTCGGAAAATAATTTTCACCAAACAAAAACAGCATGTTCGGCCACCAAAGCTCTTTCAAACGAGCCATCTTGCAGAGCGGCATGCCACACAACAGCCATGCAGGACCACATTCAGAATGCCAAAAGGTGCCTCCAAAATGGATAATTTTGCATTTTTAGTGCTTTCATACACAATGACTGGCACTGTGACCAAAACACAATTGGCAAATCAAGAGATCTACCATGACCCAACCCGCATACTAAATGTCAGGCAAATCCATTAAACGGATCCAAAGTTATTAACGCCTAGATTTTTAACTTTAGTATGTAAATGACCGCTGAACCCTAACTAAGGTGGCATGACTGCACCATTATAATATATATATATATATATATATATATAAGAGAGAGAGAGAGAGAGAGAGACAGGATACATTATGGACAGGGTGTGATGTGGAAAATATTTTCACTCCTGCAGAGTGACCTCTGGATACTCATGAGGCTGAAGGCATGAGTGAGAGTATCCAGAGGTCACTATGCAAGAATGAACATATTTTCAATTGCACATGACTGCACATCATGTGTCTGATTTATACAATAGGTTTCAGAACTTTTTATTTTTTTGTTTACTTTATCTTGTGGAATAAACAAAGAAGACACAGGACAAAAAAGAAACATCTGCTAAAACAAGTCGAAACATTCATTTGCCATTTGGGATGGAGCAGGGTGTATTCATTGGCAATTGAGATATTCATGGATGTGAAAGGCTTTGCTCTTTTGGCTTCTTGTCAGTATGAAACTGGCTGCTGTTAGCTTGCTTTGGTTCTCTGCAGGAACACAATGTGCTTTTCTAGGGCTAGCAGGTGAGTTGCAGGTGGAACTGATATACTGATTAGTTTACTAGGCTACTAAGGGTTTGGTGGAGTTCTTTCCTGATTGCTTGTGTTAGCAAACCTGTCTAGAGTAATGACATCTACTTCAGCAGAGTCCAGCTGAGTTTTCTGATTGGTCAGGATGTAATTAAGAGATCAGGATAGTGATTGTTTTAGGCAGGGTTTCAGCCTGACATCAGCACAGTGATAATATCAGCCTGTGAGGTAAGCACAATATGCATAAATGTAAAATATTATCACACTGATAATATTCCTGGTAAAAAATCAGAGTGATTTTCTACCAGGATTTACATCACTGTGTGTAAAATATATGGATTTATCCACTATTCATTTGTTTCGCCCCTATTGTGTATGTATATGTATATATATATATATATATATATATATATATATATATATATATATATTAGAGCAAAAAATCTGTTTAATGCATCAGTTAGGATTATTCCACAGCGACAAAGTGAGTAAATGAGATGTTAGGGTTGAAACCCTTTTACCCCCTCAGCCCATTCGCCCAACTGGAATGGAGTGTAGCGTTAGGATCATCGGCCTTAACCTCACCGCATCACATGTGGAAAGAATCTGAAGAATAGGAGAATGGGGTGAAAGTTAGGACTGAAGACCCCAACGCACACCCCGATTCCAGTTTGGGGGTGGGCTGGAGGGTGCAAAGGGGTTTCAACCCTAACATCGACTTTCTCACTTTTGTCGCTTTGAACAACCCTAACTGATGCATTAAACAGAGTTTCTTGCCTCTAATGTCCCTTCTGTTTTAGAATGATGACAAGAAATAGTAGATGTAATGTGGTGAGGCGGGGCCTTGGAGCCCCATGGGCCCGTGCATACCTCACATGATGTCCTGTCACATAGTAACATTGTGCCCCACAAATGCAAATCATAATGTGCATGGTGATGCAAAGCAAAACAGAAACAGAAACAGTACTGTAGACAGAAACATTAAAAACAATGCAGCCGCAAATGAAAACACAAAGGGTAATGCACATGGTGGCATAGACGTGAACGGTAAGTGAAACGGGTAGGAACTGCAAGCAGGAACGTAATGGTAACAGTAATGTAAGTGCACAAGCTGGTTTTCCTCAAAAGCTGCATAGAGAAGACAGTGAGCAAAAGAATGTATGTAAAATAATGACTCTCGAATAGAAAATGAGGACTTGGAATAGTAAAATGGTTATGCTCGCAGGACGAATAGACATAGAAAAAATTGAAAAGTCATATGAATTATCACTTTCCTGGCTAGTTTTATACTTAGCCCTCATTAGGAGGCTAAGCAGTTTTCAACAAAAGTCTGTATCTTGCACTGTTTCAGATACGGCCCTGGAAAGGCACGAGCTAACGCTGTAATGTGTTATCCTAGGAAAAACAGAAGTTCGGGGTGCCATAACTTGCCTCCCTGTAATATTTTTCACCAAACCACTGAAAGGCACATCTGTGGGATGTTGACTGTCTGCCCTGCAAATTTCAGTCCCAAAGACTGAACCATTATTTTGCAGCAGTGCACCAAACGATTGCTGCAATGCGTCAGACCGTAATGTTATCCTATGAGAAAAAGCATCAACTTTGAGTACCGTAACTTTGCAGCCATATAATATTTTTCAACAAAATACTGAAAGGCACATTTGTAGGATGTCGGCTGTGTTCTCTACAAATTTCAGCCCAAAACTCTAAACTGTTCTTTTGCAGCTGGGTGCCAAATAATTGCTGTCATTTTCCACAGCCTTTAAAGTACTGCTTCGCAATTTGCGAAAGCTTTCAAATTCATCTCGAGAGTGTAGCAAGTGAAAGTACTTTATGAAGATTTTTTCCAGAAATATGAAAAACATTTCTGGGGTGTTTTACGCAAAATAAAGACATGGCTAGCATCCTCAGGGTCTGACTAGGTGAATACAAAAGAATTAGGTTGCTAGAGGGTCCCAAATTTAAAAGCCAAGCATTTTTCTGATCACCAACTGAAAACAAAATGGTGGATTTCCGACAGTAAAAGGGCCATTTGCTAAAGTAAAAACTGCATTTGCGACACTGTCGAACTTTTTGTTAACTTTTCCCATTGACTTATAATAGGAACTTGTTTTTGAATAACTTTTGAACCATTTAATATTTTTCACGAAATCTTCAAAAAGCACATCAGGGACCCTGGCACATCCCTGAAGATTTTGGACCAATTGCGCAAACTATGCAACCTGTAAACGTGACTGTAGAATTCCAAAAAGCATAAATGCACACACAGATCACGCTTAATAACTCCACAGCCATATATCCGACTGGTACGAAACTTGGCAGATCCCAAGGCGTATGGGGTTTGATCATGTATTCAAATTTCAGGCAAATCTGTCAAATGATTGCAAAGTTATTAAGGTGCAAAATTTTGGTTTAACATGTAAATGGCTCCTCAACCCCTAACTATGGTAGCACTACTGTGCTACCATAATACTCCCCATACATATATATATAATAATACATAGAGTGTATGCATTGGGGGAGTAATCCCACAGAGGTTCTGGGGACATGGAAACCTCGAGAGCTCGGCTTCGAGAGGCTTGGTATGTCCCCAGAACTCGAGATGGGAGTACCTTGTAATGCATACACCCCTCTGTGTTATTTTTTGTAATATATGGAGCAAAAATTTCCATATAAAATTGTGTCTGTATGATTTTGTTCTGCAGAGCCTGTGAAAATGACATGAAGCACTGCAGTAGAAAACTGTGGCTGGTTCTCTGCTGCCCCTGCAATCTCTGCCCCTACACTCGCTAGCAAGTCCTCGCTCAATTATGAAGCCCTACCTGTTTTTCCTCCATCCAAATGCAGGCTCAACGAGGTACTGTTGTCTTGTAGGGTAAAAAGTCAGGGGAAGTAAAGATGCCAAGTTCTGTGAGTGTAGGTTACTCTCGCTAGCGAGAGATAGCCGCCATTTTTTTCGAATCTATTCTGCCCTCTCAGAAACAAAGGCAGCCAACCACGAAACACGGTTTAGAAATGTCACATCGTGAGCCTAGCGACTGCAGTTGGCTGCTTAGCAACCAGCTCTGAGTCTTGAGCTTGGCTGTTTCTGTTTAACTGATAATACTATCGTTCAGAGCAGCAGCAATAGTATTATCACTTCTGAACGATAGTATTATCAGTTTGGAATGATGGTATTATCACTTTCAGTACTGTGGTATTACACGAAATTTTTTGTATGGGATGAGATGGTATTATTAGGCTATCTCCATATATTACATATACAGTATATATACATTATATATATACATATATATATATATATATATATATATATATATGGATTGTTGAAATAATAGGGATGAAAAGCATACAAAAATCCTCATAATAGCATTGTCCCTGAAGTGATAATACTATACTTGGCAGCTGATAATACTATCATTCTGAGTCCATAATAGTATCGTTCAGAGCTCTGAATGATAGTATTATCATAAAAATGGAACAGCGCAAGTGCAAGCTCTCCCACAGCATGCTATGTTGCCAGTGTCAATCAAACACTATCATCTGAAAAGGTGGCTCATGATTGGCCACTTTCTCTTTCTAAGTCAGGTGTAACATTTTGAATAACATGGCGGTCATCTCTCGCTTAGCAAGACAAAATTACGACCGAGATATTTCTTTTTATTTTAATTCTTACAGAAAATGGAACTATCCAGTTGATCCGCATTCTGGGGAAAAAAGAAAGAAAAGGTAAGTCTGCCTATCAAAAAGGTTTCCCCTCGATAGAGAGTCAGTGCCTGGCTGTGGGATGGGTTAGAAGAGCAAGACAGCGCAGTAGGTGAAGGAGTGAGACAGTGCGGCGGTTGGCCAGAACAGAGTCTTCCACAGCTGACCACCCCTTACAAAAGAAACTGGATCCATATATTAAAAAAATGACAAATACCTAAGTGTGTATTGCCAGGCAGTAATCTCATCTCCAGGTTCTGGGGACTTTGGAACCTCTCAATGAGATTACTGCCTGATAATCTACATAGGTATCTATTATTATTATATATATATATATATATATATATATATATATATATATATATATATACAGTATATATATATATATATATATATATTATGGTAACAGAGTACTACCATAGATTAAGGTTGAGAGCCATTTCTATGTTAAACCCCAAATTTTTCATTAATAACTTTGCAACCATTTAGCGGATTTGGGAAATTTGTAATACATGATCAAGAACCATAGGCCTTGGGATCTGCCAAGCTTAGTACCAGCTGAATACTCTGGCTGCGGAGTTATTAGCGGATCTAAGCCCATGTTTATGCTTTTTCTGGAATTCTATGGTCGCACCTACAGGTCGCACAGTTTGCGTGATTGGCCCAAAATCTTCAAGAAACATGTGCTGGGGTCCCAATGTCCTTTGAAGATTTGGTGAAAAATATTAAACAGTTCAAAAGTTATTCAAAAACAATTTCCCATTATAAGTCAATGGGAAAAGTTAACAAAAAGTTCAACACTTTCGCAAATGCATTTTTACTTTTGCAAATGGCCTATTACTTCATAAATCCACCATTTTGTTTTCAGTTAGTGATCAGAAAATGCTTGGCATTTAAATTTGGGACCCTCTAGCAACCTAATTCTTTTTGTATTCACCTAGTCGGACCCTGAGGATGCTATCCATGTCTTTATTTTGGGTAAAACACCCCAGAAATATATTTTCAAATTTCTGAAAAAGTACTTTGCCAAAGTACTTCGTGCTCCACGAAGTGTCGCAAATTTTGTGAAAGCTTTGAAATTGCGACAGTAGTTTTCTAGTCTGTGGGAAAATGACAGCAATTCTTTGGCACTGTGCTGCAAAGAACGGTTGGGAGTTTTGGGCTGAAATTTGGAGGGAATGCAGCTGACATCTCACAGATGTGCCTTTTGGTGTTATGTTGAAAAAATATTACATAGCAGCAAAGTTACAGCACTCAAAGTTGACGGTTTTTCCCATAGGATAACATTACGGCACCTGACGCATTACAGGAATCCTTTGGCACCTGCTGCAAAATAACTGTTTGGTCTTTTCCTGAAATTTGGAGGAAAGACAGCCAACAGCCCACAGATGTACCTTTCAGTGGTTTGGTGAAAACATATACTACAGGGAGGCAAAGTTATGGTGCTCGAACTTCTCTTTTTCCCATAGGATAACATTCACGGCGTCGCCGTGCCTTTCAGGGCCATATCTCGAGAAGCGGTGCAAGATAAGGACTTTCGTCGGAAAAATGCTTAGCCCCTACTGAGGCTAAGTACAAAACTAGCCAGGACAGTCGTAAATCATATGACTTGTAAATTTTTTCTCGTCGTACAGTACCTGAGATATAACCTATTTAGTATTCCAAGTCCTCATTTTCTGCTCCGATACCCATTATTATGCATACATTATTTGTACTCACTGTCTTTCTCTAAGCAGGTTATGGGAAAACCAGCCAGTGCGCTTACATTACTGTTACCGTTGCCCTTTCCGCTTGCAGTTCATTACCGTTCACTTACCGTTGATGTCTACACCACCATGTGCATTAACCTTTGCGTTTTCATTTAGCTTGCGTTTCTGTTATTTTTGCCATTTGTGTCTACAGTACTGTTTCTCTTTCTGTTTCACTTTGCGTCACCATGCCCATTGACATTTCCATTTGCAGGCACCATGTTACTATGTGACAACACATCACGTGGCAGACCATTACCGTCTAGCCACCATATGCGTTACCCTTTCTGTTCTCATTTGCGGTTGCGTTACCATATGCGCCACTTTATCGCTTCTGTTTGCGTTGCTATTGGGCCCAGGCTCCCGCGCTTTGCAGTACATTCACTATTTCTCATTATCATTCTCAAAAGAAGGAAATTAGAGGCAAAAAACTCCATTTAATGCATTATTTAGGGTTGTTCCACAGTGACAAAGTGAGGAAATTTAGTGTTAGGGTTGAAAACCCCACTTGGACCCCCCCACCCCAACGGCATTGGGGGTGTGCATTAGGAGTCGTCGGTCCTAACTCACCCCATTTTCCTATACTTCTGCTGTTTTACATATGTGATGGGGTGAGGTTGGGGCGAAATGACAATGCACCAATGCCGGTAAATGGCGAAATCAAGGAGGGTTTCAACCCTAACAAATTCTCACTTTTAAGCTAAAACTAACAACTACATTAAATAAAATTTTGCCTCTAAAATATATATATATATATATGCATATATGCGTATATGTAGAAGATATATATATATATATATATATATATATATATATATATATATACAGTATATATATATATATATATTAGACAAAAAACTCCATTTAAGGCATCAGTTAGGGTTGTTTCACAGCAGCAAAATCAAGGAAATTTGATATTAGGGTTGAAACCCCATTTGCACCCTTCCAGCCCACCCTCCCAACTGCAATCGGTGTGCATTGGGTTCAGTGGCCCTAAGTCTCACCCCATCATATGTGGAAGGAAGCTGAGGAATAGGAGAATGGGGTGAGAGTTAGGACTGATGATCCCAATGCGCACTCCGATTCGGGGGGTTGGCTGAGGGCAAAGGGGCTTTCAACTCTAACATCAATTTCCTCACTTTTGTCGCTGTGGAACAACCCTAACTGATGCATTAAACAGAGTTTTTGCCTCTAATTCTCTTCTTTTGAGAATGATAACAAGAAATAGTGACTGTATGTGAAGGGGGCGTGGAGGAAGGGACCCGTGCTCCACCATGTGATGTCTTGTCACATAGTAACATTGTGCCCACACACACAAATTGTAATGTGCATGGTGCATAAGCTGAAACAGAAACAGAAACAGTACTGTAGACAGAAATGTTAAAACAATGCAAACACAACCGAAATGAAACGCAAAGGGTAATGCACATGGTGGCATAGACATGAACGTGGTGATACGGGTGCATGGAACCGCAAGCAGAAAAGGTAATGGTAACAGTAATGTAAGCACACAGGCTGGTTTTCCCAAAAGCTGCATAGAGAAAGACAGTGAGTACAAAGAATGTATGCAAAATAATGACTCTAGGAACAGAAAAAGAGGACTTGGAATAGTAAATTGCTTGTATCTCAGGAACCGTATGACATAGAAAAAATTGAAAAGTCATATGAATTATCACTTTCCTGGCTAGTTTTGTACTTAACCCCTTTGAGGGGCTAAGCATTTTTCTGATGAAAAGTCTGTATCTTTGCACTTCGAGATATGAGCCCTGAAAGGGCGCGAACACCGTAATGTTATCCTATGGGGAAAAACAGACATTCAGAGTGCCATATCTTTGCCTCCCTGTAATATTTTTTCACCAAACCACTAAAGGCACATCTATGGGATGTTGGCTGTCTTCCTCAAATTTCAGCCCAAAAGCCCAAGCTGATTATATTGCAGTAGGCGCCAAGGATTACTTCAGTGCGTCGTACACCGTAATGCTATCCTATGGGAAAAAGTGTCAAGTGTGGAGAACCGTAACTTTGCCGCCTTTTAATATTTTTTCAACAAAACACTGAAAGTCACATCTGTGAGATGTTGACTCAGTCCCTCAAATTTCAGCCCAAAACTCTAAACCGTTCTTTTGCAGCAGGGTGCCAAAGAATTTCTGTCATTTTCCACAGCCTAGAAAAGTACTGTTGCAATTTGCAAAGCTTTAGCAAATTCATTCGACAGTATCACAAGTGCAAAAGTACTTTGCGAAAGTACTTTTTCCAGAAATTAGAAAACATATTTCTGGGGTATTTTACCCTAAAATAAAGACATGGCAAGCATTCTCAGGGTCCGACTAGGTGAATACAAAAAGAATTAGGTTGCTAGAGAGTCCCAAATTTAAATGCCAAACATTTTTCTGATCACCAACTGAAAACAAAATGGTGGATTTGCAACAGTAAAAGGGCCATTTGAAGAAAAACTACATTTGCGACACTGTCAAACTTTTAACTTTTCCCATTGACTTATAATGGGAACTTATTTTTGAATAACTTTTGAACCGCTTAATATTTTTCATGAAATCTTTGAAAGACACATGAGGGACCCTGGCCACATGTCCCCTGAAGATTTTGGACAGGTCACGCTAAACCATGCGACCTGTAGGCACAACTGTAGAATTCAAAAAGCGTAAATGCATGAGATCACACTAATAACTCTGCAGCTGTATATCCGACCAGTATGACACTTGGTAGATCCAAAGATGTATTGGTCTTGATTTTGTGTTCCAAATTTCAGACAAATCTGTAAAATGGTTGCAAAGTTATTAAGGTACAAAATTTTTGGTTTAACATGTAAATGGCTCCTCAACCCTAACTATGGTAGCACTACTGTGCACTACTGCGTATGGTCTGTTAACTTAAAATTTGGAAGGTGTTGAGGAATGTCTTGTACATGTGAATTATGGTGTTTAGGTGTTGGTAAATTAATTTGCTGCAGAGATATTGCATGACACACTTTACATTTTGCATATAAGCGTTTTGCATTGTGGTAGTGGCTTCACATTTATAGGTAGCTAGCCTTACTGCCATGGAAGTAATTTTCACTGGTTAGGTGTCTCACACATAAACAGGTGTGGAATATGCCACTCTGATGAATGAAACTTTGTTTTGTTTCAAGGTGGTGGGAGTGGGCCCCACACTCCCACCCATATGTGCTCCCACCAATACATATCATATTCAATACTTGTACTGTTATGATAAGCAGAAATTTGCAAGTTGGTTGAGTCTGCGACTTTCTGCTTTTCTATGCTTTCTCAAAAAGTAAGAAATTCTATGCAAAACTGCATTAATGCATCATTTAGAGTTAAAACACAAAAAGTCAGGAAATTAGATGTTTAGGTGGCTCCCCTAGTGCTTCCCATCCTCCGAGATTGACAGATGCCAGGGTGTGTCATTAGAGTTGTGAGGACTAAATGTCACCCATTCTTCTTTACTGTGGCTTGTGAATATGATTACACATGGAATGGGGTGACATTAAGGCCTCACAACCTACAATGACACACCCCAGTATCTGTCAATCTCTGGAGGATGGGGGAATAACGAGGGGGAAGGGGCAACCTAAAGGTCTCATTCCTGACTTTTGTGTTTTAACTATATGATGCATTAACACAGTTTTGCATAGAAAAAAAATATATATATATATATATATATATATATATATATATATGCATTACAAAAAATGTTGTCAATGCATCAGTTAGGGATAATAGCACAGTGATAAAAGTATGGAAATGTGATGTTAAGTTACCACCCCTACCACCCCACCACCCTCCACCCTCCACACAACAGACATTGTAGTGTGGCCAAGAGTCATCAGGCCAACTCTCATCCCATTCCATGTGTAAACAAGCTGACATGCTACAGTATAGGAGAATGAGGTGATAGTAAGACCTGATGACCTCATGGCACACCTGATGCCTGTTGTTGTGTCGAGGTGGAGGGTAAGTGGGTGGTTGGTAGTATCCCTAACATCACATTTCCATACTTTTTGTTGATGCTAGCAACCCTAACTGATGCATTAATTATGGTTTTGCAATGAATTTCCTTCTTTTTCAGAAAGTGTAGTGTAACTGGTAACTGGTATGTGTTTGTGGTGCTCCCTTCATTGCCTATTTTTGAAAATGGTATGTATATGTGGGATTGCAGGCCCTCTGGGCCCTCGCTCCCACTTACATATAAGAATGAGCCATACAGCAGCCCCATAGTACTAAAAAGGAACCTTGTAACATTTATTTGGCAATATCTCAGTAACCGTAAGCAACTTTGAAAACAATTACACTGCAGTTTTAATCATGGCTTCAAAAACTCTATGCAGGCTTAGTCCACCTACAGCGGGTAGCAAAAATCTGTATCGCTGGTCGTTTTTGGGATATGGGTGCTGAACTGTGCCGTGGGCACTGCAATGTTAGCCTCACGGAAACTCTCAACTTCAGAGCACTGTAACTTTGTAACTGTTTTACATTGTTTTACCAAACCACCAACAGGTACATCTGTAGGGCCAGGGTTGCCACCCTGCAAATGTCAGCCAAAAAGCCCTAACCATTTAGGTGCAGTGGTGTGGTAAAGAAATGTTTTGGTGCAGTAGTGTTGCAAATTGTGACAGTACAGCTGTGACAGTGTCATGATTTGCAAAAGTGTTGCTGATGTACTGTCATGATTTGTGACACTACCGGGGACCAGTTTAGAAAAAAAGATATTTCTAGGGGTCCTTGAAAAAACTGATGGAACCACTGTGTTCCTTGGGCTCTGTTTAGGTAAACACAATCATCACTGTTTACCTAGGGGCAGTAGAATTTCAATTACAGACATTTTGCTTCACCACTAACTGAAACAAGATGGCAGCAGCATGACAGTAAAAGGGCCATTTGCAACAGTAAAATGCACTGATGGCAGCTTTCATGAGGCACATGCTGTATATTTTCCCTTTGACTATAATGGGAAAATCAAGATTTGAATAACTGTTGAATGGATAGATATTTTTCACCAAATCATCAAAAGGCACATCAGTGACCCAGACTGCATCTTCTCTGAAAATTTCACACCAGATGGACAAATGATTTGGGCTGTAGACCAGAGCAAAGAAATATGCAAACTCCCCATTTTGCAATTTATTGGCACTCTGCAGCTTTGCAACAGCTCATCTGTCCATTAGGCAACTTGCCAGGTCAGAGATCTATGGTGCCACACCACATATGCAAAATTTCAGGCAAATCCATCAAACAGTTGAAAAGTTATTAAAGTGCAACATTTTGGTTTTAACATAGAGGTGGTCAGGCAACCTAACATAGCTGCACTACCATGCAGCTATGATATATATATATATATATATATATATATATATATATATATATCTTTATTCATTCAAAGAAAACTCAATTTAATGCATCAGTTAGGGTTGTTCCACAGCGACAAAGTGAGGAAATTGGTGTTAGGGTTGAAAACTCTAACTCCACATTTCCACCCATCCCCACCTCCCAACACCACACACACACACATACAATATATGCAAGTAGGGACGAGGACCAAGGCAACAAGACCATTCACAGAGAACCAGAAACAGGTGACAGAAATAACATACAGCTGTCTAAATATACTACAAGACACATCCATCATCATGGGCCACCAACTATATCATTTGTAGAGGCATGGGTGTATGCAGCGTTATGGGCATCTCCGCAGGGTTACATGGCAGAACAGCAGTACTCTACATAGAAAACCAATGGTATGCATTGTTTGGCTATGCTGGGATAATATCATGAGGCATCAACATAGAAGAAAGCATGGATAAAATGATGTGTTATATAATGTGGCCATAGGCACAAAATGACAGCATGGCACCCTTTCAGTAACATGCAATGTCCAACATATCGATCCTCAAACAACATGGGCATGGTCAAATTAAACACACACATGTAGTATGAATAGTAAGTTCTGGTCACAAATCTATGAACACATGCAGTGCTCAATAGTTTTATGACAGCTCTATTATTTTCTATTCAATATAGTATGCAGAATGAATATTTGGTTATTATACTGCCACATGCAGAAGCAGTACCACAGAACTAACAGTGGTAATAATGCATCATGATTTTTCAGCCTGGGATATTAGTCATTTTCCTGTAAATATCTCAAATGATTTGTATGATGATGTCAACCATGGGCCATGTTGATATTTAACAGTTTATGTCCTACAGTACCACGTAGCTGCCCAACTGTACAGGATTACATTACAGTGCAGCAGCATACTGTATATAATATTATTCTGATACATTATTACATACTGTTAGGCTAACATTAGGAGCCATTTACACACATGAAAGGTCAGTGTACATGCTGTCTGATATTATCCATTCATATGTACAGAAGTGGTACCATGGTGTCTTTGGCCACCCCTGCTACCAGAAAGGTAGGAATTTGCATAGGAACAGAAACATGTATTTGCACTTACAAACTGACAGCAAGGCAAAGAGAGTGAAGTGGTATCAAGCAATCCTTTGGGTGACACAGTCCCATATACAGCTGTACTGGTTCAGATAATAGTGGAGTAGGACTTGGTAGATAATACTGTACTGATCCAATTGTTTCTTATGGTATGGTAAGATCAGTAGGTGCTTAAATAGATGAAACTGTGTTACAATGATCTGTGATACTACACAGTCATAAACACAAACATGTAAAGATGTGGCCCTTTCAACATCATGCTAGCAGCAATATATCAAATAGTAGAGAAACATACTTACCTGTTTCAAATGAGAAACTTTCAGAACTCAGCTATCGTGTAATTGTGACCATGTGACTTTTGGGTCTGACACTTGTACAGAGATCTGCAATTGTACAATGTAAGATAACTGCAGCAGTACTGTGCACATAATAGCGTACTGATACATCATTGTCTTATTCCGTGGTAACATCAGGAGACATTAACTGTCAACAAAAGTTCCCTAAAACCACTGCCAGACATTGGGATGTTATTAGACTGATGATTACCGACACACTGTCATTCAGAAAAGATAAGAAATGTATTAGATATAAAAAATGTTTAATGTGATACAGCGACAACTGATGGCTAGTATGCATGTATAGCACCAAGTCAGTCAGATGGCAGCAGAACTCCAGTTGGTGGCCCATGATGATGGATGTGTCTTGTAGTACATTTAGACAGTTGTATGTTATTTCTGTCACCTGTTGCTGGTTGTCTGTGATTGGTCATGTTGCTTTGGTCCTCCTCCTACTTGCATATATATGTGTGTGTGCGTGTGTGTGTGTGTGTGTGGTGCTGGGGGTGGAGATGGAGAATGCAGAGTTAGGGTTTTCTACCCTAACACCAATTTCCTCACTTTTGTTGCTGTGGAACAAGCTTAACGGATGCATTAAACGGAATTTTTGCAGTTAATTTCCTGTCTTTTAAGAAAGCATCTTATACTACATTGTATATGTTGGTGACAGCATGGCTCCTTTGTGCACCATGCTCTGATCAGATATAGATGCTTTTCATAATATGAACTTGTCTTATGCTATTCATGCATCAATAGTTCATGTGCTAAACCCTAAACATGAAAATGAACTCATACATAAATGGAATAGAGAGTAATATGTGTGACACATGGACCGACACTACATGTACTCTGCTAAGTAGAAACTATGCACAGATTTACCACTTGTACTTTCTTTGTATTCAGTAATATACCAAGACCAGCATAGATATCAGCACTGTAACTTAATATATAATAAAATACACACCACAGATAGATAAAGCTTAAAAGATTTATTGCCAAATTAATAGTTGATTAAAAGGCTGAATTAAAAGTCAAATTGGTACACAAAATCAGTCTCACAAAGCAATATAAAAAAAGTATTATATCAAAGTTAAAACATGTAAAACAGTATGACAGCTACTTGATGAGGAAGTTGTGACAGCAGCACATAACACATGAACACAGCTGCCATCATAGTCTCTGTACACTGCTTATCATGTATCAAACAGTGATGTTATTGCCATTGTGTGACTGATAGTGTGAATGTTCTTGGGGTGGGTGAAAAGAAGGATGTCAACTGTTTAAATAATAGTAGCAGAAACACATTCTGGTATCTAAAGAAATAGACTTCTTAAAGCTATTTAAAACATTTTATTGTAATATATTTATGTGTAGATATATGCATATATATATATATATATATATATATATATATATACACATACATATACATGTAAAGACATATAGATATCTGGGTGCATTTTGGAAAATTCCACTCGACCCCCAATTCAGGCAATTGAGAAATATTATCAGGAACATAAAATCAGTTGTTATCAGTGCAAGTGTCTGATTTACAATCATGCACAATTGTACAGTATACATGTATTTAATGTACTTCTTACACAAACCAAAATTAAATGCCATATGCTAACAGGTACTATATACATCAGTAATCAACATTCATAGTGAATTTATAAAGTATTTATGTCACTAAAAACTTTACGTTAATAAGAAGTAATGGTTCACACAATACTATGAATATTAAATTAAGAATCTATTATTGAGAAAATGGCACCTCTTGTTAATAAACAAAGATCTAACACAACACTCTCTATTACTGTTTATGATACCTATATGAACTCACTACAAACTAGAACATTTCTACTAAATATCTATGTAATCTTAATTAATATATTAAGAATATGTTGAAATACTTGTGAATTAAATACTGTAAAACAGTAAAATATGTAGCATTGTTTAATACATTCAGTTAAATAGCAATTAAGACAATTTGCTAAAAATGTAACAGTACTGACTGTAACTAAATAATGTATTAATAAACATATATACATATATACAACACAGATGTAAGAAAAGAAAACAGACATAGTAGTACACTGTTACGATACAATATGGATGTATTAAGTCAAGTTGCAAAGGGCAAAAACACAAGCCACACCTGGTAATACTCAACATGTCACAGAGTGATGCCTATATCAGGGTATGCTACTCTTAAGTACAGGCCAAGCAGATCATATACAAAATAGTGTGCAATTGTGCTAACACAAAAGTGGCACAAACAAATGCAGGATATCTTTTACTCATAAAAATAGTTGGCCCGATGGTGCTGAGGGTCGAGGCGCGGACACCACACCTTCCACCATGCCAGTGACCCGTGTTCAGGAATGAACCCGGACCACCGGGGTTCGGCAGAGGAGAGAGAAGACTGAGTATCCAGTGAACTGCTCTCCTGTCTCAGGGAGAGATCCAGGGGTAGCCCAGGGCAGCAGTTTCCCAGTGGGGAGACCAGCAGCATTCTGCGATGCATAGGGAGCTGGAAAATGGGGACGACATGGGCGCCTGTCTTTCAGACATGAATGGGAGCACCCACATTGTTGGCTTAACAGCATTGCACATCCCACTTCTGGGGCATAACTAGGGAAGAAACACCCCTCCTGCTGGATAGGTGACAGCTCCTCCAGTGCCAGCGGCACCATACAACCAATGCTGGTTCCTCACCACTGCCCCCTCTACCTCCCTGGGAGTTGTAGCCCTCTTCAAGCCTTCACGGGGTTGTAACTAACTTGAAGATGGTGGGGAACATAGCTATCGGTAGCGCCGTCATGATGAGAGAGGCAGCCTGAGAGAGTTCCGCTGGGAAGGGCAAGGAAAAGAGTTGGAAAAAAAAAGATACAAATAATATGATGATGCAGTACAAGTGTTTAAAAAGACATGCAATACACAGTATTGCCATGCACATGGCCAAGTATTGTGCCTAAGTAGAGCACACAGATGGCAAATTGTGCCAAGTAGTACTTTTATGGCTGCATATGAGTTACTCAGAAGAAAAGACAATGACAGAACAGGAAGACCAGATAGTCATATCTCTTTTGCCATCTCAAAGTCTTCTTAGACATCTAAGTGTGGTTTCTCTAGTGACTGTAAAGACAGTTGGCACCAACTGAAGACCACTGCAACTATTTCCACTGTGTCACTGATTAACACAACTATCTTATAAGTCTGATTGAGTAAACATATGCATGTAAACCATGCGATGTGCTAACAGTATAATGTTGAACACAGATTTACATAAAAACAATAGTGTTAATGTAGCACAAGTCACTCTGTAACAAAATGGACAGCAAGTTATGTCACATGTTGTGTGACTATTCTTCTGATGTATGAAGATTGTAGTAGTTCTTCAATGTCAGGACATATGCATTTTTAAGTGTCGCAGTAGCCTCTGTTTAAAAGTATTTGTGAAGTTGTTGCATTCAACCCAGCCAGTTCTGTACCTCAACAAAGAAGTATAATGTCCAGAATGTACAGACTGGCCATACTGGTAGATCACAGCGGAGGGTCAAACACTGCTTGATTAAATACAATTCTACCAGCTGTGAAATCTGTGATAGGTGTGTCAACTCTGAGTCCATTAGACTCAAATCTATGCAATACAAGCATAAGATATTGAGCTGAAGTCCTGAGATGAATAGACTGAGTACATGTCCCTCCACAACTAACACATAGGTGACCACTTTCTGCATTGGTAAACAGCTGCCAGAACTTGACAGTTTGAGACTGAGGCACAAACAAAGAAACTCAAAGCATGTCCTCAGTGGTTTCTTGCTCTGAATGACCACATGACAGACATATATATCTGGTAACATATGAGACAGTGAAGTACTGTCACATGGAATCCCTCTTCATTCAAACTGTTTATGATGGCCATCATAAACTTTCGGTGATGTCTACTGCATATTAGCAGCAAAGCGTACTGCACCCATCATATTTACTGTACTTAAGGCCTGTGATGTAGAGACACCCACATCGTAAGTAGTGGAATTAGAGACGTCTGTGGCTGATACTGAGTACGTAATCTGTTGTACTCCACAATACATCACTTGTCAGTGGTGTGAGTGTTATGATGTGCAACCCAGAAAGACTGCAGACATGTGAAAGTGCGACATAGCTCATGCCATCTTTGAAAATGTCTGTGCTATGTCAACCATTGCTGAATCCAAACTCAAGCCCTATGACTTGTGAAGGGAGACAGCATACGCAACACATATTGGAAACTGTTTCCTGTTGACATAGATATTCTTAAATACCTGGAACTTAACACAGTTACAATCAATCTGCACAGACTGTTCCATGTTGTCAAACTGGATGAGTGTCTCAATAATTGTCTTCTGAACATTGTATACAAAGTCAATAATGTGACCCATGGCACCATTACCATGCCACGCTCAACATCAAGATTACGCTGTAGCATGACATGCACATTCTTACAAACTGTAAGAACAGCTTCCAGGCCAGCTTGCATAAAACATCCGACTTCAGTTCAGACAGTCATTCAGTCATCTTTGCTACCAGCTGCTGACTCAGAATTACACCATGAACTGTATCAATAGCATGCAGTGTGCCAATTTCTTGATTCTCTCTCTGCAACATAACACTGTTGAACTCAACACATTTCTTAAGTCATGGTATAAGACACACAATCTGTGCTGTTGGAGTACACATCACTGAAAACATTGCATGCTGTATGTATGGATGTAGTATCCATTGTGATTCTTCGACCATGTAACATTGAAAGATGTTCTGGTGACAAAGAACCTGTACGAGCTTGATCCAACAGTGCCTTATAAGCCAGATCACCACTCTGCCACATGTTCTCACACAACTCAACATAGGTAAATAACTACCACAGGTTAAAACCTCCAATGCAGCCTAGTGTATTCTTAGCCTGCTTGACAGTCAGAGCTGCAAAGACATGTTCCGATTAACTGGTGCAGGTTGTAAAGGTCTCCAAATACAACAATGCTTTTACCACCAAATGCATCTACATATTCAGTGCCTAAAATCTCCTGTAGACATAGGTGTATACAGACAAGCATCAAATTAGAGACCATGCTAATCTCATCAATGATTAGTAACTTCATTTTAGTAAATATAGAACAAAGCTGAGATGCAACCTCAAATGACAGCTTACAATACTCTCCTGCTTTGCCATGCTCCACTGCAACATGAAGAGATGGTATAGCATAACTCCACCAATGTTGTATGCAGCCAGTCCAGTGGGAGCACTAACAGCAACAGACATTGATGAGTCTGTCAGTTTCTGTATTTCAGCCATAATGGCCTCTATAAGGAAGCTCTTACCTGTACCTACTGAGCCACTAACAAACATCAGTAGCAGCTTGTGGTCAAGACAGTCACATTTCTTCTGTTCATGTAGTATACCATGCCAGACAGCATCAGTAACTGCAGAGTGCACCACATGTGGTTTGCTGATTAAGTCTCTCTCAATTCTGCTGGATCAACAATGCAGTGTATGCCATGTTCCATAGCACTCTCTACTTCTGACATGAGTACTTCTGGGGCATTCAGAGGCAGAGGTACTCCAAGTATACCTTCTACTTCAGATCAAGGTTGTCCTGTGAACTAACAGGAGTGTCCTCTTCAGGTTGTTTCTGTGCCTTTTCAAGCTGCTCCTTCTCGACGTCCTGTCTCTGTATATATGTGTCAGAGTATTCAGTTCTGAATGTGTTGTAACTGTGATTAAATTGTTCCTCAGATGTATCACAGTCGCCTTTAATTCAGACTCATTCCTCCAGGGTTTAAATAAGAATAGCAGGGCAAAGTAATAATGCTGTCTGCTCTCAGATGTGCCTAGGTGTAATTTGCAGTGGTCCAATGAGCCAAGGCTTATATCTCTTTATGAGTCAGTCATCCACTCCTCTGACCTAGTAAATGTCACATGTGCAATCAGGTGAGACATCTGTCTTGTAGTCGTACCATTTAGCCACCTCAAATAGACACATACCATCCATGTCGCTGTGTCTACGAGGTAGTACATGTCAATGAGGTTATTCTTCAATATAACGTTTTGGAGAGGGTCTGTTGAGAGCCAGTTTCTCAATCTCAGCATGAGAATAAGTACACATTTGCACTTCTCTTTTAGTTAACACTGAGAATTGTACAGCATCAGATTTGCCTTACAAATGTGTATCAATCAAGCGATTGCTGGCCTCATAAGCATCACATTCTCTGTGTGATAGGGTCTTCAATCCCAGTGACCACAACTGAGATGTCAGTGACTTGCTTGAACTGGCAATATATTCCCAAAGATCTTGCAAGCTAGTCTGTTCATGTTTGGTGATGTACGAAGTGACTTACTGAACCAGAGCCAACGAGCTGTCAGCCACAAACTGAACATCTATGGTTGCTTGCCACATTAGAAGAAGAGTGGAGTTATAGTCATTGATGTACACCTCATTCTCATCCCTGGGTAACTCTTATACCCTCTTGGTTGAGTTTTCCTTCAAGTGGTGTTGCATAGTTGAAAACAGTTCATTCATGTGTCCACTCTGACAGACACGTCTGGTAAATTCGAGGCGACATCTTTTGTACCAGTCAGATTTGCTCTTCACTACCGGCAGCAGTATTTCACACAAATATAGTATTGGAACTTCTGCACCAACTTCCACAGCATAGGACTGTCATACTTGTCCAGTATGTGGCAAGAGATGTTCGCTTAATGAACGCAAAGCACTTCTGCTGCTTCATGTTCTCCTATCTGCAGGGCATCCTTGATCCACAGTAACATATGAATATGAGGAGTGCCTCGTGCCTGATATTCCATCCTTCAGAAGTAATGCTGTACAATACCAAGAGGCGGATTGTCCTTTGACAAAATGAAAGTCAGAATATCATGGAATCACTTGTAAAATGTCTAGTCACAGACACTGGGTCAAGTGAGACATTTCTCTGAGAGTCATTAATGAAATGCCCTCTGTATCACACTTTGCCCTTCAAGAGTTCAATAACCTCCTTCTAGGTACTCAGCACAGCTGAGTGTGACAAACCATGTCGCTGCCCCATACTCTCACAGCATAGTCATCACCTCAGAGTGTCTGTGATACCAGTATTCTTTGGTGCCATGTAGACTTGACAGTATGGAAGACAAATTGACTTGCTCATTTTCATCCTTTTGCTTCAATTTCTGCAAAACTCAATGGCAGTGATTCCATCAAGTATGTGCAATAGATGCAGACAGTATGCTAAGCTCAATCTCCCAGAGGAGATGGAACAAGTACTGTATGTTGCATCTGAATTTGCCATCCTTACTGAGCACATGACTGGTATGGTATTCAGCAGCATTGCACATGCACTTCTCTATCATCTAGACATCCACCTGACCGTTTTGGGAACAAATCTGGAAAACAACATGCTTCAATGTCACCTCCACATGCTGAAAGGGCACCTTCCACCTATTTCATTTGATACAGATCAATGTTATCCCCTACTGGATCTCTGCCATGCAGTGGATGTATTGAGTACTGTTCACACACATTATCATTTGTCTCTACATTGACCTCCTCAATCATTGGTTTTGTGGTATCCAACACGTCATGTACAGCAGACACGCTAGTCATGCGATCAATGTCATGGTCTGCATAAAAGGATTGTTGCTCTTCAAGTAAATAAGAGTAAGCTTCACCTTCTACATTGTCAACATCCTGCCAGATGACCTTTGACTTTGTTGGAACACTGTTGACAAGAATCACCAAACTGTTCTCACTGGAGATTGCCTCCATATTTTCCTGCAGAGGAAGTGGAAGATACATAACAGAACCCTTAAGAGACCTAATGAGTTCTTTTTGTTGAATGTTCCGTGTTTTGTATTCAGACGTAGAATAGTTTGAAATAGTTTCATAGTCTGAATAAGAATCTGTTCAAACATATTCAATGTGGCAATCTCCAGCAGGCATAACATGTGCCTATATTGTTCAACAATGACCTTGGTGGCAGAGTGTTACTCTTCACCTTGAGAAACAGTGCTTGCACATCACAATGATTGGCTCTAACTGGAAGTCACACTTTAACAGCAGAAATGCTGACAGTCGAAACCACATGTCATTGTACGGTGACAAGGTTTCCAGATTAACTGTGACCATTTGTTTCCTGGTAACAGAGCCAATCACGACACACATACAGAGTCAAATTCTTGTCTTTGCCAACTCAAATTTGGCAATGGGTTTCCCAACTGCTTGAGAATATCTGTTTCTAAGACAGAGACAAGAATTTCCATCAGCAATTGATGACTGATCAATCATAATATCTGTGACATTGCTGTCATGTTGCAGCTGTTTCAGAAATCTCATGGCAGATGCATATCAGTAGACTGCAGTAACTCATTAAGACAGTATACTGCGCAACAACTTGTCACACCTCATAGACTCTATACACAAAGTTCAGCATCCCTGATTGATGCACTCCAGCATCTGCATGTGGTAAAATACATTGTCACAAACACCACTATCTATGCATGTAAGTGAATGACCCATAAGTCAGTGTGTGGACGGATCTCACAAAGGTCCATAGTCTCAAACAATTTATGTCTGTCTTCGATCAGTAATGACAAACAGATTGATAAAGTGCTTGACTTTGTCATATGATAACTGCCTCAGTTGCAAGTCACATCATATGTCCATGCAGAGTGATGTTTATGAGGCTGAACAGTTGCCTCAGACTCATCATCTGACTCCGTTGTAATGTCATCACATACAGTCAGACATTATACAGTTTACCCGACTCATCAATGCAGAATTCAGCTGTCTTTTTGTCTTTTGTCTGTGAGTAATATGACTCCTCCCAGAAATATACCTCTGAGTGCTGTGTGTTAGCCAGCTACCTGTGAAAATGTCACAGAAGTTGTGTTGTTTCAAGACTGGATAGCACTGTAGTCTCATCTTAATGCTGTACACAACTTTTCTGAACTGTTCAAGTACATGTTCCATTTTATGCCACAAGCGTTGAAGAACAAATACTGATCTGTTGACAAATGTATGAATGCTGAGATGCAATTTCATCAAAGACAGATCGTCTTAGTTTTTGCACACAGCACGTCTCCTCACAGCTGCAATAGAATCTGTCTATCTTAGCTTTACAAGCTAGTGATTGGAAATACTTTTGCGCTGTCAGGTGACATCAGCAGCCATACCTTTTACTATTACTTAGTACATTTATTCATGCTTGCCTTTGCAACATTATTCTTCCTGTCTGGAAGATTTCACAACTGTTGCTGAGCTGTGCATATTTGGCTTGCAGTTGAGCAAGTACATACAATTTCTGTGATGCGTGCGCAACCTGTGAAGTCACTCCTGGAGCAGAATGATAATTCGGTTTATGTCTTGATGTAGCATGTGTTTTTCATACCACATTTAAGCAACATTGTACTACTATGATACCTGTTTTGTCTCTGCATAGAACTGCGTCTCTGCTTAGAAGGCATCCTTCTTCTCTAGAAATTCACAGTAGTGTGGGAAATGTTTCTGGAGTATCAGACACCTGTATAAGAAATAGAAAAACAAATATTTTGTGGTAGCCAAACATTGTTTAATAACACTGCACAGTCACACATACTGTACATCTGTCATATTACATCAATAGAGACTATTGCTAACAAAATGTTAGACACATAATCCTTATCGCAGAGTAACACTAGTGAAGACAACATGCAGTGCCTTTAGATATCACACAATAGAAGGTGAGTTATAACATGAAAAATGGCAGAAAGTTTTTTAAAAAGGTTTCACTATCCACACTACATTTCTCAAAAAAATTTTTTTGCAACGTTTTTCCAAAGTAGTGTGAATGCATGACAGTGTCGCAAAAGTTACTCCATGACAGTGCTTCCAGCTAATAGTAGTAAGTACAAAACAGTGGTATGCATTGAAAGTGTCTAATAGTAGTGTCGAATACACATGACAGTGTCACAAAATGATGTTGTCAGCATGCAAGGGATGAATAATAATGTCATGAGAATGAAAGTGTTGAAATCACATTTAAAAACACCTTCTTAAGGCTAAGGCCAATCAGACACTGGTTTGTATTTGTGATTGACACTCCACCAATGGAACATAACATTGATCAGGCCATGTCAGGCAACCAATCACAAGTGCTGAAGAGTGGAGAAGAAGCACATAGCAGCATCTTAAAAAACATCAAGACCCTGGTTTACTGTAAGTACATCACTTTTCTTATACAATTTTACTAGCATTATAAAAACTGACTATACCACAAAAGTACCAATAAACAAAATGTTTTTTACTCCTATTTGACCATAGCAATGTAGATCAAATTCTATGCTGTGGAAAGAATTTATAACTGTTTAAAGTCAGAGTGTCAGTGAGTACTTACTAGCAGAGATAGAGCTGCAAATGGAGGCAGAAAGCAGGCAGCACGTGAATCATAAAACAAGAGGCAACCTATAATAGCAAGCTGTTTACTTGAGATTGTTTGAACTAGCCTATCAAAATGTAGTATTTTCCCACCTAGAAACCTTGCCAACATTTATGCTTACAGGACCTGCACCCATTCAGTGTAGGCACAGTGCATGCATCCACTGTATTGGTTAACCATGAGAAAGCATTTGCCAATTATTTTGTTTTTTCCTGTGTTTGGGACAGCCCACCAAAGTAATATTGAAGCAGAGAGGAAATCTCAGTTTCATCTTTAGTAGTGACTAGACTCAGAAGGACAAACACTGACTTTTTGGTAGCCCTCTGTCCATTTCTCAATTTAAAAGCTTAGAATGGCAGAAAACAGCAAATACACTGTGTGGCTCATCGGCAGCAGCATAGTATGATGAGCTTCAGAGTATGCTCAGAGAAGTCAGTTTGGTTAAGACCTGCAGCTTCCAAATTGCTCTGTTAAGTGGTTTGGCAGGGGAGGCATGAGGTGTGAGCATCTCATGCAACAATACACTGACTACTGAGCACTCAAACTCATCCAGACATACTGATGATTCATCTCAGAGGTAATGATTTAAGCACCAAACGATGGGTAGATTTAGTAGCAAAAGCAAAATTGGACCTTGCTTCTATAATAAGTATGTTACCTGCCTGTAAGATCATATTTTCAGATATTACAGGCGTAGGGTCTGCAAGCAGAACAGCACATGTACCTGCTTGACAGGGCATGAAGAAAGTAAACTTACAGGTTTCTGGATATCTTTCACATGTCTGGGATGCACACCGTATGTCACCCTGAAATTAAGTATTGTAATGATTGGCTATATCTACCAGATGGTGTGCACTTTCTCATGCTGGCACATGTCTTTTCCTGGAGACCTTCGGCTAGAATCCTCACAGTGCTCTAAACATATCAGAGTGTTTTACTATAACCGTAAACAAACGGTTCTTCTAAGAACCACAAAACCTTGGTCAAAAAATAGACAAGCTGCATACCTAACACACATAGCACACACATACGCGCAATTTGTGTTGGCACAGTGGTTGGGGGAGTGTAGCAGTGCATAGACTGTCTGATGTAATGTATCCATGAGTGCTTATAATCTGTATAAATTTTTATCTGACCTTGCAATAATCATAATAAGCATGTGTTTCCACATATAGTTGAAAAAGAAATGTTTAAACTGAATGAAGCCAGCCTCTAATGATACAAATAAAAAGATACACTAATTATTATCTTTCTCACTTTTTATTTTAACAGATTAAAAAGCACCATGAGAATCTGGTCAGCTAGGGAGATGTGTTGCCTGGTTGAGGCAGCACAAACCAAAAGCAATGTTCGCATACTAATCGCAGCACAAATAAAAAGCTTGATGCCATGTGGAGGTGCATAAATGCACACCTGAGCTATCATTTTAATATCAAAATAAAACTGCACTCATATGCAAGCGGAAGTGGAAACTGGTGCTCCACCATTTCTACACACTGAAGAAATGCAGAGAAGTACCGGAGAATGACATCCCCCTGTTACTACCTCACCCATGAAATGTGGAAACAGCTAGGAAACCTGAAGCTGGGTAATGTCTTCAGCATCATAAGTATAGCATACATTAACAACTCATCACAATATTTATGCCAGTATTAAGAATGCTGTACAGTGACAGTTGGTAGTAGTATCAGGCATTGCATAGAATAAAATTATGCAACAGACAACCATGCATAACACACTATATTGTAGAGCCTGTACCTTTTAAAAAGTGCACTCATCAAAATAAGCACTTCTCACTGAACATGTGTCAAATCTATGAAACTAAAAGTTAGCAATAGGTCCTTCACGGTACATCCTATTGTTAACATAGGAGTTAGTTTAACAGCACGACAACCGTTTGGTTGTTGATGCTGCTATGGTAAATCTTCTCTGAATTATGTTTCATCAAGTGCCAGTGAAGAGACTGTAGCATAGTATTGTAGCCAAAATATACAGTAGTACAGGAATGCAGAAAGTAATAGAACAACAAAGACATGAAAATAAATCAATTGTACAGCGTATTAGAATAATGAAACCAATATATATTGAAGTCTGTGATGATGCATACAGCACTGTAAAAATGTTTCAATATTCATTTACAGAACATTGTAGGCATTCCCAACTCAGAGACAGAGGTGGTACCAGGCCAGGGCTGAAGCTGTGGAGGGCCACAAATCTGACACACTTCAAGAGTGTCATCCCGTGCTGAGTCAGAAGGTAAGACAAATCTATTACAGCAAGAAGAATAACTGATAACCTAATGCACGGGACATGGGGACATTGCCTGTGTGAGCTACCACAACTCGGCAGAGTGGCACAGTGTGCATGACTGTTATCACATAACACTACCATTCACATCCACGGCTTTAGTTTTCTATGGTTCACAACTGCACATGCAACAGCTCACCATAGTTGGGCTGTTGCTCAGCAGTCAGGATCCAGTACCTGGTCTGGGGGGACTTGCCTGGCTAAGTCCATGCAACCCACCAGGATCCAGTGCTCTGTTCTGGGCTGGGTGGAGGGAAGTGGAGGCTGCCTGGGCAAGGCCAAGCAACCTTTTCAGTTTACTAACATGTGTGCAACTGGCATCAGACAGGTATGTCAATAATGTCCATGCCAAAGTTTGTCTGTGGGTCTGCATTCAGCATCCAGTACCTGGTCTGGGGGCATTGCCTGGCTGAGGCTGTGCAACCACTGAGTATCCGGAGTAGTCTGCAGCTGGTAACAGAGATGTATACTGATTATTTGCATACCTTAGTGTGACTGTGGCTCTACACTCAGGATGCAGTACCTATTCTGGGGGTAGGGGATTCCTGGTTAGCCATGCTACTCCTCAAAGTGTCCTAAGTAATGTGCAGCTGTTATCAGAGAGGTATAGCAATGATGTACATGGCTGTAGTTGTAGTGTACCTCTGCACTCAGAATACAGTACCCGGGGTGGGGGCATTCCCTGGCTGATGCTGTGCAAGTCCTCAGTATCCTAACTTGTGTGCAGCTTGCATCAGAGAGGTATACCAATGATGTCCAGAGCTGTACTTGGGTCTGGCTCTCCATTCATCATACGGTACCTTTGGGGGGTGGAATTTCCTGGCTGAGGCTTGTAATCTCTCAGTGTACTAACTTGTGTACAGCTGGGTATCAGAGAGGTGTAGTGATGATATCCATGGCTTTAGCTGCCCCGTGGCTCTGCTCTCAGGATCCACTACCTGGGTGGGGTGGGGAGGGAATTGCCTGGCTGAGGTGCACAACCTCCTCAGTGTCCTAACTAGTGTGCACCTGCTATCAGACAGGTATACCCGATCTATGTCAATGGCTTTAGTTGGGCAATGGCTCTGCACTAATTATCCAGTACCTGGTCTAAGTGGGTGTGGTCATTCCTGCCTGAGACCGTACAACCCCTCAGTGCCCTAGACTAGGTGCACCCTGCCATCACAGAGGTATACCAATGATGTCCATGGCCTTAGTTGGTCTCTGACTCTGCACCCAGGATCCAGTATCTGGTCAGGGAAGGGGCATTGCCTGACTGATGCTCTGCAACCTCTCAGCATCCTAACTAGTGCAGCTGGCATCAGAGAGAGGTATACCAATTATATCCATGGCATTAGTTGGGCTATGCCTCTGCACTAAGGATCCACTGCGGTCTGATGGGGGTGATTCCTAGGCTGTGGTTGTGCAACCCATGCAGTACTAACTAGTGCACAGCTGCTATCAGAGAGGTATACCGGCTGATGTACACTGTTGGTATACACACATACTCTGCTGAATTCTGACTTGTGTGTAGGTCTTATCAGGCTATATAACAATGATGGCCATGCCTTCAGTTACGCAGTAGTCAGTGCTCAGAATACAGTACCTGTCATTTGTGAGTGGGGAAGAAAGGTAACATTGCCTTGTTGATGGCATCACACTGATCCCTGTTCTAACTAATGTTCACCTGCTACTAGAGAAGTGTACTGCTGATCTCCATTCTTTTCTTAGCTTCTGTATCACCACTCACCATGCAGAACATGCTATTGAGGGGTAGTGGTGAGTGGCAGGCATTGCCTGTTTGTGACGCCCAAACAACACAACAGTGTCCTACCTAGTCTGCACCTCGATCAGTAAGTAATAGCATTCATATCCATCAGTTCAGTTGAGCAATATCTCTGCAATGAAGACACAGGTACCAGTTCCTTTTTTTTTGAGAGGGAGGGTGATTCCCTGCCTCAGCCTGTTGCAACTCTCTGTATCCCATACATTCTCCACAGCTACTATCAGATATGTAGTGTACTGTAGCTCAACCCACTGGTCACAATACCTGGTGGGCTGGCCTCTGCATTGACTGGCTGACCACATGAAATTCTTCACTGTCCTTATTTGCATGCAGGTGATATCAATCACCTATATCATTCAATTCCTGTTGGGGGTATTCCATGTTTAATCTGAACAAGTAACAGTTTCCAACTTCGTGTAGATGTTATGAGGTACATCTATAGTTGACATTCATACCATTACTACAACTGTAGTTTCACAGTCATAAATGGCTGATAGCACAAAACTCGGTAGTATGATAACTTGTGCACATATAGTATCAGATCAGCATACAGTACCATAAATATCTAACAAAAGTTGTGAAGTCACGCTACACAGATGTATCAAACTGTTCAATTGTGCCACTTGGGTGCATCCATTGCCAGCAATGTTCAGACATATATTCTAAGCATACAAAACTGCAAAACAAAATTTCATATTCTTATATCGGTTAGTCACTATGCTTCATGGTATTATGTTATAGTAACCTAGAAACACATGAAAACAATACTAGTCTTAATGTGCATATAGAGATAGCAATATGATCTGTAATCTAAAATGCATCTATATTTTCCCAGCTGCTAGGAAACTGAAGAACATCAGCCCTTGCACGCCGTGAAACAATAGGCAGATTATGGCGGTGCTGAAGGTAACTACTGCAATATACTACACACATGTTGTCAACTTCAGATACAATTTCTACATTTCTAGTCAGTTAGCTAGTGAAATGGTGATAAATATATTATATGCAGTTGATATCATGGATAGGTAACATAAATGTTAATCAGTTAATGTGAGAGATGCTTCTTTGCCAGGATCTAACACATTTCCACACACGGTTGTGACATTGCTTCCTGACACGTAAGGCTCATCAGCCTCCTAAGTTGTGTTCACCTTGTATCAGATAGCTGCAGCATGAGTGCTAAAAGTTTCAATCATGTAAATAGACTCTTACAGTTTTGACTGCAGTTCACATGTGTCTCGCCACCAGCACACTATACCTGGTCTTGAATACGTGACTATGCCTGGACACCATGAAGTACTCAGTCCACCAAGTACTGTTCAGCTGCCATCAACAAACTATAGCACAACACTTAGCTTCTTGTAAATGATGTGCATTGTATGTGCACATCTAATATTGATAGGCATGAGTTTGAATGTTGTGTGTTTACCATTTAGTATTGCTATAATGAAAAGTAGTTGCTATTTGTGTACAAGAGTCAAACAACTCCTCACTGTCGTAAGTTGTGTATACCTCTTATCAACAAGAGCTGCCATTGCTGTCACTGGTTTCCTTGAAATATCCTCTGCAGCCAGGAGCCAGTACCTGAGCTGTGGTGCAGTGGTGAAATTTCTGTCTGAATCCATGCAACTCACAGTGTGATAAGTTTTATTCAGCTACTATCATGCAGTTATAATAGTTATGTACAAACCTCACTTAACTTCTCCTGCAGCTGCTGAACAGGGTTACATTGCATAAATGTTCATGGTGCTACTTCTGCTGCACATCTAAAATCAGAATCCTGTACCCATCAGGTAGCATAGACTGACAGTTTCAGCTGTACCCATGAAAGTAGCTTTCTTCGCCTCTGAATGCAGCTCACCCCCGGTCGTGTGTGTGTGTGTATATATAGATATATATAGATATATGTTTATATCTATATATATCTATATATATATATCTATATATATAGATATATGTTTATATCTATATATATATATATATATATATTATAGTGGCAACGTAGGTGCACCACAGTTAGGGTTGAGGAGCCATTTCTATGTTAAACCCCAAAACTTTGCACCTTAATAACTTTTGCAACAGTTTGATGGATTTGCCTGAAATTTGCACATACACAATCAAGAATCATAGGCCCTGGATCTGCCAAGTTTCATACTGGTCAGATATAGATAGCTGTGGAGTTATTAAGCATGATCTGCATGCACGCTTACGCTTTTTCTGAATTCCTACTGTCACTTACAAGTCGCATTGGTTTGTGCGATCGTCCGGAATCTTCAGGAAACATGTGGCCAGGGTCCTTGATGCCTTTTGAAGATTTCTATGAAAAAATATTAAACGGTTCAAAAGTTATTGAAAACAATTTCCCATTATAAGTCAATGGGAAAAGTTACACAAAAGTTTGATAGTGTCGCTAATGTACTTTTACTGTCGTAAATGGTTCTATACTGTCAAATCCACCATCTTGTTTTCAGTTAGTGATCTGGGAAAATGCTTGGCATTTAAAATTGAGACCTCTAGCAACCTAATTTTTTGTATTCACCTAGTCGGGCCCTGAGGATGTAGCTTATGTCTTTATTTTGGGGTAAACACCCCAGAAATATGTTTTCAAATTTCTGGAAAAAGTACTTTCAAGAAAGTAGTGTCGCACTCATGAAAGTGTCGCAAATTTTTTGCAACACTTTTGCAAATTATGATCATTACTTTGTGACACTATGCCAAAATAATAGTCATTATTTGGACTCCGCTGCAAAAGAACAGTTGGGAGTTTCTGAAATTTGAGGGAGCTAGATGACATCTCACAGATGTGCCTTTCAGTGTTGTATTGAAAAATATTACACGGTGGCAAAGTTACTGCACTCCAAAGTTGACGGGTCTTGATGCATTACAGGAACTTTGGCACCCTGCTGCAAAATAACGGTTTAGTCTTTTTCCTGAAATTTGAGGGAAGACAGTCATCAGTCCACAGATGTGCCTTTCAGTTGTTTGTGAAAAATATTGTTGTGGGAGGCAAAGTTATGGCACTCGAAGCGTCTTTTTTTCCATAGGATAACATTATGTTAGCCGCTACTTTCAGGGTCGTGGGATTCTGAACGGTAAAGCAGATATGGACTTTTTCGTCAGAAAATGCTTAGCCCCCAGGTTATAAAATTAGCTAGGACAGTTGTAAATCATATGTCTTTAAATTTTTTTTTCTATTGCTTGTACGGTTTCTGAGGATATATAACGATTTAGTATTCCAAGTTCTCATTTTCTGCCCGATACTTCATTATTATGCATACATTATTTGTACTTCACTGTCTTTCTCTGTGCAGGTTTTTGGGGAAACCAGCCTGTCGCTTACATTACTGTTACTGTTGCCCTTTCCGCTTGTGTTCTTTACCCATTTCACTCTACCGTTGACGCTCATGTGCCACCATGTGTGTTATCTCTTGCATTTTCATTTGCACTTACATTCTGTTATTTTTTGCCATATTTGTGTCTATACAGTAGTGTTTCTTTCTGTTTCACTTTGCATCACCATGCCCATTGACATTTCCGCTTGGTAGGCACCTGTTATGTTACTATGTGGACAATGAATCACGTGGCAGACTGTTCCGCTTCACGCTACCATGTGAGTTACCCTTTCTGTTCTCATTCACGCTTTACCATGTGCGCCACTGTTAGCGCTTTCTGTTTGTGTTGCTGTTCCCACATTATGCCATTAAGATATCATGTGGCAGAAGGGCCCGCGCGCCCTGCCACTGCATTACATTCACTATTTCTGCTATCATTCTCAAAAGAAGGAATAGAGGGTAAAATTTGCTGTACCTATTAGTTAAAGTGAAATTGGTGTTAAGTGCTGAAAACCCCTTGACTTCTCGCCACCCCCAACTGGCATTGGGAGTGCATTGGGATTGTGGGTCCTAACTCTCACCCTATTCTCCTATACTTCTGCTGCTTTACACATGTCATGGGGTGACAGTTAGGGCAGACAATCTCAATGCACACTCAATGCCGGTTGGGGGTGGGAGGAGGGGTCCAAGGGGTTTTTCAACCCTAACACCGAATTTCCTACTTTTTTCACTGTGGAACAACCATAACTAATGCATTAAATGGAGTTTTTTGCTTCTAATATATATATATATATATATATATAAATGATTACTTTTATCAATTAACTAGACGGTTCTGCACTAATTATCCTGTGCATGAAATTGAATATCTGAGTGCTGTGTGCCTCACGCCATGTCATTATTCAGTGGAGCAAGTTATAATACCTAGTATCAAATGTATGTCACATGCATGCTGATGCCTTTACTTGACAAGTGCCTGTGGACCCAAGGTCATCTTCCTCCTTCATGACATGGAGAGAGGGGGGAGGGTGAAATGTTTGGCTGTAGAAATAATGCAAGAAGTCATTTAAATATCATACTACAGTAAGAAACCTTTACATTGATGCACTTCTATATGTAGGTGCAATCCTAACTCTAGCAGAAGTCTGTTCATTGCCTGACTGGCCCCATGCTGCTTATCAGACATATTACTTGTCCCATGGTTGTACACTCATGGTGTGTACATCTTCTTGTTGGGGTGGCTTAATGCATGTCTGATGACATACAAGAGCTCATATTTGCTACTTTTGTACTCCTCCATGTAATCTGCAATCCTACTCCTAACGAACCTCTGTCATTGGCTAATTGACACCATGCAGCTACTCTGGCTAATAACTTGTGATATTGTTGTACAGTCATGATCGTACCTCTTCTTGGTGGGTGGGGTGTGTGGGGTCATGCAATCCATGGCTGACCACGTGCAACTAGTTATATGAAAGAAAAAAGATTTATATTTGTGTTATTTATTGATAAGTTTCATTTTCAAAATCAATATTTTATTTTATATTTTAATAATAAGAAAAATTAACAGCATGTAATATACAGATATTTTTATAGAAATACTTTTATAAAAATGTGTTTTATAACTACTGATGCAAAGTGTGTTTATTAGAAGTATTCAATAATAATCATGGGTGCGGTGGTCGGGCATTGCCTGGCTGAGGCCGCTCAACTCCTCAGTGTCCCAACTAGTGTGTAGCTGCTGTCAGAGAGGTATGCCATGATGTCAATGGAGTTAATTGAGCTGTGCCTCTGCACTCAGCATGCAGTACCTGCTCTCGAACAGGTGTGGCCATTGCCTGGCTGAGGCTGTGCAACTTCTCAGTGTCCCTACTAGTGTGCAGCTGGAATCAGAGAGCTATACTGATGATGTCCATGGCCTTACTTGAGCTGTGCCCCTGCACTTAGGATCCAGGACCTGGTCTATTGTGGGTGGGGGTGGGCATAGCCTGGCTGAGGCGTGCAACCTCTGAGTATCCTAACTTGAGTGCAGCTGGCATCAGATAGGAATACCGATGATGTTCATGGCCTTAGTTTGGCTGTGGCTCTGCACTCAGGGGTCAGTGCCTGGTCTGGGGGCATTGCCTGTCTGAGGCCATGCAAGTTCTCAGTGTCCTAACTAGTGTACAGCTGCTATCACAGAGCTATACCGATGAAGTCCATGGCCTTAGTTGGGCTGTGGCTCTGCACTCAGGGGTCAGTGCCTGGTCTGGGGGGCATTGCCTGTCTGAGGCCATGCAAGTTCTCAGTGTCCTAACTAGTGTACAGCTGCTATCACAGAGCTATACCGATGAAGTCCATGGCCTTAGTTGGTCTGTGGCTCGCACCTCAAGATCCAGTACCTGGTCTGGGGGTGGGGGCATTGTCTGGCTGAGGCTGTGCAACTTCTCAGTGTCTGAATTAGTGTGCAGCTGGCATCAGTGAAGTATACTGATGATGTCCATGGCCTTACTTGGATGTGTCTCAGCGTCAGGATCCACTACCTGTTGTTGTTGGAGGGTGGTGGCCATTGCCTGTCTGAGGGCATGCAACTACTCAGTGTCGAAACTGTGTGCAGCTGGCATCAGACACATATACTGATGATGTCCATGGCCTTTATTTTGGCTCTGGCTGTGCACTCAGGATCCAGTACCTGGTCTGGGGGTACATTGCCTGCCTGAGGCCATGCAAGTGCTCAGTGTCCTAACTAGTGTGTAGCTGGCATCAGAGACATATACCGATGATGTCCATTGCCTTAGTTGGGCAGTGTCTCTGCACTCAGGATCCAGTACCTCGTCTGGGGGCATTGCCTGACTGAGGCCATGCAACTCCTCAGTGTGCTAAATTGTGTGCAGCTGGTGCCAGAGAATATACTGATGACATCCATGGACTCAACAAAGTCCAGGAGGGTAGCATCTTTCAGAAAAAGAGATGTGTAAGAACAAGGGCACAATTTAAAGTTAGAGGGGACTGCTCTGGGGTAATGTGAGGAAATTATTTTCATGGAGACAGTGGTGGACGATGGAACTGCCTTCCTGGAGAGGTTGTGGGGTCTAAAACAGTGAAGGAATTCAAACATGCATGGGACAGACATAAGGCAATTATAGTGGGGGTTGCAGGAAATAGGCTGTTGGTTAACTAGAATCTGCAGCTTATCCAATAGGTAGGGAAATGGGCAGACTGGGTGGGCTAAGTGGTCCTTATCTGCTATCAAAGTCTATGTTTCTATGTTAGTTGGGCTGTGTCTCTGCACTCAGGATCCACTACCTAGTCATGGGGTGTGTGGGGGCATTGGCTGGTTGAGGCCATGCAACTCCTAAGTGTCTGAACCACTGTGCAGCTGGCATTCAAGACATATACCAGTGATGTCCATGGCCTTAAGTGGGCTGTGTTTCTGCACTCAGGATCCAGCTCCTGATCTGGGGGTGGCATTGCCTGGCTGAGGCTGTGTAACTACTTCAGTGTCAAAACTAGTGTGTAGCTGGTACCAGAGACATATAATGATGATGTCTATGGCCTTAGTTTTGGCTCTGGCTGTACTAGGATCGAGTACCTGATCTGGGGAGGCATTGCCTGGCTGAGGCCATGGAAGCTCTTAGTGTCCTAACTAGTGTACAGCTGCTATCACAGAGGTATACAGATCAAGTCGATGGCCTTAGTTGGGCTGTGCATGTGCACTCAAGATCCAGTTGCTGGTCGGGGGGATTCCTGCCTGAGGCTGTGCAATCTCTCACTTTCCTAACTTGTGTGCAGCTTGCATCAGAGAGGCATACCAATGCTGCTCAGGGCCTTAGTTGTGCTCTGGCTCTGCACTCAAGATCCAGCACCTGGTTGGGAGGGGCCATTGGCTGCCTGAGGCCGTGCATTCTCTCAGTGTCCTAACTTGTGTGCACCTTACATCAGAGAGGTATACCAATGATATCCCTCACCTTAGTTATGCTGTGACTCTGCACTCATGATCAAGTTACCTGTTCTATTGCAGCGGCATTGCCTGTCTGAGGGCATGCAGCTACTCAGTGTCAAAACTAGTGTGCAGCTGGCATCAGACACATATACGATCGTGTCCATGGGCTGGGTTGGGCTGTGGCTCTGCACTCAGGATCCCGTACCTAGTCTGAGGTGGGATTGCCTGGCTGAGGCCATGCAAGGTCTCAGTGTCCTAACTAGTGTGCAGCTGCTATCACAGAGGTATACCAATGAAGTCCATGGCCTTGTTGGGCTGTGCATGTGCCAGGATCCAGTTCCTGGTCTGGGGGCATTGCTTAGCTGAGTGATGCAACTCCTCAGTGTCTGAACTAGTGTGCAGCTGGAACTAGAGACCTATACCGATCATGTCCATGGCCTTAGTTGAGCTGTTGGTCTGCACTCAGGATCCAGTACCTAGTCTGAGGTGGGATTGCCTGGCTGAGGCCATGCAAGGTCTCAGTGTCCTAACTAGTGTGCAGCTGCTATCACAGAGGTATACCAATGAAGTCCATGGCCTTAGTTGGGCTGTGCATGTGCATTCAGGATCCAGTTCCTGGTCTGGGGGCATTGCTTAGCTGAAGCGATGCAACTCCTCAGTGTCCAAACTAGTGTGCAACTGGTACTAGAGACCTATACCAATCATGTCCATGGCCTTAGTTGAGCTGTGGGTCTGCACTCAGGATCCAGTATCTGGTCAGGGGTTTGCTGCCTGAGGCTGTGCAATCTCTCACTGTCCTAACTTGTGTGCAGCTTGCATCAGAGAGGTATACCAGTGCTGCCCATGGCCTTAGTTGTGCTCTGGCTCTGCACTCAAGATTCAGGATCTGCTGAGGGGAGGGAGGGTCAGTCCTGGCTGAGGATGTGCAAGTTCTCAGAGTCTGAACTACTATGCAGCTGTCATTGGAGGTGTATAGTGATGATGTCCATGGCCTTAGTTTGTCTGTGTCTCTGCACTCAGGATCCAGTACCTGGTTGGGGGAATTGCCTGTCTGAGGGCATGCAACTACTCAGTGTTGAAACTAGTGTGCAGCTGGCATCAGATATGTATACCAATCATGTCCATGGGCTTACTTGGGCTGTGGCTCTGCCCTCAGGATACAGTTCCTGGTCGGGGTGCATTGCCTGCCTGAGGCCATGCAACTACTCATTGTCCAAACTAGTGTGTACTGTAGCTGGCATTAGAGACATATACCGATGATGTCCATTGCCTTAGTTGGGCGGTGGCTCTGCACTCATGATCCAGTACCTGTTCTGGTGGGTGGGGGTCATTGCCTGGCTGAGGCCGTTCAACTCCTCAGTGTCTGAACTGGTCCACAGCTGCCATCAGTCATGTACACCGATGATGTCCATGGCCTTAGTTGGGCTGTGTCTTGGCACTCAGGATCCACTACCTGGTGTTGTGCGGGTGGGCATTGCCTGTCTGAGGGCATGCAACTACTCAGTGTCAAACTAGTATGCAGATGGCATCAGCACAATACCGATCATGTCCATGGGCTGAGTTGGGCTATGGCTCTGCACTCAGGATCCAGTACCTAGTCTGGAGGGGATTGCCTGGCTGAGGCCATGCAAGGTCTCAGTGTCCTAATATGCAGCTGCTATCACAGAGGTATACTGATGAAGTCCATGTACTTAGTTGGGCTGTGCATGTGCATTCAGGATCCAGTTCCTGGTCTGGTGGGGGCATTGCTTAGCTGAAGCCATGCAACTCCTCAGTGTCTGAACTAGTGTGCAACTGGTATTAGAGAATTATACCAATCATGTCCATGGCCTTAGTTGAGCTGTGGGTCTGCACTTAGGATCCAGTACCTGGGTGGGGGGATTGTTGCCTGAGGCTGTGCAATCTCTCACTGTCCTAACTTGTGTGCAGCTTGCATCAAAGAGGTATATGCTGCCCATGGCCTTAGTTGTCCTCTGGCTCTGCACTCAAGATCAAGTACCTGGTCAGGGGTGAGCCATTGGCTGCCTGAGGCCATGCATTATCTCAATGTTCTAACTTGTGTGCGTCTTGCATCAGAGAGGTATACCAGTGATGTCCATTGCCTTAGTTGTCTGTGACTCTGCACTCATGATCAAGTTACCTGTTCTATTTGGGGGTCATTGCCTGGCTGAGGCCATGTAACCTCTGAGCATCCTAACTTGTGTGCGAGATCACCTGACAAAATGATCATGTTTATGGGCTTAGTTGGGTCTGTGGGGGTGAGGGCATTGTCTGTCTGATTCCATGCAACCCTCAGCCTCCTAACTTGTGTGCAGCTGGCATTACAGAGGTACACCATTGATGTCCATGGCCTTATTTGGGCTCAGACTCTGCACTCAGGATCAAGTACCTCGTCTGGGGGTGTATTAAACACAAAGCGGCATTGGGACAGAGGTGCAAAATGAAACACAAACAAAATCAGTAATGGAAATGCAAATAGTAACAGTATGGTGAGCATAGCTCAAATGAAAATGCAAGCGTAAACACACACGGTGGCGTACATGGAACACTAAAGCAAACAGTAATGGAAACGCAAGTGGAAATGCTAACTGTACCAGTAATAAAAAAAACACACCTTTTTCCCCCAAAAGCTGCATAGAGAAACACAGTGAATACAAAGAATGTATGCATAATAATGAGCCTCGGAGCAGAAAATTACCACTACTGAATTGCTTATATCTCAGGAACTGTATGATGTAGAAAAAATGACAATTTCATATGACTTATGACTTCCTGGTTTGTTTTGGACTTAGTAGGGGCTAAGCATTTTCCAACAAAAGTCAGTATCTAGAAGCGTTTCCAGATATGGCCCCAAAAAAACATGACTAGCATCCTAATGCTCGACTAGGTGAACACAGAAAGAATTGTTTCCCCAGAGGGTCCCAAATTTAAATGCCAAGATTTTCTCTGAAGTAACTGAAAAAAATGGCTGACTCATGACACTACAGGGCTCATTTATTACCCTAAAACTGCATTTGTGACACTGTTGAACTTTTTGTTAACTTTTCCCATTGACTATAATGGAAACTTGTTTTGAATAACTTTTGAACTGCTTAATATTGTTTCACAAAATCTTGAAAAGGCACATTGGGGACACTCGTCTGCATGTTCCCTGGTTTTCAGACTGGCCATACAAACCATGCAACCTGTAGGCGGAGCAAAGAATGCGAAAAAAGTGTAAATGTGACTTTCTATTGCACTTTATAGCTCCGCAACTGTATAGCCAACCATTACAAAACTTGGTAGATCCTGAGATCTATGGTACTACTCGATGCCTTCCAAATTCAGGTAATCTGTCATTCTGTGGCAAAGTTATTAAGCTGCAAAATTTCACACTTTAACCTTAAATGGGATACTTAACCCTAACTATAGTGGCAGTACCATGCCAATATATATATATATATATATATATATATATGCATATTATAGTGGTGTGGTCATGCCACTATAGTTAGGGTTCAGCTGTCACTACATACTAAAGTCAAATATTTGGGTGTTAATAACTTTGGAACCCATTCAACAGATTTGCCTGAAAATTTGGAATGCGTGGTAGGGCTTGGTAGATCTCTTGTTTTGCCAAACTGTGTTTGGCTGTCAGACTTAAGGTCTTTGTATTACGAAACGGTGAAAATGCAAATTATCCATTTTTGTAGGCACCTTTGGGATTTTAGATGTGGCCCTGCATGGCCATTGTGTAGTGTGCTGCTCTGTGAGATGGCTTGTTTGAAAGAGCGTTGGTGGCTTAACATGCCACTTTTCATTTGGTGAGAAAATATTAAGGCATTCAAAAGTTATGCCACTTTTTTTTTCATTATAAGTCAATGGGAACATTTATATGTGTGTTTTGCAAACCAAGAATGGGGTTCTGGCCATCTAGTCCCACCTTGCATCAAATAATTTGCAGCCTCGTCATTCAAGAATCTTTGTCTCACAGAATTTTCAAAATTCTTTGATCATGAGGTCCACCATCTTGTTTTTGATTTCTGATCATAAAACACAAATATCTCGGCTCAGGGTCACTTCTGAAGTAAAACTTGGATGGGTTTTACTCAGGGGCTCCGATCTATTGAGCCATGCCTTTGATTTCATCCAAATCAGTCAAAAAATAGAGTTATAAGCTTTTAAAATCTTAATTTGTGGCTCACTAACGATCTTTGATCGCTGAGCCTGCAAATTCTTTTGATTGTGAGATTCTTTGATCGATCTTGCATTGCACCTACAACACTTATATCTCAGCTCAGGGGTGGGCTAGGGATCCAAATGAGGGTGGTTTTGCTCAGGAGGCTTCATTCTGTAGAGGCATCGTGTTGGTTCTCTTCAAATCAGTGAAAAAAATAATTTTCACCATTTTTTATTCTTTGATCATGAGCATGCAATTTCTTTGATCACGAGCCTGCAAATTCTTTTATCATGAGATTCTTTGATTACGATCGTGCATCGTGAGCAAGGGGCGAGATAGGTTGATTAAAGAATAAATTTTCTCACCATGAGGTGTCCTAGAAAAGTCAAATGAGAGTGGGTTTACTTGGGGGCTTCATTATGGTGGTGGTTTACCGCAATTAGAGATGGGCGAGTGGCTCCTTATTTCACTCCGTGAAGTGATTCGAAGAGTGAAATGGAATTTATGGAGTGCCCGCAATGCAAAGCGGAGTACTTCATGTTATAATGGGTAATGTGAAGTCCATTGAAAACAATGACTTTGCATTCGCCACCTTCCCAAACCACTACTCCACCAATTCTTAAGGTGAAGTACATTGAAAACAATGTACTTCGCTTGCTGTTAACTCAAAGGCAAATTGACAGTGATTCATGGATTTTGGTCACATGGACTCTAGATTGTTCTGTACAGCCTCAGGTTGGGTTATGTGTATAGGAAGCTGTAGGAGACAATCTGCTCTGAGAGCTCTCTGTGATTCAAACATTCTAAAAGCTGTTAAAAAGCCTTTTGAGTCATCATTTTTTCTGAAACTTTAGTTCATCTATTATAAGAAACCTCCTGTGCTCATATCATTGAGTGTTTATTGTTTATGTGTGGATTTTGAATGTTAATGTACAAGATTCAGTCTGTGTACTGAGAGATAGTGGAAGTGTGCTTTGGGGAGGGTGTATCTATGGTGTAGGTAAATTAACTTGAAGAAAAGACAGTGCTTTCTGTTTGTGATATTTTGTTGTATAACTGTTAATGTACACAGTAATATTTTCAATAATTCTTGCCATTTTTGCTGATTGTTGTGGTGCAGCAATGCATAATTTTAGTTTGTTTTAAATATGTGGTTATATTACTGAAGTTTTCAATTTATCCGCATTACTTAGTGTGTGTGTATGTGTGTGACATGTGTATCAATCAGACACCTTTCATTGTGCTACATAATTTCAGCAATGTGAACCTGCTATCCACTGCAGCTGTATAATTTGTGTACTTCTTTGTGGTATCTTTACTGGTACTAGTACTAGTGACTGTTACTGCAGCAGTACAGTACACTGCCCCCATATCGCCTTAAACCAGCAAAAGTATTCTTTCCAGATTTGAATTTCTGATGGTGAGCACTGGTTAGGTGTTGTGCCTTTGCATCTGCATCTCTTCAGTGCACAGCACAATCATAATCTGTCTGTGCATCTGCATATCTTTAGAGCCCAATCTCCATCTCTTACTTAAGTCACAGTTGTTTCTTTGGACAGGTGTAGTGCATAATTCTGCATGAACATTGTACTCATTAATATACGTTTTTAAGTCAGGACCATCATCACGAGTCATGCGTGATACAAATCACATTCTTCATCATCATGGTCACAAATGCAGTCACAAATCTCAATTTACTATCATGTCACGAATCACAACATACATTTTTTACTAGTTACTTGGATGTATTGTAAGCCTGTTTTGTAGTATCTCTCCATGCTTCACTACTCCCACCACTGCACCATTAATGAGTGTTTTAAGTCGGGGAGTTTTGTGCCACATCTCATTGGGGCCCAGGAAGTACAGCCATAGGCATCTCATTTCTTCATCATCACAATCACAAATGCAGTCACAAATCATGATTTATGATCATGTCACGAATCACATTAATATTTTACAAGTTACTTGGATGTATTGTAAGCCTGTTTTGTAGTATCTCTCCAGGCTTCACCATCCCACCATTGTACTCATTAATAAGTGTTTTAAGTCAGGAGTTGGACAGTGTCTGCAGTACATACACAGACTGGAAAGAAGACTGACTGCACACATGCGGTTGCACTAGTATACTTGCTGCTCAGAATACAAAGTGTCACGCATACGGAAGACAACAAAACGGCATCATTTACACACAAGGGTCAGTGATGGTGGAGAAACATTTTATAACACACCATGGAAGGTGGGGCACATGGGTGAGGAAAAAAAACTAATGTGGGATCCCATGATGATCTAGCAGCAGTTCCAGCATGGACGTAATTTACACTGATGTCCCTCTATGTGATCCAGCTGCTGCCACAGCACTCACCCTCTCGTTGTTCTCTCGACAGCACTCCAGAGAACTGCCAAGTCAGCTTCCATTACATGCAGTTCCTCTGAAGTCCACATATTCTACAGGCTTACCTGCTGGTGGTGGTGGTGGGGGTGGTGGTGCTGGTGGAGCAGGTGCTGCTGTGGCTCCTCCTCTTAGTGGATGCCACCATGCACAGCTGCATCTTCTGCCACAGAATGGCCAGCAGGTGAAGGCATGGTCTGTTCTGTGGCAGCCTGCTCTCCAACTGGTGGTGACTGAGCATATGGGTGTGCTGGGTCCCCAGCCCCAGTCCCCAGGTAAAAAGGCAAAAGTTATGCTCATGCCCTGAATATTACTAGGCTCATTCAGAACTTTGTTAATTGCAAATATTTTGACCTCATACTTTCAACTTAAATATTTTTACACCATATCATGAATGTGACAGCTGTCATTTTTCAAATGCTGTTGAAAATATGTTTTCCACCATTGGAGCAGAATGACATTGAGGTGTCACAGAATGACATTTTAGCAGGGATTTGAACATTTTCATAATGTGAAGTAATAACAAGTTGTGCTACTGGGGCCATCTTCATAGATTTCATGAAGGCTTTCAACCTCATCATCCACCCACTCCTTATTACCATGCTCCATTGTCTTGTCTTCAATGCCAACTCTCTCTCATGGGTCACTATTTATCAAACAGGTTTCAGTGTGTCAAATGTGTGCTTTATCTTCCATATCTCCATCACTGATGGAGTCCCCCAGGTTCAATCCTTGGGCCTCTATTATTCTCTATCTTCATCAATGAACTGCAGCTCAACTATGGTGGGGCATCAGTTCAGCTCTATGTTGATGATGCCATACTATATAGATCCTCCAAGACATTTTCCTCTATTAACATGGACTTCCAGCTGCTGGAAATCTGATTCAAAGAGAACCTATTGGTTCTGAATACTAGAAAACAAAATCTATATTGTTCCATCATACCTCCTTTGACTCAACTTTCCAGCCACCCATAATAGTCAAAACCTCCTCTAGTGAGCCTTTTAGAAGGTGTGCTCCTTCAAATACCTGGCCTGACAATTGATGAACAACTCTCCTTTGAAATTCATACAACTAATATTATTAAGGTAACAAATCAAAACTTGACCTGTTATACCGTGCTGCCTCTACCTCACATCACATGATGAGAAGACTATTGCCTCAGCTACCCTTCAGGCATCTTCTATAGGGCCCCAATAATTCACTCTGCCAAGTCCACTATTCTGGCCAAACTTAAACAGGCTTATCACAGAATTGCTTGGTTTTGCTGCCATGGCTCCAGCTCAGGCCCACCACTGTGACATGTTCAATACGCTAGGCTGGCCATCTATGAGGCCAAGCTGGATTCCGTTCTGCTCTGCTCCATTTACATTATCCATCTTCCTTCACCACCCAACCTCTCAATCTGCTCTTGCTGAAGTTCTTCCTTAGGACCCTCAGATCCTCCCACCTTCCTATCCTAAATGTACCTAAACTCATTTAGCCATAGGTAGGAGATCCTTCTCTTCTGCAGCACCTCAAAATGGAATAACCTCCTGCAGACATTACTATGTACATCTCTTCACCAGTTTAGAAGACACTTTAAAGAAATGTTCTTCCCACCTCCGATTTGAAACCCCTCCAGTCAATCCTGCATTCTCCTCTCTCCTCTCTCTCTCTTCCCCTGCCTGGACCTAACTGATCCATGTTCTCTCCACACTTTCCCCTCTCTTGAGTCCACCTATTCTCCACCTCATTGCATGTATAGATATAATATTTGCATTATATGTAAATAGTTTTCTTTGAAACTGCTACCTGGTTAATCTAGCTACAAACTCACACCTAATTACATCTCCCTGCAATGGAATGCTATGAAGATATTGATATACTATTTGTAATTCACTATCCTCACCCAACTGACTTTATTGTTATCCATTGTACTTGTACAGTTGCCCTGGCTTCCTTTGTATAGTGTTGTATTTCTCTTTGTGTGGAATGCTTTTTTCCTAGGTCACCCTTAGAAAAAGAGACATATTTGTCTCAGTAGACCTACACATCATCAAAATTCAAATAAATAAATAAATAAGGAAATCATTTGCAAAAACTGTTACTGCACCAATTAGTTTAACGTAATGCCACAAAGTAGAGAAATGTGGCATTAGGGTTTCTCACCCTAATACTCGGTAATACTCGGCAATAGAAGGTAGGTGGGTAGGTAGGTAAACGTTTTTTAGACAGGTAATACATGTCATTTGAACAAAAGTCCAGTTTACAAGACAGACCTGTAAGTCCCTATCCAAAGTACAAGCTGTAATTATAACATCAAGCTAAAATTTGCCATAAGAAAACATACAAACTTCCAATATGATATATACATGAACACATCAACATGAAATATAAATGTTACTAATATAGCAACAAAACAGCACGTAAAAGACATATTCCCTTCAGACCTATGTAAAGTACAGGACTTGCCAAACTTTACGGATCATAAAAATAATAGTTAACAATTACAAATATAAGCTTTCAAATATTTTAAAGTGTGAACAAATGTGGAATGATTTACCATTTCCCTTATATCAGAGGAAAGAGAGTTCCAGATAATAGCAGCTTGGTGAATTAGGGTCCTATTCCCATATTTATTTTGTGATTTTTCCACAGTGATTGTATTCAAATGTACTGACCTAGTTAGTACCTTTTGAGGGTTGATCCACTGGAACCAGCAGTTTTGAAATTGAATGATTAAGGCAAGAAAATTTCATTTTATGAATTAGAGTTAACCATTGATAGATATAATTTTGTACAAAAGCAACCAATTTAATTAACTTAACAATATACAATGATGAATATGATAGTTCCTTTAAGTACATATCTAGCCACTCAGAAATACATTTTATCCAAGTTGGCCAAGAGTGTTTTATTGGCTGTTCTATATATCAGTTCGCCATATCTTAACACTGGAATAATTAACTGTTCAGCTAACTTCTTCTTATCTATTAATGTTAAAACAATCTGTGGTTCTCCTTAAGGCCCCCATCTTTTATTCACTTTTTACTAAGGCTGTAATGTGTTGAGAAAAGGATATCTGCTCATCAAAAGTCACTCCAGATAATTATAATCCTGACCTGTTCCCATTTAGTTAAATTTATTGTAAAATTTGTAATTTAGAAGACATATTGTTTTCTTTTAAATAAGAATTTCATGCATTTCATTTTCTTTGTGTTCATAATCAGCCTTGACCCGTGAACAACCCTCGATCTTTAAAAGCCAGACTGCAGGCTTGATTGCAACTGGTCATCAGAGTGGCCAGATGCAATGATTACCGTATCATCAGCATATAACCAGATTTCTGTATGCTCAACCAATAGTGGAAGATTGTTTATAAAATAAGAAACATAAGAGGTCCCTGAATTGATCCTTGAGGAATGCCTCTGGTGACCCTCTGCTCTCAGATGAATAACCCTGAACTTCCACCAACTGGGGAGCGATTACTCAGATAGGATTTTAGTCGGTCTAGAGGCCATCTCTAATACCTAACCCTTGCCTCTCTTGATCAATAGGGTGATCCACCAAAGTCAAAGGTAGAGATGCAGCAAATTTAAATTCGCCAGTGAAGTGGTAGCAGTGGGCACTTTGCCTTGCCACTTCACTACGTGGAGGGCAATGCAAAGTGCTCACCTGTCTGTCATTACACTCTCAAGTTAAGGCAGAATGGCAAATGGAAGTAACGCAAAGTCATTGTTTTGATGGACTTCGCATTCTCATTATGATTCTAAGTGATCCACTTGGTGTTTCAGATTTGGCAGCCCCTCCCAACACATCACAAGGCTTACAGTACTGTAAGTCATATGCTGTTCAGCTAGGTAGGAAGAAAGTGAGTCATACAAACAGACACTTTACTTTCTGTTGTGCAGACGGAGAGAAAGTAGTGTGTTTTGTGATTGCTGATACTTTGAGATTAGAGTGAGGAGGAGGAGATTAGAACTTTGATTTAGACCCAACAGCTTTTTAAAAGCTACATTTTATGTTTTTCTGTACTCTTGTTTACTCAATTTGTTCTTTCTGTACATTTTCTTTTCTTACCTTTATAAGTAGTTAATTGTTTGTCTGTGACTCTGTGTATGTGTTGTGTGACAGTGAGTAGTGATTGTGTGGACTGAGGGAGCTAGTAGGAGAAATGGACCAAGGTGAGGAATGTCTGAGGTGGAGGCAGCTCTGGGATAGTGTGTAGTGGTAAGCATCATACCATGCACATGTGCAGAGGGCACTGGTGCCCATTCTTGTTTGACCACTCAAAACTTGTGGAGTGTCCGTCTCCCTCAAGCAGGACTAGCACCACCTCCTGTCCTGACTCTGAGGCAGTTGAACCACCACCACCACCACCAAGTCCAGCACAAGGTCCTCTGTAGCAGGATGTGCCCATTCTCCTAGGCCCAGGTCTGATCCTATCCCTGATCAGCACCATGACCAGCCAGCTGCCACTTCATCTGGCCATCCCTAGCCTGTGCCTGGTCCTCCCCACACCTCCATTGTTTGGCAGTTTTTGACTGTGTTGGGGACAGCAGTTTGGGCCAGTGCCACTTATGTGAGGTGGAGGTGCACTGTGCCCCTGGAAACTCACCTGGGGACTGGGGCCAGCACACCCATATGCTCAATCACCAGCAGTTGGAGTGGTAGGCTGCCACAGAACGGACCATGCCTGCACCTGCTGGCTTCTGTGGCAGAGGGTGCAGCTGTTCATTGCAGCATCCCTAAGAAGATGAGGGCCACAGCAGCACCTGCTGCTTCACCAACACCCCCACCCCCAACACCAGCAGGTCAGCCCATAGAACTTGTGGACCCCAGAGAACTGCATGTAACATAGGCTGACTTGGCAGTTCTCTGCAGTGCTGTTGAGGAGAACAACAAGAGGGTGAGTGCTGTGGAGCAGCGGCTGGATCACATAGAGGAACATCAGTTGCAAATTATGTCCATGCTGGAACTGCTACTGGATCACCATAGGATCCCACATTGTTTTTTTCTCACACCATGTGCCCCCACACCTTCCTTACTGTACTATAAAATGTATTCCTCCACCATCCTCGACCCTTGTATGCAATTATGCCCTTTTTGTTGTCTCCATATGCATGACACTTTGTATTCTGAGCAGTGCAAGTATACTGTGCTAAATTGCATGTGTGCAGTCAGTCTTCTTTCCAGTCTGTGTATGTACTGCAGACACTGTCCAACTCCCTGACTTAAAAACAAACATTAATGAGTACAATGGTAGGGTGGTGAAGCCTAGAGAAATACTACAAAACAGGCTTACAATACATCCAAGTAACTAGAAAAATGAATGTTGTGATTCGTAATGTGAATGATCGTGAATCAGAATTTGTGACTGCATTTGTGACTGTGATGATGAAGAACATGATTTGTATCACGAGTGACTCGTGATGATGGTCCTGACTTAAAAATGCATATCAATGAGTACAATGTTCATGCAGAATTAAGCACCACACCTGTCCAGTACTCTGAAGGAAGCCAAAGAAACAACTGTGACTTAAGTTACAGATGAAGATTGGTCCATAAAGAGATGCAAATTACAGACAGATTAAGATTGTGCTGTGTACTGAAGAGATGCAGACACAAAGGCACAACACCTGACCAGTGCTCACCATCATAAATTCAAATCTGGAAAGAATACCTTTGCCAGTTGGGAGCCTACAGGGGCAGTGTACTGCACTGTTGCAGTAAATAATTACTAGTACTAGTACCAGTAAAGATACCACAAAGAAGTATTAAAATCACACAGCTGCAGTGGATAGCAGCTTCACATTGCTGAAGTTATGTGGCACTATAAAAGGTGTCTGATTTGATGACACATGTCACACACAAACTCACACACACACACACATTAAGTAATGCATATCAAATTGAAAACTTCAGTAATATAACCACATATTTTAAACAAACTAAAATTATGTACTGCTGCACCACAACAATCAACAGAAAATGGCAAGAAATACAGAAAATATTACTGTGTGCATATTAACATGGTTGTACAAGAAAAATATCAAAACAGAAAGCACTGTATTTTCTCCATGTTAATCTGCTCTACACCATATATGCCCTCTCCCCAAAGCACACTTCCACTGTCTCTAAGTACACAGACTGAATGTTGTACATTAACATTCAAAATCCATACACAAACAATAAACGCCGATGATATGAGCACAGGAGGGTTTCTATAACTAAAGTTTCAGCAAAAAGTCTCAAAAGACTTTTTAACAGCTTTTGAAGGTTTGAATCGCAGAGAAACTCAGAGCAGATTGTCTCCTACAGCTTCCTACACACCTACCCCAAACTGAGGTTGTGCAGAACACTCTAGAGTCCATGTGATCTGAAATCCCATGAATCACTGCAAAATAGCCTTTGGAGCTTAAAAACAAGCAAGTGAGGTGAAGTACATTGTTTCAATGTACTTCCCTTAAAAAATTGGTGAGTAGTTGGTTTGGGAAGGCGGAGCAATGCGAGTCATTGTTTTCAATGGACTTCATGTTACCCAATATAAAGCGAAGTACTCTGCTTTGTGTTATGGAGCACTCCGTGAATTCACCATCACTCCGTGAATCACTTCGTGGAGCAAATTGAGGCCACTTCACCATCACTAGTCAAAGGTCTTTGAAAGGTCCACAAAAATCACTGCTGTCTCCATATTATTTCCCAATGACCTGTTTAACAGGTCATTAAACTCTAGAAGGGCTGTAGTAGTGGAATAACCTCTTTAAAACCAGATTGATTTGGGGTTAGAAGACTATATTAATTTAAGTAGTCCGTAATCGAACAGAAATAAGTTTCTCCAAGTTTTTGATAAAAAGGTAACAGGGCTATGGGCCTATAGTTATTAACTTCTATCACACTTCCACCCTTGTAAATCGGTTTTACCTTACTTTCTTTCCAGGATGAAGGAAAATGACCAATTTGAAGGCTCCAATTAAATAAATAAGTAATGACTGGTGCTATATGATATGCTGTTAACTTCAAAACCTACCTTCAAGACCATCACTTCCAGAGGCCTTGTGAATACTTATTTTTGTAGTACTTTATAAACATTAGTGGTTGTAAGAATTTTGAATCTAAAGGGGAGCAATCCATCTTGTAAAGGAATTGCTTTTATGTTTAATTTCTTGCTTATGAGGAATCTTACAATTAGGAAGGTCTATAAAAAATAATTTAGTACTTTTGAAATATCCTTCGGATTATCAATAAAGGTATCCTCATTCTTTAACCTTGTTATTTCTTTGTGGGATTTCCTCCTAGTTTAGTTAATTGTTTAACTACATTCCAGAAATGTCTTGGGTCAGTACTCACATCGATTTTATTTTTATAATGAGAGATTTTAATTAGCTTTTGCACTTATTAGACTGCCTTAAAAAGCAACCAATCCTTTTCTAATTTGGATTTCACTGCTTTTTCCAGATTCTATTTTTGATCCAGATTTGTTTTATTAGTCTATCATTAATCCAAGGTAGTTTGAAGGTTTTTTTTTGGGGGTTTAACTTTGGGTGCATGATGTCACAGATTTCTCCAAAAGTCTGGGTGAAATATTTAATCGCAACATCAATGTCTGGGGTTAGTCTGCAGCGCCAAATTCTCCTTACTTATACTGTCAAAAATCAGATCTCAGAGAACTTTCTAAAGTCTCTGATCCAATTTGACATTGGTAGGCAAGATCTTGCTGTTACTGGGACCATGGCAGAGTAACCCAAACCGGCCAGATCACCAAGGCAGGGAGGTAAAGTGCTTGAGGCTTTAATCTCAGTTTGCATAGAGACCAAAATTAGATCTAGGATTGATCCATTAGTTACATAAGAATTAAATCTAGTGGGGCTTTTATAAGTTGTTTTAGCCCTAAAGTAGTGACTACATCCTTTAAAAGTCTTCCCTGTGAATTTTTCCAGTCACAGTTTAAGCCACTCATCAAATTCAAAGGCTTACTTCCCACTATATCTGCTATTTTGTTAGTATTATTTTTAAGTCTGATATATTATTAGTGAATAAATGACTGAAATAGCTAACCCAATCTGCTCCAGATTCACTACTAAATAGTCTAGGTTTTATCACTGCCTTGTAAAATAATTTCTGAATGACCAAGACCTCATTTTATAAAGAGCATTACCTCCCCATTCAGATTTCCTATCTGCCCTCCATAATAATAATTTTGTGTGCCAAGAAGAAGGAACTAGGCCCATTGAGTCTACCTCCCACATCATGTGGATATGTCTTATACTGTCCAGGATATGCTTATCTGAGTTACCGTATGCTTAAATGACAGGGTATTTTTGAATCAACTATATATTGTGGTAGTTTGTTCCATGGTTCTATTAGTAGAAAAGTATTTACTTTTATTAGTTGCTGCACTTGGTACCAATAGTTGTTTTGTATGACATCTTAAGTTATTTGGTTTTGCAGCATAAATAAGGTCACAATCCGCTATCAGAGGTATAATATATCTTGAAGAATATTACATAGCACTAATAGGTCACCCTCTGTCATCTCGTTTCCAGGTCATATAGGTTTAGCTCTCTTAATCTGTCCTGATAAGAGAGTTTACTAATCCTGGGTATAATTTAGCAGTTTTTCTGGACACTGTCTATAAGATTTTTGTCCTTAGTCAAGTATGGAGCCCAAGAGGAGGCTGCATGATCTAAATTTAGCTTATGTATCATTTGTATAGAGGTAAAATGCAAGCCTGCCAGCAAGCTTGAATCAAATTTTTTGAAACCTTCTCAAACTCAGTGCCTTTTAAAGGAAAGCCTCCATTGGTCCCTGCTGGAAAGAAGCTCACCTCATTGATTTACTCTGCTTGGTGCCTCAGCTGCATGGAAGAGTGGCTTCCTGTTTTATTGCCCATCAGAACCTGGACTGATTTTTACACTACTCTAAGCCTCCTGACTGTGTCTCACTAATTTTCTGTCCCAGGGATGGTGTGGGCATTGGGAACCTTGTGGCAGGATTTTATATGTTGCAAGCTAAATTGCCCCTGCCACAAGCCACATGTAATTTTGTCCTGCTTTGAATTTTCCGGTTCTGTCTAATCTTACCATCATTTTCTATTACTGCGGAATCAGTTACAAATCGTAGCTATTTTCTGTGTTAATTTACTGCATTTGTCCTGATGAAAATATATTTTTTCTGTCTAATCTTGTGATTCATTTCCTAGTACTGCTAAATCAGTTAGCAAGCTTAGTCTTTTCTGTATTAAGTTTACTGCCAGAACTTTTTCTGCCACACTGCCATTTTAGTGCTGATTTTAGTACTTGATCCATTGTAACTTTGCTGTTTTTGTTAATTATGTATTTTAGCCATAGCCTAAGCATCTGTTAAACTGTTATTTCTTCCTGCCCACCCCTCCCCAGTTTTGTACTCTTTGTTTCCTCTCCCCCACAGACCCTGCTGGTACCTGCCACTGTCTGTGACCCACCCCTGATTTAACCCAACCTTTTTCTTTGTTAACCTGTTTTTTCCCTCCCTATAGCTTATCCTTCCCCAACCCCATGCCTTTAACCTTCATCTCTTTGTCCCTCTGCTCCAGGCTATCCCTAGCCCATTGTGGCACTGTCACCAATGTAGGTCACAGTCTTGAGGAAGCCTGCCCACCTCCTACAGAGTGGACAAAAGAAAGCCTGCAACCCTGCCAAGGAACCAGCTCTTGGGTACTGACCACAGCCTGCCTGGAAAGCTTGAATTGAATTTTTTTTAATTTTCTCAAGCCCAGCACCTTTTGTAGGAAAGCCTCCATTGGTCCCTGCTGGAAAGGGCTCACCTCATATGGTTTACTCTGCTCCAGTGCCTCAGCTACACAGAAGAGTGGCTTGCCTATTTTATTGTTTTATAGGAGCCTGGACTGATTTTTTTAAAGTAATCTTAAGGCTCCTGTGTCTGTAATTTTTCTGTCCCAGGGATAGTGTGGGCATTGGAAACCTTGTGGACAGGATTTTATCTGTTGTAACTAACTTGCTCCTGCCATGAGCGACATGTACTGTGTTGTCCTGCTTGAATTTTCTCCCACCAACCCACCCTGCCCACTACACACATTAAATGCACTTAAACCTTTCCCTCTCTTAGCTAACTCTCTATTGTCCAAGCAATCAGCATAGCCAACTTAAAGAGATAAGCTCCCTACTGCACAGAAACCAGACTTAAAGCGTCTTTCAAAGTCACTGTGTAACTTTCCTACATATCAAACACTCTGCTTTAGTTGACATAATGAATCTGTTATTTTCATATTACTGGCTATTTCCTTACATGCACACTACTGGTCACTGATCTCAGTGAAAAGGTGCTCACTCTGGACCAGGAATACCTAGCTTTCTTCTCAACTACCCATCTCCTCTGTTCCACCCTTTCCCTCCCTCAGTTGGGAACTATCCCCATTTGGACCTGTCACACTCTGTTTTCTTTCTAATATTAAATGTTATCTTCTTGGATAGTACCTGTGTTCTTGCTCATGGACTAGGTATGTCCCCCATCCGTACACACTCTTCCTCTCCCTCCTACTCCTGGCTGGTGACATTGAGTATAACCCAGGTCCACCCAATGCTTACTTTACCTCCTCCACGGCACCTGGGCTAATGCCGCTGAGCTGAAAATTGCAGTATCTGTAGTCTCCCCTCTAAGTTCCCTGACCTGGAGGTGTGGGTGTCTCTGCACAAGCCCCATATACTGGGACTCTCAGAAACCTGGTTAAAACTGCACCTACCTGAAGTTATGTATCAGCTACCTGGATACTCTTCCTATGCCTTGATAGGCTCGGCCAAATAAAAAAAGGGTGGTGGCGTGCACTGTTCTTCCAGGAACACCTCTCTGCTTCTATTGTACTCTGCTCTGATCCCATCTCCCCACTGAATGGCTCCTCTCCAAGATAACCTTGGGATCCATAAGTAACTATACATGGGGTGCTGCTATAACCCCCAGCTGCAGGACCTAAGGGTCTAAATAACTTTCATCTGGTTTTAGCTCAATCTCCCCACCAGAGATACCACTCTTCTTGGTGATTCCAATTTAAACTGGCTGAGCACCTACCAGTCAAACTGTGTTTGCCTCCTAAAACAGCACAGTCTTGACCAGACTATTACCCTACTCACAAGGCAAAATCCGCATTACCACCCAAACCCTCTTGGACCGGATAACCATAAATAGGGACAACTGTGTTCTGCAAGCTAGGACATTGGCTGACTCCATCAGCAACCACCCCCACATTTATCCTCTGGTAAACCAAGACTAAACATCCCCCAAATACCTGTCCTTTTGGAATTTTTACTGTCCTAACACCTCCATCCTCCAGGACGAAGCCTGGTTGCTGGACTTGTCAGCACTCTACTCATCACTGATGTGTCCATAGCAGTAACTTTTCACACAGACCTTATTGGCCTTAAAGGAACAGCACTTCTCTCACAACTAGATAGGTCTGAGGCAGATGGTCCAGCTGGATCACTAATGATCTACTTCCATTATGAAAGAGAGGGATCATGCTTGGATAGCCTTCAAGGTGTCCCTCCCCTGCTCCTGGGATGCCTACAGGTGCTGGAGAAACCAATATAAACAGTTGGCAAAATCACTAAAACAGAATTACTTCCAGAACCTTCAGAAGGAAAGTCTTGTGACCCTAGGAAATTTTGGTAATCCATCAGCTCTCTTCTAAACCCACAATCTGGCAAGTCTGCCCTGCAGCTAAATTCCTCCTCTGGCCCACTGATTGACCCTCTGGAATTAGTCTGGGCTTTAAATGACAAATTCACCAACCTGTCAGTGTTTCTGTCCAAACTCCCGAGTGGCAAGCCAAATGGATGGCCTATGACCCTTAACCACCTACCACCTCCTCCCCAGCCTCCTTCCACTATCCCCTTTACAGGGCTGTCTCCCTCACAGATACCTCCAGACCTCTCAAACACCTCACTAACCATGGCTTCCCAGGGTCTGATGGACTCTTCCTCATCATTGAGGAATTTACAAAACTGTTTGTTCAGACATGTGATAAAGTTGTTCTTTTGAAATTAGTGTATGTAAAAACAAATGTTCTTTGAATTACTGATAAAATAAAACATAACATTAGATATAAAGATAAATTATGGAAAAAGCCAATAAAACATGGGACCCTAAGGACTGGGAAAAATATAAAACTGAACGAAATAAACTTCAAGCTAAAATTAGAATTTCAAAAAATGTTATTATAAAAACAAGGTCAAACAAAGTACTGATCCTAGACAATATTGGAATTTGATTAAATCTTTTGAAACCACAGCAGAGAACAGATGGCCCATCCAGATCAGGGAGGGAGATACCCTACTGCCACCATTTGAGTCTGCAGAGAGGTTGAACCAATATTTAGTTGTTTACCTGACATAGAAATTACACAGCAGACTCACACAAATACTGGTAACAGTAAACTGGCCATCAAATGGCTCAAAGGTTTTCAAACTGCTGTCTAAATAAATAAATAAATAAATAAAATAAAATAAGGTTCAGGATTAAACTTCTATCCTGCAGAGGTTAAGAATGAATTGAGGAAACTCCAATTAAAAAGCTCCAGGATTGAAGAATAGGTTTTAAAAGACTCCTGGAGGTAACTGCCCTAATATTAGTTAGACTCCTAAATTGGAGTTTGATGGAAAATAGGTTTCCAACTTTGTGGAAACAAGCAAAAATTGTCCCGATATACAAAGGATCTTCCCTGTGGAGCCAGCTAATTACAAGCCAATTTCATTATTGTCTGGTCTGTCAAAGGTCTTGGAGACACTGGTCCAGGGACTGTCGAGCAGATACTTAGAAGAGAATTCTCTCCTGTCTTACCATTAGTCAGGATTTCATAAAGGATATTGCAAAGACACCATGCTCACCGACCTAATAGATAACATTGCCTCCCATTTAAATGAGGGTAGGTCAGTGGGTCACGGTGTTTGTGGGACCCTCCAAGGCATTTGACACTATAGACTACAGTATGTTGTTTGAGAGAATGATGGGTTTGGGGATAGATGGAGAAACCCTCCCTTGGTTTAAATCATACCTGACATGAAGAGTCCAGTAAGTACATATTGGCAAAATTTCATCAAAGCCAGTCCCTGTAAGAAGAGGAGTCCCCCAAGGCTTGATCTTGGGCCCTTATTATGTATAATGTATGTGAATGAACTCCAAAAGTAGCACAGAATTCCTGGTTTGAGTATGTACGCAGATGATATAGTACTGTTGGCCAACGGTGATTCAACTCAGGAAATGGAAAAAATCTTCAGAAAGACTTCAGTAGGATGGAAACATGGTTATACCAGTCAGGGTTGGTTTTAAATAGTAAAAAAAAACTCTATGGTTTTCTAGAATAAAGGAAAAACATTAATAATTATCCTTTGATTTCAATTAAAACGTAAAAATGAACTTCTAAATCAGGTTGAGTCATTATAGGTATTTGGGGTTATTGTGGACCAAAATTTGAAATTCGATTCCCACATAAAAATCTTGTTTGTAAAACAAATAATAAACTAGGGGCCTTCCGGAGATCTAAATATTGTCTAAATCAGAAAATGAGAAAAGATACAATAAATCAATTAATCATATCGCATATTGAATATGGAATTCATATTTATGGTAAGGCTAGTAAGTCAAACCTAAGAACCATCCAAGTTGTTTACAATAATCTGGCTAAATTCATATTAAATTGTGATTACCATACTCATCACTGTGAAATGTTTATGACACTAAAATGGGACCATATAGAGCAAACAAGGGACTAAAAATGGTTAAAACAAATTCATGGGGTAAGTACATAATCAAAGCCTGATGTACCTTGTTGATAACATTCCATATTCAATGCATACTCACAATTATAATCTAAGAGGTAGGGGAAATAAATATCATGTGCCTAAAATAAACAATAAATATGGTGATATGACCTTTGGAATGAAGGTTATTAACCTTGGGTCCCAATTGACATAGAAAGGAAGCAGATTAAAAATCCAAACATTTTATGAGATCGATTGATAATGGATTGAAAGTGAAATGCATGTGTAATGGTTGATATATTAATTTTTGGATGGATATATTAAATTGAAGGAACTGTTTGAAGAGGGTTGTTTCAAGCTTTAGAAATTTAGTTACTACAAGTCTTAAACCTCAATTTATAATGTGCTGCTATATATGGTCTAACTTAAAGGATATTTGTCTAATGTATGTTTTTACAATGAATGTCGTGAACACAGAATTGCTTGTGTAAATCTATGTTAATTTTCATTACTAAACATAACAGGTCCATCTTGAAAATGGGTCTATGACCCAATGATGTAAACATTTCTACCTCTATAAAAATAAATCTTTACTACCTACCTACCTTTACCATCTTCCTCAGGCTTGTCTCCCTGCCATTGTCAAGCCCCTCACCTTTATTTTTAATCTTGTCCTATCCACCTCTACTCTGCCTGACTCATAGAAGACAGCCAAGGTGGTCCCCATATTCAAAGCTAGTGACCCCCACTCCACTGACAGCTACTGGCCTGTCTCCATCCTCCTTCCATTAAGCAAGCACCTCGGGAAGGTCATCCACCATCAACAAACCAAACACATTACTATACAACCTCTTGTGTAGCTACAAGAACCATAGTATTTCCACTCACCCTTGCCTTGCTGACCATCCACATCCTCATGAATATGAATAATGGACTAGCCACAGGCACCGCTTTCATTGACCTATCCAAGGCATTTGACTTGGTGAACCACTCCTCCTATCAAAACTATGTCTCATTGGTTGTTCCTTTGGGTATCAAACTGGTTCCAGAGTTACCTCTCTAATCACTCCCAACTTGTCTGTGTAGGCCCTGCTTGCTCCCCACCATGCCTGTCTCAACCAGAGTCCCATAGAGCTCCATTCTGGATCCCCACTGTTCTCCTTATTTATAAATTCCTTCCCTCTGACAGTCTTACCTGTCACTCCTTCTTCTATGTGGATGACTGTGTTCTTTTCTTTAGTGATAAATCCATCTCCCACATTGCCTCTGTTCTCACCAAAAACTATGGATCTTCCCATGACTGGTTTGCTGCCAACCTCCTCTGGTAAATGGTAAAAAAAACAAAGTCCATGCTGTTCGTGTCTGAGCCCTTCATTGCTAAGCTCAATTCACCGTCATCTCTCAACATAATCTTCCCAGATGGCCAGGTGCTCGAAATGTTGATACCTTCAAGTATCTTGGTGTCATTCTTGACCCTCCTCTCCTTCAACAACCACATCAGCTCGGTAATTTGCAGGATACACCAAAAGCTGGGTGCCACCTACAGACTTAGGCACTACCTCACCCCAGAGGCCCTGCTTGCCATTGTCCAGGGAATCTTCTCCCTATACTAGATTACTGTTCCACCATCTATGCCAGGTCATCCTCTTCCCTCACTGCTAAACTCTCCACTGCCTATAATGAGTGCTTGTCACTTCGCTTTACTGGCCCCTTTTCCACCCACCATTGTGTCCTTTATCACTCACTGGGATGGCTCACCCTCCTAGGCTGCTTTGACTTCACCCTTTGCTGCCTGGTTGATAATGCTATCCACACCAGCTAAGGGTACCCTCTTGCAGCCCTTTTCAAAATCAGAACCTTGAGCCACTGCATTGTTCAATACTACCCCTCCCCTCTATGTTCTCAGCATGTCCACCAGCATGGGTGGGAGAGCCCTGTCTGTGGCAGCCCCTCACTCTGGAATAAATTGCCTACTGAGCTCACTCCTGGACACCCACCACCTATTCAAATCCTGCCTTAAGACTCCTGGCTCATAGCTGAGCCATGCTGCCAATGCTTTAGCTGTTTCATTATTATTGTGTATATTTTGCTGTGTATATTGCCTTGTATTTAAGTTTCTGTACTCTCATATCGTTTTTCTATCATTTGTTGTATTCCATTTATTCTATTTGGCATCTGCATAATCTGATCTTCCTTCTTCTAATTGTATTATGCTTTATTACTACTGTGCCATTGTCATGGCCCAGGTCATGCGTGAATAAAGTGCCTGGGTGCAGTGTACTTACCCGGTTATCAAAGTCATAAATAAAATAAAATAAATAAAATGTTTCATGCCTTGACGTGAAGGCCTCCTTATGGATGCCAGAATTTTATTAGCCATTAGTGCAATTTGTCAACAGTGACCACCTGGAGACAGGAGGCTGCTTACTATAATATCAAAATATTTTTCTATTCTCACTTGATTTAATGGTTTCCCATCTAGATAACATTAGGTCTGAGGATTCCTTGCACCCTAGATGCTTTGTGGCGCATTAATTCTCATTGAAAAACATTTTATTTTCTTTTGCCCAATTCCTAAATGTTTGATGTCATTCCTGAAATTATCGATGTTGTCAATGGAATCAATATCTCTGCAAATCTTAGTGTCATCAGCAAATTTGATAATGTGACTATTAATCCCATGGAGTAAATCAGCGATGAAAGGTATGCCAAAAGCACAGGTCCCAGGGTACCTTGGGAATCCCACTAGTAACCTCTATTGGGTCTGAATAGCTGTCAGTAATCTTTACTACCTGGATTCTATTAGATAACCATGCGCTGTAAATTTGACTGATGCTTAAGTCAATTTTAATGTTTGACATTTTATCAGTAAGTATATTATGGGACACTTTGTCAAATGCTTTTTAAAGTCTAGAAATACAATGTCAACAGGAGTACCTTCATCCAGATAACTACTGGCCTTTTCATAGAAGCTAATTATTTTTTCCCATTTGTTTAACTAGGAGTGGCACACTAAGCTGAAAGCTAGTTTACAGGTGCAACCTGGGAGTACAAGAAGTTAAGTGACTTGCTCAGGGTCACACAGCATGCCAGTGGGGGCTGTGGGATTCAAACACAGGTCTCCAGATTTGAGTTCAGAGCCTTAAACCACTGCGCTATACTGCCTCCCTAAATTAGTCTTACAAGATCTGCCAGTGGTGAGGTCATATTACTTCAGATCTTTAAAACCACAAGCAGGTAATATCCTATTGATTCTGATTTTAAGGATTCTTTCCATAATTTTACAGACAACTGAAGTCAATCTGATGGGGCAATAATTGCCCGCATCAGTTTTAATCCCAGTCTTATGTATAGGAATGTTTTGTTGATTTTGTTTTACCCTCCTACCTCACTAGCACCCAAACTCATTTATCAAAACAGTCACCTGAGGATGGCTGGCTAAAGCCGACCTAGCAACAAGATGCAGCAGTGTTAGTGATGACTTATTTTATTTTATTTTATTATTTTAATTTGTTAAATTTGTTTTTTTATTTTGTTGTTTGTTTATTAGTTTAGCAGTAGTTAGAGAGGGTGAAGAAGTGATGTTGCTAGTTGAGGTGCATACTGGATTGAGGTTATATCATCTATAAAATCAAGTAAACAACAAATAATATTTTTCATCTGCTTTCTAAGCAACTATGGTCACTGCTGAGGATATTTTAGTTCCACCTTGACAATCTGTGGTGCTAAACGACATTCGTGTTTCTTACCTGGCTGATTGTTTCTGACCAGGCTGGGAAGAGGAAGGAAAGTCGATTTGACTGTCTGGAATTGAGGGAGCTGTGTTCAGGCGTGGACTCTGTCTAGCATGGAGTTGCTGTGGAGTCGGATGATTTCTGCTAAGTGGTGCACTGCGGGCTTTGCTGTGGTGGTGGTAATGCCGGATGTTGGGACTGAGATCGGAACTGCATTACCGGCTTGCTTCAGGTGTGGACAGAGGAATTGTGGGTCCTTTGGATTTGGGGCCCACGATTTTGTGCCTGTTTCCCAAAGAGATTAAAATTCCACCTGAACCTGGGGAGAAATCACTGGGGTTATTGGCTGTTTGGGAGACTGGGCCCAGTGCCCTGGAGAGTGTGCACTGTAGTGTCTGGAGTTTCTTCGGACTCTCAGGGGGTTAGGCTGGAGTGCCTGCTGTGCCTGAGAGCAACTAGTGGCCCAGGGCCTTATGGCATTGACCTCTCAGGGAATTGCTTGATTGCCTGAATTTTCTCATGAAAGGAAATGTTTTGAATAAGCTAAGCTGTGGGCCATGTTGGTGGAAGTCCATCTGAGAGGAAGATCTTCGCTGATACTGTTCCTTATTTTATGGGCAGTCAGAGTATCAGATTATCTTTTTTCTTTGCACCATTTAGTCTTGGTTTAAGGGCAGTGAGAGTACCCTATTTTAATGTGTTTGTTTGATAAGCTGCTAATTGTCTTCCTGACCTAGCTGTGAGATAGTGCCAGGAGGCAATATGATATTTTCTTCTCCAGAGAGGTGGGAGCTCTTTAGAGACAAACTAATATGCATGTTTGAGAGTTTTGTGTTATCTCTTTTTATTGCAATCACCCTCATACTATGCTAAAGAATATTTATTATTTGTTGTATTACTGGGGTTGGAGTGTATGTGGTTGTTATTTCTCTGTTATTCTTAGGTGTTGTTTATTTAATTTATTTTGTTTAGATTTTTGCTTTGGTTTGGGTTTATTTTGTTGGACTGCTAGCTGAGAATATGTGCTGGGAAGATGCAGGGACAGTCAGGCAATATTCCTCCTCCAGATTCATGAACCTCCACCCTTTTGTTTGTCCTTCATTGTCCCTGGAGGTGTATAGATGGTGTAGAGCTCTGGTGATAGTGAGGAGGAGGAGAGTGGGGGCTGGGACTGGCGGGGGAATGGAAAGGAGTGGGTGAATTGAGGTAGTGGAAACAAGGAGATGCCCTGGGGTGAGGTAGGTTCAGGAAAGTGGTCTTCCCTGCCTGATTCCCATACTCAAGGGCTCTGCTTTTAACAGGCAAGTAATGCGGTCTTCCTTGGTCACTCATCTTACTCAGGTGGTGTAATGCAATGCCAGGTCTATTAAGAACAAGACTGCTTTAATAGCAGATCTTGTTGGATCATCTGACCTGGCTTGCATCACGAGACCTCGCTGGATGAAAATGCTGTCCCAGTTTTGGCCTCAGCAGTTCCAACTGGTTACCCAGTGATACACTGCCTGAGGATGGATCGTAGGATTGTGGGTGTAGCCATCTGTTTTAAATCAGAACTGAGCATGGTGGAGGTTCCAGTGGGGACCACCAACCTTTGAGTGTATCTTAGGTGAGGGTGTAGGGTGCAGGATTCTTCTCATCTACCGTCCACCAAGAGATGGGAAAGTTTTTCCTGCAGGAAGTCATGGACTTCATTGATGACCTGGCATAGGATTCACCCTGATGGCTGATCCTGGGGTATTTTACTGTCTGGGTATAGATGAAGTTTTGTAGTTTGTCAAGACTTCTTCCAGCTAATGAGTTTGCTGGGCCTTACACAGGTTATTACCTCCTCAACCCATTTTGGAGGCACTCATTGGACTTGGTGTTCCTCCTGGGGATGGAGATATCTGATCTGGTGATGGAGCCAGTCGGGTGATCTGACCATCACACCATCGGGTTCAGTTTCGTGGCTCTCCCGGGTAGGCCTGCCCTCGGAGAGATGGTCCAGTACCATTCTTTAAGGAGTATTACCTCAGATGGCCTAAAGAGGGTACTGAATCTATTGGGTGCACCAAGTGAATGCATGGATCCAGAGGAGCTAGTACTTGCCTATAATAAGGTGGTCATGGTGTCCCTGGATTCCATAGCACCTGTTCGCTTGCCTCCTTACCTCTCCGCCCAAGGTCCTTGGTTTGATGAGACCTTGAAGGAGCTGGACGAGTGGGGCAAAGGCTAGAGTGGAGCTGGTGGAAATCAGGCCGATTGTGACAAACTTAGATTGATGGACCATTATGGTGTATCAATCAGCAATCACCCATAAGAAGGCAGAATTCCTGTCCAGGGAGATTGCATCTGCACAGAACTGACCAGCTCAGCTCTTCTGGACTGTGGACAGACTGTGCAATCCAACTGTCTCCAGTCTGGAGGAGCCTTGTCACAGGAATGGTGTGACAAGTTTGCTTGATTCTTTGCAGATAAGGTTGCCACAATCAGGTCAGATATCTGTCTGGCTCACTCTAATCAAAGTTGTGGCAGTCGGCAGGAGATGTCAGGCCCTCAGTTTACCTGGTCTGACTTTAGCTGACCTGCAATCACTGACATAGTGATGTTTATCCAGATTTTGCAACCAACCAGCTGTAGTTTGAACCCAGGCCCTACACACCTCCTGGTAAGATGCATTGATGAGATCAGCCCCATCCTAGCTGAGATAGTTTGGAGGTCATTGAAGAGGGGATCTTTTCAGATCCCCTGAAGGAGGTAGCTGTCTGGCTCTCCTCAAAAGCCCTCCCTTGACCCTGACTGCTTGGCAAACTACAGACCTGTCTCTAACCTACCCTTTTGGTAAAAGTTATTGAGAAGGTGGTTGTGTCACAACTGGATGGTCATTTGATCAGCCACAATGTCTATGATTCTCTCCAGTAAGGATTTAAGAAGTGACATAGTAATGAGACTACCCTTGTCCTGGTGCTAAGTGACCTCCTAATAGTGAAAGATTGGAAGATGCATTCCATCTTGGTCCTTCTTGACCTCTCTGCAGCATTTGACACTGTGGACCATTATGTGTTGTTGGAGCACCTGTGTTTCATTTGTGGACTGCCTGGTACAGTCCTCAGTTGGTTTTGATCTTTCCTTGCATGTAGGACTCAGAGAGTGGTGTCTGAAATGTATTCCTCGACGCTCTCCCTTACTCCTGTGGGGTGTCACAGGGCTCCATCTTTTCAACCATGTCGTTTGCAGTGCCATTAGAGAGATTATTAAGTGGTATGGTCTGTGTTTTCAATGCTACACAAATGACACTTAGCTATACATGCCCTTTGCACCAGGTCAAGATGTGTTCCTTATTTGGTATTTAACAACTGTCTCTCCAAGATCCAGGACTGGATGAGAGCGAGTTGGCTGTGGTTGAACCTGGCTAAAACTGAGGTGCTGGTTGTGGATCCTGATCATCGTGAGGTGGGTTTGTTGGCAGGTTCACCCTCAAGACTACATCTTGGATGTGGCACTGACTACCCTCAGACTGGGTGTGGAACTTGGGTGTTATTGTTGACAACTGTTTGACCCTGAAATCACAGGTGTCAGCAGTCATCAATACCTCTTTCTACCATCTGAGGATTATCACCCGGTGAAACACCTGGTTCCTCCCAAAGATCTTCCAACGCTGGTCCATGCCTTCATTACCTCTTGCCTTGACTACTGCAATGCTCTGTACCTAGGGCTACTGGGGTTGATGTCCACTGCCTTCAGCTAGTGCAGACTGCTGCAGCCAGGCTGCTGGCTGGTACACCTAAAGCCAGTCACATAACACCTGTGCTCCACAGTCTGCACTGGCTTCCAGTGTGGTTGAGGATCACCTTCAAGGTCAGTTTGCTGACCTATAAAGTCCCTCATGACCAGGGACCTAGTTACTTGCAAGATCTCCTTTGCCCTTACTGTCCCTCCACCTCTCCTATCCACCTATGAGGGATTGCTAGAGATTACTAGGGTCTGTTTAAAGACATCTGGGGCTCGATCCTTTAGTTTTGTGGCCCCAACCCTGTGGAATTCTCTACCTTGCTGGATATGTGATTTCCTGACTGTCCATGAGTTTAAAACTGCACTCAAAACCTATTTATTTGAATCAGCATGTGATGGTTCTAACTGATAGTATTTTAACTGTGTTTTTCAAATATAGGATTCTACTGATTATTTTTGGAATTATTTACTGTATTTGTTGTGTTATTGTACAAGCACCTTGGTTGTGGAAAGGCGCTTTTACAAATAAATTATGAATGATTGAATGATTGATGACTGAAGCTTGTTTCCAATCCTCAGGATAGTACCATCTAGTAATGATGCATTACATAATAACCTTAGTGGTACTGAGACTGATGCCAATGTATTTCTAAGAAAGGTCAAGTTGATTCCATCCAGCCTCGGTGCAGTATTTGGCTTGATTAAGTTGATTGCTGAGACTACCTCTTCAGTACTAATTTCTTGGTATTGCTTGTATGGTTGATATTGGTAGTTGTTTTACCCTTATCAAGAAAGAATGACCTAAAGTATCTATTAAATGCTTTTATGATATCTCTTGTGTTCTGTACCTCCCTACCATTTTCAATCAATTTAGTGATACTTTGTCTTTGCTTTGGCTACCATTGACATAGGCATAAAATGTTTTAGGATCTTTATTAATTAAAATTTTGAATTCTATATCATTTCTTTCATTCTTGATTAAGTTCTTTGTTTTCCTAAGTTCTTCTTTATAAAGATCGTTATTCACTGAACTTGGACATTTTTTCATTCTTTTGAAAACCTTTTCGCTTTTATGGATATAAAGTCTGTTTGGATGTGCTAGCCAGGGAGAAATTTTCCCTTTTATTATGATTTTTTGATAGGTATGTGTAGATTTTCTAACTTGGAGATAATTGATTTAAATACTTTCCAGCATTCATCAATAATTAATCCTGAGAAAACAGTTTCCCAATCATATTCTGCCAATGCCTTGTTGATTTTGTTATAATTACCTTTGCTATAATTATATCTATAGTTAGTCCAATCCACATTAGTTCTTTTCTATTAATTTCAAACAGGACTATATTATGGTAACTATTACTTACTGGACCCATTATGTAAAGGTTATTCATGTCAGAGGACATATTAGTTGGAGCGTTGTCCAGGATATTATTTTCTCTAGTGGGCTCAGTGACCATTTGCTCCAACCCTGCCATGATAAAAGAGTTTAGAAATAGTCCTTCCAAGAATGTCTTCGATGTTGGATTACTCCAGTTAACGCCTGGTAAATTGAAGTTTCCAATGACCACAATGTCTGAAATAGATGCTAGATGATTAATTTCATTGATCAGTAGCTAGTCACAGCTTAACGTAGATGAGGTCCATAAAAGTTAGCAAACAAAAATTATTTTCGTTAGTCTGAGTAATTTGTATGCATATTCCTCTAATTGTCCACCTTTATTATATTTTAAGGATATTCTGTGGCAGCTAATGTACTGCTGACATATGTGTAGGCTTGGCAGTTTTCGATTTTTATTTTTAACCAAAATAGACTGATAAAATTAACGCTTATTTTCTTATGTTTTTTCCAATAAGTATCAATCTTTATTGTGTCATAATTTGATAAACAACTTTTAAATAGGCAACATACAACACAGTAATTAATCAATACAGTGACACGAAGCCGCCCAGTGGCACTGAGGGTTGAGGCACTGGACACCACACCTTGTGCCACACTGGTGACCCGAGTTAGGAGCAAGCTCGGAGCCAGGGGTCGGGCAGGAGGGACAGGGATAGAATACCTGCAGGGCTGTTGTCCTGTCACGGGGAGGGCATTGGGAGCCTGGCACTCCGTGGCCCCTGGTGGAGATCAAGGGTGCTGCAGTAGCATGGGCTGCACATAATGGCATGCCTGACATAAGGCAGGTTGTCATGCACCTTACAGCATTGGGGTGCACACGGGGAGGGGCAGGAATAGAACACAGGAAAACACCTGCACAGAGGATCAGGTGACGGTATTCTTCCCCATGCCAAACACTGAGTTTCCCTGACTGGCCTCTATTTCCTTCTACTCCAGCCCCTCATCTGATGCCAGAGTCTGACTTGTAAGAGTGCCCCAAAGTTAGTGGGGGCAACCTTCACAGGGTAGGATCAGCTGGGGTGATGGCATCGGCAGGAGGGGAGAGAGAGGAGGCACAGTTCGGGACTCACAGGCTGGCAGGGCAATGGATAGGCTGCCTGAGAGAGGACCTCAGGGCCATGACTGAGGGAAAAGAATTGAAAAAATACAGTGACATGGACAATTAGATATGGAGACACAGACACTTAGACAGAGACACTCATACACGCCATTGATTTATGTGAAGCAAATAAAACATGCACCCCCCATAAAGTGCAATCAATGCTGGATTCAGCTGTGCAGTTCCTCACTCTATTTATTTTTAATGTCTGTGTCATTAAATGCATCAAAACTTCCTGTTATGCCCTTGTTGTGGTACAATATGTGTAGTAGCCCTAGCCTCTCCTCTGACAGGTGCATTCTAAGTTTATCTTGCAATTTCTGTACAGACTGCATGAGCGCTCTATGGCAGTAGATGTAACAGGCATTACCAGTGCCCTCAGTGCAACACTGGACAGTACTGAAGGTTTTGCATCTCACTCCTCCAGTACTCCATCGGAGCGACATGATGGTCAGAGGAACATCCAGTTTCATATATAGATAAAAGTCCCACTCAAAGTCATCTTTTTGCATTGAAAAGTGTTGATTATGGCACCATAGTTTGATACATCTGTAGAAAGCTGTTTCTTAACAAACTGGTCAAAATCCTGCAATTGTCTAACAAAGAACCAGCACCATAAAGACCTTCGGACATTGTATGTTAGTGTTGCGCTTAGCTTAGAATGACAATTTCTGAAGAAAGAATGCATTGTTGCAGACAGGGACTGTCTTTTAGAACCCATTGACTTCAAATCACTTTTAATGAAGTTTTTACATCACTTGCCACGTTAAGATCAAAGTTCAGGGGTCACGTGATGGCAGCCTAAGCTGAAGCAGCAGTTCCCTGGAGCTCTGTTCTACACCTGCAGATTTCCTGGCAAATACTTGTAACAGTAAACTCCATTGTCTTAATTTCTGTACAGGAAGAAAGCCTACCTACCTTGGAAAAACTAGCCTGAGTGCAAAATGGATGTCTATATGAAAAAGCGCCACAAGGCACTCTCCGCTGTGTACTCCAGAAAAGGACAAGGCCACGAAAAGGCCTAAACAGCAAGCCGTTAGTCTACGAATATGCCCGAAAATAGCAGCAGCCCTCTCAGAGGAGAAATTTTAGAAGTTATGAAACCGCTACAAACAGCGATCGCTACCATATCGGAGGATCTTCAAAAATTAAAACCTCAGTTGAATCCTTAACAAGAAGAGTCAGAGACCGAAAGTTGAATAATTTCCCTAGAGAAGAAACAAGATAAAAATGACTTGAGAATGTGAATGTGGCACGAAGAATAAAGAAACTAGAAGAGAAATTGAGGACCTGTAGGACGTAGTAGGAGAAACAACTTAATTGTTATCGGGATTCCGGAGAAAGAAGAAGGAACGTAGCTATATTATTTCTGCAGAAGCTCTGCCTTAAATTAGCTGGGCCACCACCGCACGGAGGTGAATACATAATTGAAAGAGCGCATCGAGCCAAGGCCCCTCCACCAATCTCGGCCAGCCACCCAGACACAATGATATTTAAGCTTTTAAATTTTTGGACAAACAACATATATTCTCCAAAGTTAAAGAAATGAATGAAGTGACATGGGAGGGCAGGAAAATCTGTATTGCACAGGATCTCCCTTATTCGGTGTGTGAATGCGTGGCAGGAACTTCACCCCTGGTCTCTAAATTAGTGACTGCAGCTAAAGCATTCAGGGTTAAATACCCCGTGACTTTAATGGTCAGGCATGGGGAAAGTGGTTGTCATACGACTCTCCAGCACAAGCATTGGTAGGACTAAAGGAAATTTACCAGAATTGTACAAATGAGTCTGGCGGAATTCTCTGGCACGCAGTAAAGGCTTAATTTTAGCGATGATCTGATCAGCAGTTGTGTGGGCTTTGAAAGTAATTACCAGAGCAGTTTATTAGAGTGCTTTTAGTGAGTGGATTTCTAACAGAACAAGCGAGGCAATGATGCAATTGCTGTTTGAGTTATTGGACTTCTTGGAAGTGTGCTTTGTATAGCGTGAAATGTGTTTAAACAAAGGAGGGAAATCTGGTCTTGTAGAATTCTTCGTTCAAAGGGAGATGCGAGATATGCCTGCAAGAGTGAAGATCTGCCGACTAGACGATCTCGCCGAGGATAATTGTAGACTCTTGTTCCTGCTTTAATTTCTCACTCCCATATCGCAGAACTGGTCAATTGTTGCGTATGCGCCCAGGAGGGGGCATTTTACAATAGCGAGAACTGAATGGGAGTCGGTGGGTTTCTGAGAGCGATCTCAATGCTGGATGTAATTAGTTGTGTGGCATAAGAAATCTAATAGAGGCAACAATCTTATTTACACTTAGCAGCCCTTGAGTGCGAATTTGATTTACAAGAGTTTAAACCAAAGAGGCTGTTTAGGGCGTTATGTAATACCTAGGTAGGGAATTCTCAAGGACTGTTCTCCCTACATTTCTTTTCTCCTAGCTCTCTATCAAAATTTATGTTTTAATGGGCTATTAGTTTGTGTTTATGGTAGGATTTAATTAATGACCTGTATGTGCAGATCCAGTTTTAGTCCCCAATTAATATCACTGCATTTAAAATGAGCACTTTAAATAGAATAGTGATATGTATGTTAAAGTTTTAAGGTGGTCAAATGTTAGTATTTAGTAGGGTTAAGTTTAGAGATTACAAGGTATAGAAAAGATACTGTTAGGCTTAGAACTGTTGTGTATCAAGGTATTTTACTTTCTTACTTACATATGCAGAGGGACAGGTGGGGGGCTTCGGGGAGCAAACTGTTAGGCTGGGTTATGTCATAGTATAAATCATGTGGCATATGGGATTTTGGAGTGCAGTAAATCAGAAATAGGGTTTTTGTTTTAAGTTGGTATATGAGTTATGAGGTTAATAACTATAGGGTGTTACTCTGTGGGTGGGGTTAAGACTACACACTATCAATATGTGGCGATCCAAGGTATGTCTAAGTATAGCTTGGCTCTTTCAATTAGGGTTGTACTGTGACATTTCCAAGCTGCCATTGTAGAACATGGATAGTTGTTACCGCTTTGTAAGTTGGAATATCAAAGGAGCCAAAGACAGGGTCAAAGACAAATAATTTTGAAACATTGCATCAGTTGGGAGCACAAATAGTTTTCTTGCAAGAAACGCACTTGAAGAGGGAAGATGTAATCCTTTTAGGAAGTCATGGGTTGGGCAAGTTTTTGATGGGGGCAACCACAAATAAAAGAGGGGTAGCCATATTATTAGCAAGAAACATCCCCTTTAAAATGACTCAAGAAATTTGGGACCCAGAAGGCGATATTAACAATTCATGGCTTGCTGGAATCCTGTCCGTTCTTTTGGGCTCTGTTTACGGCCCTAATAGTGATTCCCCATCCTTTTTGTAAATTTACTTAAAGTTGTGGTCTACCAATCTTCCAAAATGTACTATACTGGGAGGAGATTGGAATTTAGTGCTTCAAACAGATCTAGATAGGTCTGATTGTGTTAGACGGGATTGTCTCCAGCACAAAGGGCAATAAAGGAGCTTATAAGCAGCGTTGCACTTTGTGGATGTATGGAGAATTCTTAACTCCTCAGAAAGGCAATATACCTTTTTTCTTCAGCGCATAGAACATATTCTCGAATTGACTACCTACTCATAAGCTCTTTTGCATTGCCTGGAGTCTCTCAGGTAGAAATATCAGCTAGGGTGTTGTCTGATCATGCACCAGTCAGCATGGAATATCGACTAAGTGCAGGAGGTAAGAGATCTCCACAATGGTGGCTGAATAGCCAATTACTGTGAGACAAAACCTCTTTAGAATACATTGTGGATTTCATTGCTTCTTTCCTTAGTAGAAATCAAGGATCAATGACTAAATATGACTTCATTTGGGCAGCTTTGAAATGCTCTTTAAGGGGAGTTCATAAAATGGCTTCCAATAGTTAGGCATCAGAGGGTGCAGATGGAGGATCTTCTTGTATCCATTAAAAGCCTGGAACATAGTCTATCCTGTTCATCACCGGTAGAGATGTGGACTAGACTACATCAACTGCAAGCTCAATACACAGGGCTGGTATCTCAAAAAGCAGAGCTGGCCCTGCAAAGAACCAAATTTAAATACCTAGAGATGGGGAAGGGCAAGTAAGTTACTAGCTATGCATATCCGCTAAGTAGAGGCTTCACAATTTATTGCAGGAATTTATATAGGGAAAATGGTCAAGTTTGCACTGACCCTCAGGAAATTGTGAAATTGTTTGGATCTTATTTCCAAGATCTTTACACAGTAGACCCAGCCCTGCACCCCACTAGCGAAGGAATAAACTCTTATCTTAGCTCTGTAAGTCTGCCTAAGATTACAGCTGTAGAAGTGGCCCTCTTAGGTGCCCCAATATCCCTAGCAGAAATTAAGCAGGCAGTTCAGAAGCTACCTCCAGATAAATCGCCGGGCGGAAGGATTACGAGCAACTTTCATAAAGCCTGTCAGTCTATAATAATACCGGTATTAAAAGATGTGTATAATTATTGGTATGATAATGGGATATCACACCCAAGTTTTCAGGAGGCTGTAATATCCCTGATTTTAAAACCAGGGAAAGATCCACTAAGTCTTAGTAGTTACCGCTCTATATCCTTATTGAACACGGATATTAAAATCTTAGCAAAAGTGTTAGCAAATCAACTCTCAAAAGTTATGGGTACTCTCATAGGCCACGAGCAAGTCGGATTTATGATGGGAAGATCATCTCAAGATCATATGAGGAAATTGTTGCATCTCCTTTTGGTATCCAGGGACTCCAGCACGCCAATGGTGTTGGTCTCCTGGATGCTGAAAAGGCGTTCGACAGAGTCTCCTGGGACTTTCTGTTTGCTACCTTAATCTCAATTGACTACCCAAAGAATTTATAAGATGGATACAACTCCTATATTCCTCCCCATGGCCAAAGTCAAGTGCAATGGCTTATTTTCTCCCTCCTTCAACCTAGCTCGGGCACAAGGCAGGGATGTCCATTGTCCCCTGCTGTTTAACATATACTTGGAGCCTCTGATCCTTAGACTGGTGGGCAATATTAATATTAAAGGGATCCAAATAGGCACTGTAAGATATTCCATCTCGGTGTATGCAGATGACATATTATTACATGTGGAGAGGCCAGGCCTTTCAGTCCCAGCTATTTTAAGTGAGATAGAGGAATATGCTAAAGTTTCATTTTATAAGCTAAATCGGGCTAAAACTAAGGTCTTACCTTTAAATAGTAGAGTAAATAAGGTAGAACTCTCATTCCTTGTCCTCTCTGGGAGGCGATGCATATAGTATATTAGGAATCAAGATCTTTAGAGATCTTGGTACTATAATAAGAGACAACCTGGATAGCTTAGTCAAACGATGCCTGGGATTTGGAAAGATGGCGATTACTTCCTATTTCTTTATGGGGTAGGCTAAGTACAATTAAAATGAACATTCTACCAAGGATGTTGTACCCATTGGGTATGCTGGGCACTTATTTGACAAAAGCAGGGTTCCTTAAATTGAAAGGATAGTAAATACTTTCTTATGGAACAAGAAAGGTATTTGAAGATCCTATTTCAAGTTGACAGCCCGAAACACAGAGGAGGTCTTGATGCCCTCTCTTCTTTCTATATTATTTAGCACAACATATGAGCAAGCTGGCCTTTTGGAGTAAGGAGAGTAGGAATTCAGAATATCTCCCCTTGTGGCTCTCTATAGAAAAATACTTAGCCTCCCAAGCGAATTGTTCATTGGGGGGCGCTCTTATATGCCCTCGCCATCTCACACCCCTAAGTCAATTAAGAATAATCCCATGGGTTGGTCATTGAAGGCTTCTCATCAGGCCCAAAAATACTTAGCAGTGAAGTGGTATCAGTCTTTAGATCAACCAGTTATTAGCAACCCACATTTTAAGATCAATAATGTGCCAATATCCCTCAATTTCTGGCCTCGGCTAAGCCAATGCAAAGCATCAGACATATGGTCGGATGGAAAACCACTTTCTTTGCTCAATTCCTGAAATTCAATGAGGCATTAGACAAAGAAGCCTTCAAATATATTCAAGTTAGTAAGGCCCTTGCATCCTTTTTCTCCGGTTCCCTCAATGGATCCAGAAGGAAAAGAACTAGCTACGCTTTTAAGGTTGCCTCCCAATCACACTCAGTTTCTAATATATACAAACTTTACAGGCATGGGACAGCAGGTTACCATCAGGAGTTTGTCTTTATTGGATAAGAGAGCTAGGAGTGTCAGAGGACCCTGATCTATGGAGGAAACTCTGGTTATCAATGTACAAATTCATAAACAGGACAGAATCAGATTAGTTCATTTTAACATTATGCAGATTATCTATCTCACGCCAGCTAAGCTCTTCAAGTTTGGGACATTAAATACTTCCATATGCAGCAAATGCAAGGGGACGCGTCGGATCCCTTTATCATATGATGTGGTTGTGCCTCTATGTGCAGACCTTCTGGCAATCCGTTAATAGTGCTATAGATCCTATCCTTGGTTTGAAGACCTTATTTACCCCTGAAATCTGCTTAATAAATTATTTCCCAGGTGATATTCCCAAAGTTAGGAAAGCACATATGATACTTATTCTGCGATAGCTAAGCTGATAATTATGAGGCATTGGATGGAAGATAAGTCTCCTAATGTAATGGAGTGGTACAAGGAAATTGGCCAGGCATTACAATTGAAAGACACATTGCATCTATGTATAATAGATTAGAAGCTTATTTCTCTCTGGGGTAGCCTAGAGACTCTACTGATAGCTTGGAAGCCATAGTAACATGTAGTCATATTATAGGTGAGACATACTAAAGATATTGGGTAGTGTAGTCAAGGAGGGGGTAGGGTGGGGTTTTAAGTTATGGTATGTATTTTAGCGCCTATTACTCTGGTATGTTCATGTACTATCTAATGTACTTTGACTGGTGCTCAAACTAATAAAACTTGTTAAATCATGAGAAAAAAAAGATCAAAGTTCAGTAGTCTGTCAATTTTGTGTATCAGAGGTGCTTTTGTTTCCATTTGGACATGTATGACATGGATTTTACCAAGAAAACTGCACAAAATGTAAGCTTGCAGTAAAGATCTCTTTGACTCGAATCATCTGTTACAAGTCTCCGTAATTTGGAGGCTTTTTAGATTGATGCTTTACCTCCCCATTAATTGAAAAGTCACACACACTATCCCAATGTGCATGAATGTACTGTGCTGCTTCTAACCAAGAAATCCACTGGCAAGGGACAACTCTGGGGGGTTTCGTACTGGATAGTGGAACACCATTGTTTGCACACACTTTAGAAAATGCTCACCTTTGTTTATTTGCACTTTTAAATAGAGCTGGAAAATGAACCACAATTTCATTAACATCACTAAATTCTTCAGTTCTAATAGCAAGGACAATGGCAGTGTGTAATAATGTGCGATGCACAGTATGTGCAGCAAATAGGGGTAAAAGTCACTAAGGTCTTTAATCAGTCTCTGAATGTACATTGCTGAATCAGTGCTTATTGAAATACAATCTGACCAAGACAATGAATAGTCTTTCATCATGTCTGGAGTAAGTTACAGATTACACCTGCATTGCACTGCATAACAACTGTAGACTTAATAGCAGACAGTTTATTGCTCATTTTTAGACAAGTAAAAACTCCCAGAACATTAATCGAGGCAGACCTGCCAACTCAGGTGTTTCATCAACAACAATAGAGAATTGCTCACCAGATAGCAGCACATTTATTTTTGATTTGTGGTGTGTGAAGATGTCAGAATATATTTATCCTCCAGCTGACATCTTTTCGGACATGTTCTAGCAGCAGGTGTATATTTTCTAAGAACACACATTAGATAGCTGGAACCCCAGGCAGCGTTCATCGAATTGCTTCAAAACATAAAGCCCGAACAAGATCATGTGGAAGTCGGCAGCTTTTTCTTCTGCCTCATGCTCTCCATAAAGGATTCCATAGAGGGCTTCAAAATAATGTCCTGGCTATGTTTAAGTCTCAGGAGTCTTCCTGTTAAGATGCTCAGAAATGCAGTTTGCTTGACCAATATTTCGGTTTTACAAATCTTGCACCATAGAATGTCAATGCTATCCCCATTACCGTCTTTTTACATTTTTATTCTAGTTCTGGGAATTCCAAACAATACTTATCTGCACATTTCCTTTTTGACCCATGCTGTGTGGTTGTGTGGCTGGTTGTACAGTTGATACCACGCTTCTAATTTAAGGATTACTGATTCAATTAACAGCTCAGAAGCTAACACTATATAACAGACTCCGGTGATCACAAGCAGTAGTAAGAGAGAGTGATTTATAGTGATACAAGTACTGCATGTTGTAAACTCATTGCCATATAAATCGATGTTATAAAATATCCGTCAAAATTGACTAAGTTGTTTATCTCGACGTTAATCGATGGAAACTGATTTAAACTGCAAACTGCAAGCCTACATATATGCATACACCCCACCTTTTTATTTTGCCTATTTTTATAATATAAAGAATACCCAGGCTTGAGTTACACCAAGAGGAAGACTTGTCCCACCAGGTTTCACTTAGAACAGCAATAGCTATCTGATTCTGCTGTAAGACCCCAGCCAATTCAGTGATTTCAACAACATTTAAACTTCTGGTATTGGTCGCTAACACTTTATAGTTGTTAAGTGATTTACTGCTGTAGTTTGGTACTTTCCCGATTGCCCCTACTATTCAGTTTAAACATTATTTTATAGTTTGTGCAATTCTTTTTCCAAGTACCACTGAACCCTTCTTATTAAGGTGGAGACCATTCTAACTAAAGAGGCTCAGGTCTGTAGAGAATCTTTCCCAGTGTGTAATGCATTTCATATTTTTCTGCAGACACCATTTTCTAAGCCATTCGTTTACTTGTTTGTTTTAAATTGTTTGGATTTATTGGCTTTGGGAACTGGTAAAATCTCTGAAAAGCAAAATTACAGCCCTTTTGTTCTAAAGTGGAAGCACGGTTAATAAAGTCTTTTTGATGTTTGCCAGTGTGAAACTGTTAAATTAGTTCCCACATGTAAAACTATAAGTGGCTTGTTACCTGCATTTTATGATAGATGGGCCCATTCTGTCAATGTCCCTTATCTAAGCACTTTTATAACTTGAACATGTTCTGTTTTCATTGTCCCTTTGCAGATGTAACCATCAGAGTACTTTATTATAGAGTCCCCAACACAAACACCTGTCTCTTAATGCCAGTGATGGTCTGATTTACATCCATTATGTCATCGATCTGTATCTCATTGGCTAGACTATATGAGATCTGAGGTGATTATATGTTAATATGGTCACCTTCTTGCAATCTCACTGCTTGAGGACTAGTTCCATACAGTACTTACTGGCCCTGTATTAGTGCTAAGAGTAGTTACATGAACCTGGGCAGTGGTAACAACTGTGTTACTTTTTTTGTACTGTTAGCACTGGCTTTGTTATCTGTTGTGTTTTTCAAGTTGTTATTGTTAGCCTGACATGTTTTAGTTGCTGGACCCAGATGAGGTAATGGGGCAGGGTTATTGTTAGGGCTTTGACATTCATATTGTCTGAGATCATAGAAGGGACATCCTCACTTTCTGTAGACAGAGAAGAAACCCCTGTTCTGGTAGAGAGATTGAAACCATATCTACGCCCATTTTTATGTTTTTTCTATTTTCTACTGGGCTCCAATCATTTTCCACACAGCTATTTTCCTCCCTAGAGCATTTTTGAGTCCTTTTTGGTCTATTTATCTGCTGGAAAACCTTGATATAGCTGTGCTACCTAATACTGTCCTTGGGGTTAATATTAACCTGGTTAACTTTTCATATCAGCAATAATACTCTCTAGCTCACCAATCTTGGTTTTCAAGGCTTGTATTTCTAGGAGCTGCTGACATTTCAGTCCTTTAAATCCAGCTTGCCTGAAGAGCTGAAATTGCTGTTCCTGCCGGTGGCACAGATCACAGCCAGGCACCAAAGGGTGGGTAGCAGCTTGTGCTGGGGAATTGTGAGACGTCAACATGGACCAGTTGGGGCCACATCAGAGGGTAGAAGCCAGACAGGCAGCTGAATGAGGACCGGAGCTGAGCAAGAGTGCCAGAAATCTTTCTTGAGGATTTTCCCACCAACCTCCCCCACCACCACCAAGATTTTTCTCTCACCACCCTCCCGCACCACCACTAGTATTAACTGGTTCACTTAGCCTGCCAATACTAGCAGAGAGCCAATAGAGGTGCAGTGGTGGGGTTACTGGGATGTCCTTCATATCAACATGACTGGAAAGCATGAAAACTTGATCAGATTAAGGCCTGGGGCAGGAGAAAGGAGCATTTTCAAGGTACTGTAACTACCAACCTAAAAATGTAAGTCTTTGGGGCTGTTTTCACTTTGGATGTGTTGTGGCTAGTCCATTAGGGGGTAAGTTTGAGGGCAATCTATTGTTATTGGGATACCCTCAAGGGACAAAGTGAGAATAATTTCCTGTTGTTGGGGTTACCTTTGGTGGTAAAGTCTAAGAGTATACTGACAAGCAATCTCTTGTCATTGGAGATACTCCTCAAGGGGACATAGTTGAAGGTAGTTTCCTGTTGTAGGGCTACTCTTTGGGGGTAAAGTCTAAGGGTATACTGCCAATGATGGGAGGGTTGAGGCAGGATGAGGAGGGGTGGGGTGATGGAATATTCAAGAGTTATGGTGAATGTGGGAAGGGCAAGACTGGGAGGGTGGCATGGGGGTTGGTATGGGGGAGACTTGTGAAATCAGTGGGGGTCCAGCGGAGACAGGGGGTGGAATGCAGTGGCTGTGGGGCAGCCATATGGATGAGTACACTGTGGAAGTTGCAGGAATGTCCCATACATCACAAGCTGAGAGCACTTCAGGCAGAGGTCAGCTGGTTGTTGGGACAGATAAGAAAAGGTTAAAAGTGGGGGATGGGCAGAGCAAGGGTAGGAGGTGCACCACCACCGGGTGTACAGAGGCTTGGATTTTGAGGTGACTGAGGGGGGAGGGAGATAGGGGAAGGGGACTGGGAGATAGAAATAGGGAACAGTGTAGGGGAAGCAACAAGAGAGATGGAGGGGCACTTGGCAGGGCAGGGGATAATTGATGGTGCTTTGGACTTGGAGAGTGGGGCAGTAGGCAAGGGATAAGTTGGAAGGGGCAGAGGGAAGTGCAGGGGACCTGAGTGCTGCTGGGGCAGGGAAAGACACATGCTCAATGGGAAGGGCAGGGCAGGCAGATGCAGGCAAAGAAGGGAAGGAAGGGTGAGTAGAGGTGTTAGGGACTCTATACTTAAGGGGCTTATGTGGGGGAGGGAGAATGACACAGTCAGATATGGGTGGAATCCATACCGGGCTTAACAGCAGGAAGTGCAGGGCAGGCCATGCTGAGATGTGTCAGGATGGGAAGGAAAATCTCACATGGTGGTGCATGTAGGCACTAACGCCTGGCAGAGAGTCAGGTGGAGGTGGTTAGAGAGAGATTTGAAGAGCTAGGAATTTGTGCAAGGAGGTTGGGTGCTAGGTGGTCATCTCAGAAGTGCTTCGTACCCAGGGTGAGCAGAGTAAGGAAGGACAGATTGTGGAATTACTCCTGGCTGACACAGTGGTGTCACCCACAAGAATATGGGCTGGTGGGGGACTGGGGAAGACATGGGACAACTGTGACCTATATGCAGTGGACAGGTTGCACTTGAGTAGGGCTGGGCAGGGGCCTTGAAGCAGAAACTGGAGGAAAACATAGTTTCCAGGGGATTTTAAACTAGGACTGGGGATGGCAAGTGTACAGCTAGTATGCAGGGCCACCAGGTAAGGGAGCAGTATGAGCTAACCCACAAGACAGTATGGTTTGTAGGAGGGGTGTAAGGGGGAATCAGGTGAAGGGGTGCAGGGCAAGGAGACTGTGGGTCCTGAGTGCAGGTAATCTCCTAAATGTGAGGAGCCTGGGTAATAAGGTTGTTGAGCTTCAGGCTGCCTTGAGCATAGGGAAGGTGGATATAGTGGGCCAGCCAACACCAGGATTGGGATCTGATGATTCTTATGTACAGGGTGTATAGAAAGAACAGAGAGGTATGGCGAGGGAAGGGTGGTGATTTATGCAAAGGACAAGATCTGGCGTACAAGGGATGAGAGGGAGGAGGGTGGACAGAGGCACTGTGGATGCAGTTCTTGGACCAGAAGGGTAGGAAATTGAGGCTAGGAGATGGTATATACACCACCAGCACAGTGCAAGGAGATGGATAGGGAGTTGACAGATCAGATTTGATGGGTGTGTGCAAGGGGACTGTGATGATTGTCAACGATCTCAATCTACCTGGGGTGGTTTGGGAACCCATGCCACCTCTAGTGCCGAAACAGGTGCTATTGGATGCATTCCAGAAAAGCCATCTGGTACAGATGATTGTGAACCAATCAGACTGGGCAACATATTGGATCTATTACTATCAAATGGGGAGATGGAGAGGGAGATCCGAGTGGAGGATCCACTAGCCAGAAGTGATCATCTTTGGTGTGGTTTAGGCTAAGCATGAGCAAGGAGGTGGTGGGGCAGCAACAAAGGTAGCGGACTTCAGATGGGCAAATTCGGGAAGAATGAGGGAAATACTGAAGGGAGTCTTGGGGAATTAGGTCACAGATGGATGCACACCAGAAGTGGAAAATCATAAAGTCTGGCCTGAGGGGCCACTGTAGCATGCATCAGGACTCTGAGCAAGAACCCAGGGCCAGGGTGCTGCGCTGGATGACCAGGAGGTTGTTGGAGGGGTGAGAGCCAAGACAGCTGCATTTAGGTGAGTGAAGAGAACTGGGAGATGGAGGAACAAGGATTTGTATGCAAAGAATGCCAGGGATGTGACAAAGTTAGTAAGGGAGGCCAAGACCACCAAGGAACTGAGGCTAGCTTAGGGCATAAGGAGGGGATAAAGGAATTACTTAAGCATGTGAGAGAAAAAGAAGTGTAAGGATTGGATAGTTTGGATTAGAAAGGGCAGCAGTGGTGGAGAGGGAGGGTGAACAGGCAGAGGTACTGAATGAATACTTCTGCTCTGTGTTCATAAGGCAGGTAAGAGATCCACTACCTCTGTGGACTGGAGGGGTGTGGTTGAGGGGAAGGAAGTAACTGATGAAGTGATTCAAGAAGGCAGGGTATTGAAGGTCTGAAAACACTTACAGTGGCTAAGGCACCAGGTCCTGATGGCATTCACCCTAGGGTGTTAAGGGACATGAGTATGAATAGATAGGCCACTGACAGAGCAAAGGCCGATGGCACATTTATAAGGTAGAAAAAGAAATGGGCAGACTGGATGGGCCTGATGTCCTATCTGCCATCAACCCTCTATGTTTCTATGATTCTATGAGAGGGCAGAGGTGCTGGCCTCTTCAACACTTCCATGGACGCAGGATGCATACCGCAGGACTGGAGGTTGGCTTGGGGGCCTATCCTCAAGAGTGGCCGAAAGGATGAGCTGGGCAACTACAGACCTGTCAGTCCTACTCCATAGTAGGTAAGCTAACGAATTCAATCCTGAAGGAGACTGGTAACCTTATGGAGATCAATGATATCCAGGATGGGCAGCAGCATGGGTTCATCTCGAGCAGATCTGCCAGACCAACCTGATAGAATACTATGACTGGGTGACAAGGAACTGGACAAGGGCCATGCAGTGGATGTCCTATATTTGGACTTCAGCAAGGCCTTTGACTCCGGTTCCTCATGGCTGACTGGGCAAAGCTGGAATATGTAGGGTGGGGGGCTAAGATGGCTGGCTGGATCAGGAATTGGCTTGGGGATAGACTGCAATGGGTGGTAGTGGAGGGAGAATGCTCATCTCCCAAGGCAGTGACCAGTGAGGTGCTGCAGCACTCTGTGCTGGGCCTGGTGTTGTTTGGACTGTTCATATCAGATATAGTGCAAGGGGTAGCGAGCAGAATCAGTCTGTTTGCAGATAACACTAAGATGGGAGCTGTAGTGGATGACATAGAGGGGTGGCAGAGGCTACAGGGTGACCTCACCAGGCTTGAGGTGGTCAGCGGATGGCATCTGAGTTTAGCATAAAAGTGCAAAGTTATGCACTTTGGGGCAAGGAACCAGATGAGGAAATGTTATTGGCTGGGGTGCAGTTAGGGGTCACTGTGGAGGAGAAGACCTGGGGTCGCGGTAATGGGGAGCATGAATAACTCTGCTCAATGCAGGAGGGTGGGTGGCTAGGCCCATAGGATGCTGGGGTGCATCACATGAGGATTCTCTTCCAGGCACAAGGAGGAGATCCTGCCCTTACAGATCATTGGTCAGGCCGCAGTTGGAGTACTGTGCTTAATATTGACATCCATACATAAGGAAGGATGTCAAACTTCTCGAGGGGGCAGTACAGGGTGATGAAGATGATATGGGGACGGAGGGCAGAACCTAAGAGGAGAAGCTGGGTCATCTAAATTTGTTCAAACTGGAGGAGAGAAGGATAGGGAAGACATGACTGAGACGTTCAAATACTTGAGGGGTCAGCAAATCTGGTTCAGAGGGGCTGTTTAAGCAGAGGAAGGGAAGGAAGGGACATGAGGGGTATGGGCTGAGATTGGAGGGGTAGGTTCAGGAGAGAGATGAAAAGGCATTAGTTCATGGAGAGGATTGTGTCAAAATGGAACACTCTGCCAGAGGGTGGTGGTGGCATGCAGGTTGGTGGGGAGTTTCAATAGGGCATGGGACAGGCACGGAAGGGGCTGGAAAGGACACTGAGCAGTTCCATGAAGAGAGTGGGGGTGGAGAGAAGCTGTAAATAGGGGTCTAGCTACACATACAAAGCAGACTTGATAGACTGAAAGGCATGTTTTCTGCCATCAAGTTTCTATATGTCCGTGATGGCTCAAGCAGAATTAATCACAGATAATGCACATCATAGCTACCTCCCCAGAGCTAAGTGTAACAAACCCCCATTGATTTTCATCCTTACCATGATATTTTAAATGATGGATACAGTAAAACTGAATCTATTACCAAGTGATATAGTTCCTTCCCAGCGCCCCAGCTGTCCACAGCAGACACACAGAATGCACATGTTTCTGTGCACATCTCCACGTGCTAAACTCATGCTTGCCCCACTCAAGCTTGCCTCGCTCATTCTGGATGCTTCCTTATACACCAGGGGTTGGAAATTGTGTGATGTCACTTCCGGTCCCTCACAACACCAGCAACACTCAAACCTAAAAATACCTTCATTAATACCGCTTTATTTGGAGGTCTTCTAAATCATCGCAGTAGTCTTCCTTCACTTGGCAGACTTCTACTTTTTTTTTAATTAAGTTTGCTATGCAGCCACCAGGGATGTGGAGCTAAGCCAGCCTCCCAGTCCCAAAATTCACCCTGTAATCCATAGAGCAGCTAATGGAGACAGCTGGTATCTCCTGTTGTCTGGCAATGGCCAGATAACGAACCCTCTCACAAGATGAACGCTGAGAAAGAAATCAAACACTAGGTCCTCCTGGGCAAGTAGAATACACAGACAATGTGTCCCCACAAATGCAAGAAGGAATCCCAGTTCACGTGGGGCTTTCTTATACACCAGAGGGACAGAAGTAGTGTGATGTCACATCCAGTCCCTCACAACACCAGCAACACTCAAACCTAAAAATACCTTAGTTAATACCGCCTCCTTATTCGGAGGTCTTCTAAAATCATTGTAGTACTATGCACTTCACTTGACAGACTTCTTTTTTTAATTACGCTTGTTGTGCAGTCACCAGGATGTGGAGCTGCTCAGCTTCCACAGTCCCAGAATTTCCCTGAAATCCACAGAGTAGATAGTGGAGCTAGTTGGTTTCTCCTGCTGCCTGGCAACAACTAGATAACAAACCCCTCTCAAGAGGTACACAGAGCAAGAAATAAAGCACTAGGCTCTCCTGGGCAAGTAGAGTACACACGTAGCGTTTCCCCACAAATGCAAGAAGCACTGCCCCCAACTCCCAAGCAGCAAGGAAAGAGCATTAGAGTTTTCAGTCTCTGAAGTTTTGGTGAATCAGTGGTGGGTCTTCCTTGGGTGTGGTCAATCCTAATGCTCACCACTCCTTCCTGTAGGCCCTGTATGAAGAGAGGAGATCATGTGATGTTATTTGCTCATGGAACGAGATGGGCATTAGGACTGACAACACCCAAGGAAGACCCCACCACTGATTCGCAAGACTTTGGAGACCCCAAACCCTAATGCTTTTTCCTTTGCTGCTTTGGGGGGTGTTAGGATGAAGAACCATAACACCACATTCTCTATTTTTGTGGCATTAGTTGCCCTAACTGGTGCATTAACATAGTTTTTGCATAGACACATACATATGAAGATTAGGAAGGGCAGGCAGGACACCTGGAGGGAGGGGTAGCAAGGAGCAGTACTGGAGGTAGGCACTCAAGTCTGCTTAATAACACAAAGAAATAGGTAGGTTAAAAGAAAGAAAGAAAGAAAGAAAGAAAGAAAGAAAGAGAAAGAAAGAAAGAAAGAAAGAAAGGAGATCCGTGGCTCACCTCTCTCACTGCAACCCACAGCAGGACTTCAGCTGCAGCTGCAGAATTCAACAAAGTACTGCTGTTCTCATACAAAGAATTTCAGCAAATAGCTCCTTTCACTAAGCTGGGCACAATGGATTTGGGGTGCCCAGTAAAGATATTTCTGGCAATATTTTAAAACAAACAAACACCTGGATCTTATGAGAGATCCCATTTAGTTAGGTTCAGTTGTGTTTTTGTTTTTTTAAATTACACCATTTTATATATTGTTCATGTTTTTATTTGGAAGGAAAAGAAAGAAGATGGCAGCTGTCATGGTATAAAAAATGTTTGTTCAGTGTAGCAAGTGTAGAGAAACAAAATGGCCCTGTGATGCAGAATTTTTGGTGTTGTATCAGAACGTTAGCCCAAGAATCCTACTGAGCATGCTCATAGCAAAAAAAAAATCAAAACTTTTAAGCCTTATAACTCTGGAACCATTTACCATTTTTTCATCAAACCAGTACCTGAAAGTTTTTGGGGAAAATTCCATTTTGTGTACGCTGTAGTTGAGAAAAAATTCCATGTTAAATATAGAAAAATGTAGACATCTACAGAAAATGACATATGTGGATCTCAGAAACTGTACAAGCTGCCATCACAAAACTGTTCAGATTTAGATCTTGTCTCCTAGACAACATACATGCAAAATGTTAGCTGGTGTTATCAAATGCTGCCAAAGCTATTAAGGTGCAAAGCAAGGGGTTTAATAAAGGAATCATGCACAACAGGGTGTGTGTCGTGCTGGGATAACATCATGCCTGGGGTGATTGGGCATGAGGCTGCAGGCCAAGTTCAATCTATTACTCCCAGAAGTGATGTTAATCTCAGCATGGCACAACTGGAGTGCATTATTGCTATTATACAATGGCTCATTTGTAGTAAAAAAAAAAGTGAAAATGTTATTTAAAGTTGATTTTTTGCCAGTTTTTAATTGCATAGGATTACTTTATGGAGAAATAGTTGGATTTTCACTTCCAGCCAGCAGGTGTACCTGTGTTTCTGTAGTCCTCAGAGTAACTAAAGTATTTTTCTTAGCACAGTACCTTTGTTACTGATGTTCTGTTTGTTACTAGTGTGTCCTATTCCATTGAAGTTTTTCTTTATTTTTATTCAGGTTTTTTTTGCAGTAAGTAAATGCCGTGCCAATTTGGGAATTTTAAGCCTCCCCTCGTAGCATCTTTACATGCCGAGCACTGTGTGCCTTATATACAGCATTTCTGTGAAAAGGAGAGAAGGTAAGGAAATGCCAAGGATAATATTTTTTCTGTATTTGGCAGTAAAAAAGAAGATTGCCTTTGAAGCGAGCAAGTGTTAAGGAGCGTTTGAAGAGACAGACGTGGTACGTTAATGACACACTTGCTCGCTTACTTCACTGGGTGCATGTGATGCACGAAAGGAGTTTCAATTACTTTTCTGTTTTATATATATGAAGAAAGAAAGTTGTACCATTTTGATGAATATGTGATGATTATTGATATTTTTGGTGATAACAATGTTGTTCAGAAGGAAGCTAGTGGATTGCCTAGTGTGATCGGGTTGAGTTAGCGTTTAGTGCATGAAGTGCTTCCAGCTACCAGATGGATTTCATGGAGTGATTTCAAAAATTAGAAATAAACTTCTGGGGATTTTTTTACATGTGTCATGGTTGTGGACTGGGTTTGGGGTGTTTCTGTGCTAGGGAACCAAGGGTTCATTACGCTTGTGATTTTTCTGCAGTGTGGTGAAGGGAATGCAGCAACAGTTGTGCAGTGATTGTTTTTGTATTGTTTTTACATTTTATTCAGTCACTATGTTCTGGGACTAAATTCATAATGTTATGCCAGATAACATCATGGCTCCAGTCCCCACTGACCAATCACAGTCCTAGATTCTTTCTTGCCATTGTATTATACTGAACACATCACTCAAACCTACCAATAAGGGGCATTACCATGTCCCTATAGATAGTAAGGCATATAAACCCAATGACATAGCTAATAGAAATTACTAGCTTTACTCTGAAAACTCAATTTTGTATGGTATTGAGGCCACTCTCCTCACTTTACAACATGTTTTTCAAAAGGTTTTAAGTATTAGCATACTGCCTAAAACTAATGTAAGTGTTTAAAAGCAGTCTGCTATTACCTTTTATATTCAAGTTACTATTTTTTTCTTTTCCTTTGATTAATTAGATTTTTGTAACTTGATGTTAGGAGGTGTGATGTGTGGGACAACACTCTGTCTGGCAGCTGCATGATTTAGTTCTCTTCCACCATTATATCATCAACATTGTGACCTCACTGATTGTGACATCACAACTGCTCAGGAAGAGCTCCTCAGCAGCCGCCAAGTCAGCCACATATGATATCACAGTCAGTGAAGTCACAGTGCTGATGATATAGTAGGAGGAACAGATCTAGATTTTGTCAGCTGCCAGCCTGGTAGTCCTGACATCCAGCATCATATTATGATGTAGAAAACTTCATATTGAGTAAAAGAAAAAAGGAAAATACATCAAAATAAAAAGTTACTATGTCTTAAAACTTGTAACATTTTCTGACCACTATTTTTGGTTCTACTAGCTCTTTAAAGCACTGCAGGGTTTTCTAAGTTGAGTCATTCTGAATGCTGAAAACACAAAAGTCATTGTACAAGTCAAATGAGATATTATAGATTAATTACAAGTGAAGAATGAACATCAGAAATGGTACCCACAGCAGGTTGACAGTTACATATTTGGGGTTATATTAAATCTATCTTGGTTTGTTTACGTTGAATAAATCCAGAAAATTTCAAATTGAAGATATTCACTATACTGTATTTTGAAAAGCCTTGCAAAGAAGCAAGATTTCAAATAATTCAGGTACATATAGTATAATTGATTGAATTATGATGTTTTTATTGATGCTTCTCCCTAGAATACCTACTAAGAAGTTTAGATGTGATCTATGTTAAATTTGCAGGACTGCCATTTGATTACTCTTACAGTAAAATAGCTTGACCTTGTATAGTTTGCATCTGTTTTTACTTTGCATCTGTTTCCCTCCACTCTGGGACTTGGCACAAAACTGAAGTATTTCTAGCCCTTTTCTGTCAACAAAACAAAACACTCATCAATGAAGGTGGCTTTTTATGAGAAGGAACTTCACCATGCGTTATTTATTTTAAATGTCTCAAGGAGACTTAATACTTTGTTGACTGTTTCATTATGTAAAGTATTGATTATTGCCATATTGGTGAATGTGCTGTTTATAAAGAAGTCATTGTGTGGAATGTTCTGCCAAATTGTATACATCCACTCCATCTTATGAAAAAAACTAATGAGAATCAGGTAATGGTTTTATGACAAAGTCCTGAAACCAAGTCCTGCTTGGCAAACTACTGAAGTTATGAATTTGATACAGTGTAAGTATTTTCAATATGTATTTCATCTATTATTTTGTGCTTTAAATATTAGGCTAAAACCTTTGAAACTTAAAATGCCACCCCAGGGCATCATTGTATATGAACATTAGCTCAATGAATGTGCTTAATCAATAAAATGAAAATGAACTTTAGAGAACCCCCTGAAGCTGGGGCAGGCACCAACAATGTCAAGGAAGGATTTTAGCTGAAACACAATCGTAATATGTAATATAAATTCTAGTTCTGTGGAAACATTTAATTCAAACTGAGCTAAACTAAACCACAAAACCTGACATGAATAAATCAACAATGATCTGCAACAATCAGCAAGCTTTGCAGATGAAATGCTGTGGCAGCCATCTTATCTGCCACAGAAGAGAACGTTCCTGCACTGTGTGTGTCAAGACTTTTAAAAAAGACACACACTGTAGAATATGTTATTGCAGAAGAATCATTTCAGAAGCTGCTTTATTCCAGTGACTCTAAAACCAGGGAGTCTGGTAATTTGCAATATGACTAGTATAGTCCAAGAAGCACTCAGGGTAATTAAACATATTTGCATGCCTTGCACAGTGTCTGAATTTGTCAATATACAAGTTCACATCCTGGAACCATTAGGCTGGTAAGTTATTGATAGGTAAAAATAATTGTGAATTATTTTCCCCAGTCAGTGAAGGCACAGAAAACTCTGAGGCCAGATATTCAAAGCTTTGCGTGGTCCACAAACAATTTGAGTGGGTTTAGCATGGGATTAGCGCGGGACTGCCATATTCAAAAGGCCACATAGCATGGGCAAAGTGCATTAGTGCCAAGCAAACCATAATTATATGCAAGAGGCAAAGTGAACATGAATACAGGCGCTATGAGATATTCAGCGACTAGCACCACGCTAAGGTGTTTAGAGTGACATAGCACGACCCTTAGCGTGGAACAAATCCGCCCAGAAAAAGCTGGTCTTAACCCTGGGCAAACAGCTTTGCACATCATTGGTGCATAGCGTGTTTGCACCAGATTAGCACGGCTATGCAACCCCAACAGAAGAGCATGGCACTTAGAAAATGCCTGACATGGAGGACACATGCTGCTCACTGCTGGCACCACCACGATGCCAACAGCTGCCACCAGTCCCAGCCAAGTACAGACAGTAAGGGGGTATTCAACCCACAGGGGACAACTAGGTAGTGTGGCCATACAGCACACACCTGCAGACCATATGTCTGTGTTGACCAACAGATGCCAGCACACACATGTAGCACTGTGGGCATGGTGGCCATTGAGAGGAGGGTGCATGGGTGGCCAGGCCTCACCAGAGCCCAGGTGTGGCCACATGGCTGGGACACGTCATGCAGACACATGGTCCAGTAGTGGGAATACCCCACCACCTGAGTGCCTGTCGAAGACATACATGCCCCCCAGCCACATACCGCACAACCGCACAGAAGCCACAGCACACAGCCGGCCATGAAAATGTCACTGTGAGCATCCCATGCCACAGGTACAGCATCTGTGGAGCACACAATGGTGAAACAGTATTGTCCACCATCAGTAATCACCTGCATGCTGGGCCTGTCACTTTGACAGTGCAGTGGTCATCACTGCCCACATACCACAGGCATTGCTGTGTCCCTCACACTACCAGCCCCTTTGCTACTGTAGCATCTGCTTTGCACTGTAGCATGGCCTACAGGTGACGGGTTGCATACAGCACCACCAACGATGTGCCTATGCTGTGTCTCTCCCTGGGGCACACAATGCTATGCTGTACTGCATACATGTAGCCTGCAGCAACCTTCATGCACTGTCAGACTGACCTACAGGTAGAGCTGCGGCCAGACCTGGCCAGCCCCTGTACTTCCAGACTGACCTACAGGTGGAGCTATGGGACCCTGCAGTAACACTGGGCAAACTGCATGCAAATCAGGGAATGATGAGATGCTAATCCGGCTGTTTGCCCAGAGACTACCTAAGTAGGCACATTTGCAAGTCACCTTTGAATATGGCAAATCTTGGTGCTGGGCAAACCGTTAGCACGGTCTAACAGCTTAGCTCCGCACGCTAAAGCCGCACTAACGTGGTTAGTGCAGCGCTAATGGTTTGGGGATATTTATGCAGTTTTGATCACTGTTCTTTCACATTTGCTGCTACCTGCTGCTGTACTGGTCCACGCATCTGCTGGCATGCACATTGGCCACATAGTTCATCTCTACCTGCCCTCACGCCGCTGTGCACTGTGTTGTTGTTGTGTTTTCACTTCCTGGTTGCTATATTCAGTGCTACCTTATTTTAGGTCTATGTTTGCCCTGCACTCCAGCCCTGTTTGCACATCCTCATTACCATGCTATATTCAGAAGCTGTTTGCCCTAGCTTTTCCATTTGAATATAGCTTGCTTTGTGCACCAGGCTGCATTTGCCTGCCAGGCAGTGTTAACTTAACCCAGGGAAAGCTTAAATATCTGGCCCTGAAAGTCTTCAAGCAGGAAAATCAACTGCTGCTACATTTTTATTTGTTTATTTATTTATTTATTTGTTTGTTTGTTTGTTTGTTTTAAAATTTCTGTATAGGAAAGGCACAAAGAGCCAATGTTTTATTTTTTAGGTGTGTCCCAAGAACCCAGGGAGGAAAAGTGAATTGCTCAGTGACACAAAGTACACATGTACTGGTTGTGGGATTCAAACCCAGATCATGGGGTGTCCAAGTTCACAGCTTAGTAATCACTGACTCCTAACTTCAAGCAGGAGGTAGTAACTTGGTGGAATTCCAATCTGCATCTTAGTAGCTGATGTCACATGCTGTACAATTGCTGGTACAGATATTATGTTTTCAGCTAGTAATTGACAGCTTCTTGAATACTCAGTTGCCAGTCTGGAATCACTTTACATCTTATATGGGAAGGCACCAGGTAGATGGTATACTGAAGCCACATTGTACTACAGATTGATTCCCTGTACATTGCTCTACAACGTAATAACACATAGAGAATACAGGATGGGAACTATGCAACCAGTGTGTTCTGCCACAGAGGGTTCTGATTCTCTGACCTCGAGAGCAAAGCTCAAGAGGTCCATGAGAATCAGAACCCAGAGATGGCAAACACACTGGTTGTGCATAGAGTTGCTCATCCTATATTTTTATAGTGTATAGTACTGTGTGAAATATGTGTTTGTGAGTTCTTTTACTTTCAAAATAAAACTGACTCATGCAGTCTCTAGAGGTTCTAGAATACTGTTCTACCACAGTAGGTAGAATCACATTCTATGAACTTTGAACTGTGGTACAACAGCATTTTGAAAGGGATGGAATTCTATACAGAACAACACTCCACTATACACTATAATGACTTACTAGAACAACAAGTTATGGTATATGTCATTTACATTATTCAGAAAATATTGGCAAATTATAACAGGTTGTATGTTATGTTTGAAATAAAGCAATATGTGCTAGTGTCATTTCTTGATTCATATTTCCAAAGACCGAGTAGGACACAGACTATATAAATGTTCACACAGACAAAAGGAAGGAAACTCTGGTTGCTTAAGTGATCACAGGAAACTGTGGAATGAGAACATGGCACATTGTTCAGTGAAAAAATAAAAGCCAGCCAGGAGCTGTTTGAATCATGAAAAGGGCTATAGTAACCTAACAAACCAAATCTGATTCTTCCTAGAACTGAGAAATCTCTTCAACTGTACACAATCCATGCATCTTGGCAGCATAAAGGGAAAAGCTTAAACCTGTTCTGCAGTGTGTTTCCCAGTGTACATACTAAACTGGATCAGTACTTCATACCCTGGATTGTCCTCTGTATTGGTGAGAATGTGTTGCACTACTGGAAAGAATGATGTCAATGGGGCCAGCTTTGGCAGAACCTGCCAACTATTACCTAACCTACTATTAATCCAGTATGTAAACAGAGGAAGTCTTTAGTTATGCTTGGAGCATTGTGACAGACTGGAAAAGCTTTAGATGCCACCAATGTAAAGCAACTCACAATAAATGTATGGGACTTCCACCAGGCTTCAAGGAAGACAGTGGGTTAGTAATTAATCCCAAAGCTGTTGTGTAGGCAGAACTTGGCAACAGGCAGTGAGGAAGAGTAATGTATGATGCGATATTGCAGATGTGATATTTCTTGAATCCAGCAGAGCACAGGATCCAAGGCAGTATGGATTCACAGCAGGAAGGTCTTGTCAAACAAATCTGATACATTTCTTTGACTGGGTGACCAGGAGGTAGATCAGGGAGGGACAGTGGATGTGGCCTACATAGATTTTTTTTTGCAAATAACTTTATTTTTGGAAAAGAAAAAACAAGTTAACAGCTCATGAATAAAAAAAATCATAAAACAACATTCTATCTTGGCTAGGCAATCATAGACTTGTACATATTACAATAAGATAGAACAACATGAAAACAGAAAAAAAAGAGAAAAAAGGAAAAACAGAACCCCAAATTTAACTAAACAAACCCTCCCACCTCACAGGACGGGAAAAAGGAAAGGACCCCCACCAGCAGCAGCCCCTTTACTGTAACCTAAATACATCTATAACTGATATTGTATAGGCCGTATAGGTCTATATAATGATCCTTTGAGTGGCAGATAGAAGTTCATGGTACTGCCTTAACCAATCCAACACGAAATGTAGCAAAGGGAGGAAATAAGGAAAGTAAAGAAAAAAAAGAAAAACCTATATATATATATAAAGAAATAAGTTAAAAGGACACATTGGAAGTTGCTATGCCCCTCTATAAGAGCCTTAGTGATATAACTATCCCTAGACAAAAGGTTGTCTTGCCCAGTAAACATCTAAAGTAATCATATACCAGAGGGATCCTAGGCCTTAATGGTGAGAAAGGAAAGGACTGGTGGGTGATGGTTCAGTAACCAAATTTAACCTTAAGAAATGAAAAGTTCACCCCAGCATTCCTGGAACTTCTCACCAGAGTGGGAGAACAAGGCTACACATCTTTCTGCATTTAGATGGTAAGAAATTCCGCCCACCATTCTCTAAATGAAGGTTCCCATTCCACCTTCCAATGTCTAAGTATTACTAATTTAGTGACCGTAGCCACCAGTGCTAACTGCACTTTTTGAGAATAGGTAGGGATCGCTGAATACATACCTAGCAGACAAGTGTCCTCATTAAAGTTCGGGCAATTTTAAGATAAGACGCCACCCTCTTTTGACCAAGTTCCAGAAATTAGCTATTCTAGGGCACTACCATAGTTTATGATGTAATGTAGTAAACTCAAAGCCGCATTCTTTACATTCTGCTGAAGCCAGCCTCCTATCCGGAATAGTTTAGTGGGGAAATATAAATTGTGGAGGATATTGAACTGAATGCTTCTTAATCAGTCTTTTTGATTAAAAGATAATTATCCGTCAGATCTTTTCCCATATTTTATCTGGGAAGTCCTTGTTTAATTATTTTTCCACTAATAGGCTATGGGGAAACCTTTAACATAACATGACTTATGATTCTCTTGTACAATTTGGCTATCGCTTTCCGACTCTTAGATATTAACCAGAAATTGCTTAATACTACTCCCGCATTGTCCGACCATGGAGGTTTACCCAGAAAATGCTTAATACACTGACATATTTGAAGCAACTGAAACCGATTTCTTAGCGGCACCTTAAACTTTGTTTGCAAAATGGAAATAGGTAGGACCGAGTTAGTGAAACAAAGTCAGCTAGGCATAACTCATTGTGGGATCCTCCACAAAGGTTTCAATTGCTTTCTTGTCTATTTTAAGTTTGGGTTATTAAGCAAAGTTGCTTCAGATCTTTTGTAGTAAAGATTTGAAGCAGAGAGCATAGTTGCTGTAAAGCTCTCACATCCCACCCGAGGGAGAATTCCTGAGTTTTAATGGGATATTTGACCAAGGATTAAACAGCAAAGCCCCCAGGCCATATTACTAGAACAAGCCTGTTGGTTATCTAGGAGCAGCCATGGGGGGCTCTCCACTATACCGGCCATGGATGTAAACCAATGTAAAATCTGTTCGCATGAATTGCCAGATAGTAGATATAGTAGTCAGGTAATTGAAGCCCTCCCAATGCCCAGGACAGGTAAGTTTTCTGTAGGCCCTACGTCAAGCTCTTCCTTCCAAAGGAAATCTGAACAAATCCTCTAAAGCAATTAAAAAGGATTTAGGAGGTAAATGTTAAGATTACTAAGGGGTAAAAATCTGGGCAAATGGACATTTTGAGGATGTTAGCCCTCCCAGAAAGTTAACGGTAAATTATTCCACCTCGCCAGATCTTCAGTTGATTTTAACAGTGGGTCTAGATTGAGATCCTTGAGAGTAGAAAAGTCTTTAGAGATTTTGATACCCAAGTAAGTTAGGTATTTTTATCCCATTGAGTCCCATATTTTCAATTAGGTCTCTCATAAGGAGAGAAGATAAGAAATATATCATAGTTTTATTTTTATTAAGTTTATAACCTGAAAATTCACTAAACTGAAAAATAATTTGAGGGCGCGGGGAGGGCTGCCTACTGCTCAAATATGATAAAGCAAATCATCAGCGAACAGGATAATTTAAATTCCAGGTGTTGTAATCGGATACCTTTTATCCCTGGTTCCAAATTGAAAATTCTGGCTAAGGGTTCTATGTATAGATTAAATAGATAAGGAAAGAGGCAACCCTGTCGGGTACCTCTCGACAAAGTGGGAAGACCTCAGAAATGTGATTATTGCATTGCAAATTTGCTGATAGGCAGCGATACAAAATCTGAATTTGATCTATAAAGGATTGTGGTATGCCAAATTTTGAGAGAACCTCAAACAGGTACTTCCACTCCACCCTATCAAATGCTTTTTCTGCATCCAGGGACACCAAGGCCGCTTCCAGCTTGGGGTCCCTGGATGCAAAAATCAAGTGGAACAATTTCCTGAAATGATCTGCTGAGGTACGCCCCACAAACCGTGCTTGTTCAGGGATTATAGACTTTCCCATACTCCCCAACCTGTTGGCCAGGATTTTTATGTATATTTTGGCATCAATGTTTAACAAAGAGATAGGGCCTATGATTACTAATCACTAAATGGTCCTTCCCTGGCTTAGGTAGGAGGATTATTCTCGCCTCAAATAGTGACTGATCCAGAACTGGGAAGGAACTCCAATACATATACAGCTGTAACAACAGAGGGATAAGATTTTTTAAAGGTTTTATAGAACAGGCCTGTAAACCCATCTGGGCCCAGTGCCTTGTCTGGTTTTAAAGAATCGATCACTGCTGAAATTTCCTCCCCAGTGATTGGGGCTACTAAACCGGTCTGGCTATCACTGGATAAGGTGGGTAAGTCAGCCCTCTCCAAAAATATTAGCATTTTCTCAAATGAGCCCCGGTAACAGGTCCGGAGAATACAATGCCTTATAGTACTCCTCAACAAAGTTAGCATCTCTGGTGGACTAACTACCAAAGATCCTGATTGGGGATGTCTAATAGCTGCGATCCATTTTGTTGTTGACTGTTGCTTTAATTGCCAACAAGTAATTTACCAGCTTTACTACCTTGGCCAATGTAAGAAGCCTTTAAAATGAAGCTGACCTCTCCACCCTCTCCAGTAATATGCATGCATAGTGTGCTCTTAACCTAGTAAGTTCTAGGTCTTCTGAAGATGAAAAGTTTGTCCGCCCTTTATTTTCCAGGCACTTAATTCTCTGGAGACAGTCATTCATTTGGCTGATCTTTTCTTTTTGTATTGTAGCACACGATAAATTCCCTCCAGGTTGCTTTTAAGGCTGCCCAGACCTGATCCACAGCAGGGACCGATTTATAATTAACCTAAATGGAATCATCCAAGAAATGTTGAATTTTGAAATGATTAGTTTATCCTTTAATAGTGTGTTATTTAATGACCACATGTGCGACCTGATAGGGACGTTGGGTACTTCCACCTGGACAAATATTAGGAGTGGTCTGAAATTACTCGAGCTAGTATTTTGGAATTGGTCATGCATGAAATTAACTGATGACTTACTAAAAAGTAATCAGTACGAGAGTAACTTTGTGTACTGGGAAAAAGTAAACTCTTTTCCTGATGGATTAAGTAACTTCCAAGAGTCAACAAGACTCAAGGAGGAGATGAATTCCCAAAGCTTTTTCGCTGAAGACAGTCCCACTCCCTAAGATAACTTCGGTCCAGATCATTTGCTTGAACTAAATTCCAGTCACCTCCAATTATAATGGGAATTACAAAAGGGGCCAGTACCATTGCTAAATGGGTAAAAGGAAGGGTTTCCACTTTAGGGCCATAAACTGATCCCAATACTATATCAAAACTGCCCAATCTGCCAACAACAAAAATAAACCTCCTCGGGATTGCTAATATACTCCACCAGAGTAAAGGGTAGTTTTTAGCAAGCAACAAGGCCACCCCGCACTTACTAGAACTGAATCCTCTCCAAAAACTTGGCCTACCCAGCCCTTTTAAAGAACTTTAACTGTTCTGGAAGGATGTGCGTTTCTTGAAGAAACACTATAGCACGGTCATATTTGGCAAGATGATTTAAAATAATATATTTCTTGTTATTATCTTCCCCTTAATATTCCACGAAAAAATATTCAAGCCGTTGAGCATAGATTAATCCTTGAATGTGCCATGTAATATAAAAGGATTAAAGGGTTGTTCTGCTGCCACCCTCCCAAAAACAAACAAACTACCTGAAAATGCCCCCAAACACACTAAAATTAAGCTAACACTCAAAATTTTAGAACTATATACAAATCTCTTACCCAGGCCCTAAGCCTCCTCCTAGCCTTATGGTCCATGATACTCACAAAGGAGAGAGCCCGCCTACCCCTCCCAGCCTCCGAACTAGAAAAAGTATGAAATAGCTCGTGGCATGCCCACCATCTTCCTAGCACTGTAGATTCTCCACGCCTAAATAAAGTGATATAACATAAGGGATGCTATATGTCACACCCAACATTAATTAGGCAACCAGAGTCCCAAAAATCATAAAAACAATAGACCTGTACTGTTCGGCAAAGGTAATCACTGGCATTTGTATAAGCTGGCCTTGACTGGAGCTCTAACATTTATAAATGGCAACGGGAGACTTCAGAGCATTAAGTACTAATATAAACTACGTGGGATCCTGATAGGGATTAAGTTCCTTTAAGGAACCATGCCATTCCAAAGTAAATGTGGCACCCAAAGAATGTTTAATGGCCTCTTACAAACTCAGTTTAAACCTACATCCCAAGTTAACACCTGAATAGTGAAACGCTCTTGAAAAATTACTATACATATTGTAGATTATGCCAGAATGACTAGCTAGTCTGGTAAAGAAGGACTAAATGAGAAACGATGAAAAAAACAGTGAAGCTGTGTGCAACTAAACAGTCGCAGCTGTGATTCCCTTCTATTATTCCTTTCTCTCCGAGGGTGCTGCTCGATATCACTGCCAATCTATAGAGGCGCAGAAATGTATATCTTTTCCCAAGGACCAGGAACACAATAGGGTGTATAAATCACAAAAGGTGAGTCCAGACAACCACAGAAACCAGAATTGAGAGAGGTAAACACCAAAATAAATATGAGACCGAAAATTAAGACAGTAAAATTGAGAAAACCGGAATAAGCGCTTGTCTCTTAAGAAGTATTTGGCAACTGTTAGTGGACAAACCGAACTATGGCATCCATCACAGCATCTTCAGAGGTCAACCTGAGAGTAATTAAAAAGATAGTTAAGATTGACCAATAAGTATACAATAGTGCCCCTATAAGTAAGTTTTGCCTCTTCTGCTAGAAAATACATGTTCCCTCTAACAAACATTCAGTAAAGCAGATCTGCCTATAAGTAGTTAGACAATGCAGTGATACTCTGTCCTTCTCAAATGTTATTTGAAGTTGACTTTTAAGTCCTCATACAGCTAAGTTGGAACTTTCTCACTTGAGAAATAAATCAGGATAACTTTTCCTCAGAGTCTTTAAAGCATCTTCTACAGTATCAAAACGTTTGGCTCCTACTTTTAGGAAACTTCCAGACGAGCTAGGTATAACATGCGATGCTTTATGCCTGCTGCCCACAGCTTGGAAGTGATGGGGGAAATGAAGCTCTCAGCTGGTGGGTTTTCAGTATTAAATCTGGAACCAGCCTCAATTTTTTCCTTCCCACAGAATAGCTGATAATTTTCTGGCTTCTTTGTGAATGAATTCCAGATCTAGGTAGTTTAGTAATTAAAAATAATAGGCCTAGGTGGGTCGGCTGGAGCAGGTTTTGCCCTCAGCGATCTGTGTGCCCTTTCTATAATAAACTCTGGACCATTCGGGAGGGACCCACAGTTTTCTTCAGGAAACAATTTAAGAATTGTATTGTATTAGGGCCCTCTTCCCTTCGTGCAGCCCTATCAGCACCAGATTGTTCCTCTATTTCTCCCTCCAGATCTTCAAAGCGATCTTCCAATTTATTTAAAGCCCTTTTATTTCCACCACCTCAGTCTCCATCTTGTCTTGCTTTCTTTCTATAGAGGCTACTCTGGCTTCTGCATCTGTAACCCTACGAGCTAGCTGGTAAGCGCTGTTTTAAGTCCGCTACATCTTCTATTAGTTTCAGCAAAGCCTCTTTGATAGTTGCTAACTCAGAGTAAATGTGTGAGGGTGAGAGCTCCTCCGGAGGACTTTGGGGAGAGGAACTACGGTGAGGGCGCTTAGCTTCTGACTCCTGCATGGCCTCCTCGGCTAATTGCTGCACAGACATGTTGCGGGAAAACCAACTGCCGATAATGATCAAACACCACCACTGCACACCTGATTACTTAAATTTTGATAATATCAGAGAAATAATCAGGATAAGTGGGTGTTTATAGCGGTTTGGTCAGCGAGAGAGCGGAGTCTGACGCACATCCCATCCCCTGCACAGCATCACATGACTTCGGCCTACATAGATTTTAACAAGGCCTCAACTCCATCCCACATAGGAGGCTGATAATAAGTTGGGCAGCCTGGGAGTGGGCTGCAACATGGAAAACTGGGTCATAAACTGGTTGAGTGACAGGTCACAGAGAGCGGCGGTAAATTGCATTCAATCCAAGGAGAGGGTTGACCTGTGGGGTGCCACAGGGATCAGTGCTTGAGCCAGTTCTCTTTAATGTTTTCATAAGTGACATTGCAGGAGGCTGCAAGGGAAGGTATGCCTCTTTGCAGATGACACTAAGATCTGCAACAGGGTCAACTCTATGGGGGGCTGAAAGACCTAAACATGATTGAGGAGTGGTGAGAGTGTAGCAGCTAATATTCAATGCAAAGAAGTGAAAAATCATGCATCTGGGGCACAGGAATCCAAGGAAGGAGTACAAGATGGGGAGAGGTATTGACGGACACCAATCAAGAAATGGACCAGGGAGTAATCATATCTGATTACCTAAAGGTAACCAAACAATGTGAGCATGCTGTGGGAGAACCAGTGGGATGCTAGGGTGCATAGTGAGAGATATCACCAGCAGAAAAGGGAAGTGGTTATGCCACTGTATAGATCACCAGTGAGACCTCATCTAGAGTACTGTGTCCAGTTCTGGAGGCCACATCTCCAGAAGGACACAGACAAAATAGAGGCAATCCAAGAAGGGCAACAAACACGGTGCAAGGACTGCACCAAAAGTCTTATGAGGAAAAACTAGAGAACCTCAATATGTACTGTATTCCCTGGAGGAAAGGAGAGAGAGGGTGATATGATAGAGGCATTTAAGTACATCAGAGGTGTAAACAAGGTAAAGGAGGGTATCATCTTTCAGAAAATAAGGTTTATAAGAACAAGGGAAAGATATGAGGCTGGGGAGGTGGGTTCTGGGGCAATTTGAGGAAGTACTATTTCACAGAAAGAGTAGTGAATGCTTGAAACAGCCTCAAAAGGGCCTCCTCAATCCTGATCCTTGATTTAAGGGAGAGCCAGCACTAGTGAAACCCAAGTTAGTCAGTTGATGCCCCAAACCACAGTACACTGTCTTCATTCTGTCAGATTCAGTCAACTGACAGCAGTGGGCCCAGGAGAGACAGGGAAGAAGCAATGACATGCTATCTATTTATTTATACTTTGATAACCTGGTAGGTGCACTGGTGCTTGGCGGCTTTCTCAGACTTGAACTGTTTAATTTATAATGCTAGACAGACTGATTGGTCAGTCTAGATTTTTAACAATCTGTGTGTGAGGATGTGGTGTGACTGAGTAGTGGGAGATTACTAGGGGTGGAGGGTTGGCCCACAAGCCTAGCTCTGGCTTCCCATGGAGGGCTAGAGGGGTTTAAATATTTTAGATTTCCAAGGCCCAATGCTCAAAATAAAATAAAATACTTGGTATTCAACCCCAGAAATTAGTACTTTATTATTTGTGGTATTCTGAATATGTATTCATTTCTAGCACAGCTGTCTCTCTGGCCCTTTTGTATTTTGTCTCTCTCTCTCGCTCTCCTTTTCCAACTATACTGCATGTCTCAGCTCCACATTTGTTGCTTATACTTTTCCATTGGCATTTTGCTGTTGGTTCCCTTATTCTTTTCTTCATTTTACTTACTTCCCTTATCTTGCTACAAAGTACAGCTTCTATCAACTAAAGTACACAATAATGGTTTTCATTATGTTACAACAGTGTACAATAGTCTATACTGTACTACAATAGTAAAATGTCATGTACTTCTTCTCTGGTTGCAGGCATTACTGCAAATAACTGAGGGACAAACTGAACAAAGTAATGATAGGCAAAAGAAACTGAACCAGTCTAAATGTGCAAAAGGTAAGTGCTGGTTCAGGAAGAATCATTTATTTTCTTAACAAATACATCATCATCATCATCATATTTAATTTATAAAAGTGCCTTTCTTATAACCAAGGTGCTTGTACTTGTAAACAACTAAATAAACAATACCAGCAATAATCAATAAAATCCAACAACTTAAAATTATAACAGTAATAATATTTCCTTAAAACCAGAATATGCCTGTTCAAATAAATAAGTTTTTAGTTCAGTTTTAAACCCTAGATGGCCAGGCAATCGCCGATGAGGGTAGAAATTCCACGGGATCAGGGCTGCAAAGCTAAAAGACCGGGCCCCAGATGTCTTTAAACAGACCCTCGAATCTCTAGCAATCCCTCGTCGGGTGGATTGGGGAGGGTGGAGGGACCATGATGGGTGAAGGAGATCTTGCAAGTAACTAGGTCCCTGGTCATGTAGGGCTTTGTAGGTCAGGGAAACTGACCATGAAGGTGATCCTCCACCATACTGGAAGCCAGTGCAGTCCGCATGAGCACAGGCGTTATGTGACTGGTTCTAGATGAACCAGTCAAAGCCTGGTTGTCGATTCTGCACTAGCAGAAGGCGTGGTCATCAGCCCCCAGTAGCCCTAGGTAAAGGGCATTGCAGTAGTCAAGACAAGAGGTAACGAGAGGCATGGACCAACGTTGGAAGATCGTTAGGAGGAACCAGTTGTTTCACCTGGGTGATATTCCTCAGATGATAAAAGAGGTCTTGATGACTGCTGACACCTGCAATTTCAGGTCAAGCCATCATCAACAATAATCCCAAGTTCTGCACCCAGTCTGAGGTAGTCAGCGCAACACCCTGAGACAAAGTCCTGAGGGGAGCCTCAGACAAACCCACCTCCCAACGATCAGGGTCCACAACCAGCATCTCAGTTTTAGCTGAGTTCAACCGCAGCCAACTTGCACTAATCCAGTCCTGGATCTCGTGACACAGTTATTAAATACCGAAAGGAAGACATCTTGACCAGGTGCAAAGGATATGTATAGCTGAGTGTCATCTGCATAGCAGTGAAAACTCAGACCATACCACCTAATAATCTCTCCTAACGGCAGCATATACACTGCAAACAACATGGGTGACAAGATGGAGCCCTGCAGCACCCCACAGTATAGGGAAGAGGGCCAAGGATTAAATCCCAGACACTATTCTCTGAGTCCTACCCTCAAGGAATGATTGAAACCACCTGAGGACCATGCCAGACAGTCCACAGATAAGCCACAGGTGCTCCAACAGCACTCCATGGTACACAGTGTCAAATGCTGCAGAGAGATCAAGCAGGACCAAGATGGAACGGCTTCCAATCTCTCGCTATTAGGAGGTCTTTAGCACTTGGATAAGGACCATCTCAGTACTATGCCTGTTTAGTATCAATATTCAGGGAGGTAAGGTGTGGATGCAGGGTATTCACCCTGGGGCATTTTGTGGGAGCCGCTGCAACTGCATTCCGCATCTTTGTGGTGGACTATTCAGGCCTGTAAGAAAATTGCTGGGGTGAAAAGTGATTAGAAGGGGTGACCGGTGAAGGCATACTCGAGGAATTGATCACTTATGCAGTAAAGCGTGCAATGGAGCAGGGGATCGCGTGAGGCAATGGGTGGTCAGTGATGCCCTGTGAGGGCAGCACTGCACGGCTATGGCCTAGAGTCCAAATCCATCAGGTCAAGCCTGTCATGGGGCTGGCCGGCCCATTGGGGGTTTAAGAAGGCTACCTGGGCAAAGAAGGATTGGGCTACATATATGTATGTGTCCATACATACACATACATATGTGAAGGTGTTGCATGATTCAGGCTCTAATTTGTTGGCTGCCCCAGAAGGAATACCCTGCAGTATCTGAATTTCCTTATATAATACTGTATTTGTACAGTGTAATTTGAAGATATGTGATCATGTATGCAATTTGAACTTGTTCAAGTAAACCTCGGCCTTTTCCCACAAACTGTGTCTTGTGTCTTATTTGTATTTGGAAGGGGCTCTATCTGGGCATGGCCCCTCCTGGTATCTCTGGGGAGATACAACTTGCCCAGTGGCCATGGCCAATCCATAGGTCCGATCTTGCCAGGCTGAATGGCCTGGGAGGGAGGACCAATAGCCTTCAGATCTGATCACAATAGGGCTAGGAGTAGCCTCAGTGTGGGTGGGGAAAAGGAGGATTCTTAAGGAACAGGCAGGAGAGAATCTGCTTCTTTCTGCCTGGACAAGAGTAGGTCACACTACAAAGGTAGGAACCCTTTCATCAGGGCTCAGAGTAGACAGGCTTTCTGTGTGTGCCAGTCCCTATTCCAACTAACTTTTCTGCTGCATGCTAACTGCCCTGGGTTACACCTCTGGCTAGCCAGGGTCATGCGGATGTCGGTTCAGGGAGGCTATCTAGTGCTTCAGGCTGCATTCCCCTTTTCTCTTTCTAATAGCAATGTCCAGGTTTTAGGACCCCTCATTCCCTGGCAGTCTGTTGCAGTTCAGCCTCCCCCAAGTAACTCATACATGCAGTGGGAATCTTTATTCCTAAGTTTCAGTACAGTGACTACAAGGCTCATAGGGTGAGCTCTGCCACCTCTCCGCAACCATTGGTCTTACGGTGCAACTGGCAGCTGCTCCTCTGACTAGTGTTATCAGCCCTATGCCCAATGACCGCATGTTACGGAACTTCCATCTGACTCTGACCCCACAACCTCCAGAGTGGATGCCTCAGTTCAGAGGTCCATTTAAAAAATCGAAGAAGAAGCACTGCTGCACCAGCAGTTGACGTGGCTTCAGTTTCTATTTCACTAGGATAGGCTTAGCGGTTCACCATCCCATCCCCAGTCCCACGTCTGAGTTTGGTCTCGTTTGTTCCCAATTCAGTTGCATGCTCCTCCGGAATCCTCACCCATGCCGTGACCCCTTTTCTTTTTTGGCCAACTCCACTTCACAGGACAACTTCACTTTGGCCCAGACACCAACTGGTACAATGTGGCACTGAGCAACTCCATGCAGTCTTGAACTACAAAGAGTGAGCCTTCGCCAGTCCTTTTTATTCAAGCAAATACTGTGTTTTCATGAGACGCACACCACATGTCGCACACAGACCACAGAGTGCTGATCGCAGCTGCATCATTGGCAGCTGCAAAAGCCCACAGGAGCAAAATACTAGGAGCAGCAGTCACATGGTGCGAAACCTCGTGAACCAACCAGGGTAGCCCTGGTTGTGCAGCTACAGCATGCCTCGAATGGGCAACTGATGCATGCAGTTTAAAAAAAAATTAGTACAGATTTGGGATGGTGGCTATCCTGAATGGGTCAAGCAGCCAACGTCGAATGGGTTATAAGCTGCTTGGGCCATTGCATGATGGATGGCGGCAGGATTCCTGATGGCCATTTTAGGTGAGCCTCTAGCCACCACTGGGGAACAGGAATACCCCCTAATCCATCCACCCTTGTCAGGGGTAATCATTCACTCAGTTACTGTCAGACTACCACACAGTAGTAGGCCTATGTCAGGGGTTCCATGGTGGGGGTAGGGATGCAGGTTTAGAGTCCTGTGGGCCTTCTCATTTTACGGATATTCAACTCTGGTTCTTATCCCCTGGTTTAATGGTGCTGCTGCAACTCCACGGCAGACCTTAAAACTCCGCACGGAACAGTTAAGCCGGAAAGGACCTCAGCCTCGTAAGCCCATGCAGGGCAGCCATAGCCATCTGGCGGTCCGGATTTATGGATAGTTTTGCCATCTTTACCTATCCATCGCTGGCCTTAGGTGACATACCGGAGCAGTATAGGCCTTGCATTAAGCAAAACAGGTTAATCCTTCTGGGGAATGATAACTCACTGGAGGCCATGGGATACTACCCAATATGAGTTACGGAACAGCATACACATGCAGCCAACCAGGCTTCTTCTGGTCGGCACACATCACAGAGGTATCCTCCATCTCTGCTTCCCTACTCAGCTTGGGGGGTCGGGGGCCTCTAGTGCAAGTTCTCCATTGTCTTGTACATTTTCAATCTCACCATGAACAGTTACATATGACTGGCATCTTGGAGGGTCACCTGACTGGGACATCCAACAGCTAAACAGGGCAAGCCACTGTTGCATCACAGCTTAGATGCATTGCAACATAGACCAATAATATAGTATACTACTGAAAGGTGAGAACATAACAAAGCAAGCTGGAAACCCTATTTTGCTTCCAAAAACAAAAATAAAAAATAATAAATAAATAAATAAATAAATAAATAAAAGGGGGTGTCATTTCCCAGAGCAGAGGAAGCAGCAGCCTTGGGAATTTATTGGGACACCAGGCTACACAGTATCCAGTGCAGGCTACTGCTATTCGGGCTTACAAGGAGTTTCACGTGGTTACTTACCCGGAGCAGAATTATCCTTGCCACAGTTCAATAGTGCCAGGGCCCTGGAGGCGATGGGTTGTGCCACACTAGGTCACCAGTACTCACAATGTCACTACATAGACTTCAGGATTTCTAGATCACACTTCATGCTATGTAATTTGGGCAACCCAGCAGATTGAGGCCACACAGAGCAGGATTTTCCCTGTCTTGCAATTCAGCCTGATATACTGTACATTACTCTAAGGCTTAAGAACCTGAATCCATATAAATCTGAGGCGCCAGATAGGCTGCATCCAGCTTTACTTAAGAATATAGCAGAGGTTATAGCTCCACCTGTTACAGTCATCTTTCAGGAATTCTTGACACTGGTACAGTAGTGGAGGACTGGATGAGGCAACAGTAACCCCAATATATAAAAGGGAGATTAGGGGCTGTGGGAATTATAGACCAGTTAGTATTACACCTATACTTTTGTAAGATATTGGAGAGTATAATAAAGAAAATCTTATGGAATACCTCCATAGCTCAGGTCATATGGATCAGAACCAGCATGGTTTCAGGGAAGGAGGTCATGCTCTCACCAATCTGAGCTGTTTCTTTGAGTCTGTGGTGAGGGCAATGGACCAGGAATTCCGTTGATGCGCTGTATATGGACTTTCTCATGCCTTCGACACGGTGTCACATGGAAAGCTTTTGGCCACTCTTAAAAATTAGGCATCGATTCCCACATACGACAATGAGTGGCATCCTGGCTGGATGGTAGGAGACAGAGGGGTCATGGTGAGGGTTCTTATTCAGGTTGCAAGGAGGTGACAGGTGGGGTGCCACATGGGTCAGTGCTGGGCCCCTGTTATTTAACATACTAGTGACATCACTGACGTGGTACTTTAGCATGGCTTAGTATTTGTGAATGACTTAAGATAGGCACACTTGTAAGTGACAAGGCTGATGTCTAAACTTTCAGAGAATGAAATTAAGGCAGTTGCAGACTGGGCTACTGATAAGGGGTTGGAATTTAACATCAGTAAGTGCAATATAATAAGCCGGCCCGGTGGCGCTAAGGGTTGAGGCGCTGGATGCCACGTCACGCCAGACCAGCAACCCAGGATCAGGAGTGAGCCTGGGGCATCGAGGGTCGGCAGGGGAGGAGGAAGAGAGAGGATTGAGCATCCTAGACCTGCTCCCTCTCTAGGGAGGGATCAGGGAAAGCCGGTTGCAACAGCATCACCTGATGGAGACCGTGGATGTCTTGCCATATGGGCACTACAATAGAGGGAGGCGGGAGTTGCGGCGGACGTGGTGATGTCATTGCGACCCAGACTCTGAGGGGGAGGGACAAGGAAGCAACAAATATAGAAAAAAAACCCGGCTTGTGGATAGGCAAAGCCACCCTACATCCCCAGACCACACTCCACCGCGGTTGCACTCCTCCCTGGGCCGAGGCCAGCCTGACCCAATTCAGATAGAGCACCCTGGGTGGATAGGGCAGCCCTACCTCAGGGGCCCAGAGCCAAGGAATAGTCGGGCTGGTGCCAGGAAGCAGGATGCCTCTCCAGGCACGGAGGTAGAGTTAGGGGCACTGGAGGTTGCCGAGAGAGTTCCACAAATCAGATGAATAAAAAGAGTTCACAAAAAAATTGCAAGATAATGCACTTTGGGAGGAGAAATATTGAGGCTATAGATTTCCTAAATGGAGAACAACTGGAGCCAGTTGAAGTGCAAAGAGATTTGAGTGTTATAATAACAAGGGATCTCAAAGTCGATAGGCATTGCAAAGAGGCCTTGAAGAAGAGGAATGGAATGATGAGTTGCTTTGTGAGAAATATAAAGAATAGAGACAAAAGGGTTATTGTGGCTCTGTATAGTGCCTTATGGCAGCATGTGGAGTACTGCATCCAGTTTTGGGCTCGCATAATAAACAGACCATAGATGGAGGGACAGGCTGCAGAAGAGAGCGACAAACTGGTGAGGGGCAATAAGGATTGACATACCAGGATAGATTGGGTACATTGAACATGTTTTGTTGGCATACAGAAGACTCCGTGGAAATTTGTTTTTGGTATTTAAAGCAACACAGAACAAGGATCTGTGGGAATGCTTGGCATTGGAAAGTAGGGAGACAGTGAGAATGCCAGGGGTCACCATCTTAGACTAAAGGGTGAGCAGTTCAGAGGAAACATCAAGAAATAATGGTTTAATCAAAGGGTAGTTGAGAATGGCATACGCTTCCTCTAGATGTTATACAAAGTGATAGTATGGCAGTGTTTAAGAACAAACTATATATATAGATATATGACAAACAAAAGGTGTACAGGTGAAGGGAGGTTAGGGATTGGTCAGGTCCTGAAGATGGCCTTTTAGGCTGTGGACTTGTAGTTTTCCTGTGATTCCTATGATACTCTTGCCGTGCTGGTAGTGACCCTCATGAAGCAAGGTGGGTGCAGGCATAGCAGAGGAACATTTACCTTTGATCCCTACCTGCCACAGGATGGGTGGTCATACACCCTTCACGGAGGGAAGGGGTCAGCCCTCCAGCACCGGTCGTCACAAGGCGATTTCCAAGGGTAGTAGTGACAGGGAGGGAAGGATACTGGCCTATACTAGGCTACAGGATGCACATGGTCCCTCATCAATACCCTGGAGAAGGGTGGGTGGGGAGATACACCGTTTAGATGGTGGACTGGGAGTTGTTCTTCCCACATACCATGCAGCAACAATTTCATTTAACTGCTTGAACTGGGGGGTCCACATCCACGGGGTCAGTGGACAAGGGTGCATCTACCTGTGCCCGAATACAAAGAAAAATTTGAAAGGAAACCTTTCCTTAAGAGGTAACCTGCCTGTGAAGTGGGTTGTCATTAGCGGCAAATACCATGATAACATGATCTGGAAACAAGAAGCATGGTGGCATAACTATACTGCCATAGGGCATCCTGAGGTTATGCCAGTTAGTCAACTCAATCCCTGCATTTTCAGTGTTTATGCTTTACATCCCTAATGAATACAAGTAGACTCCAGCTCCTCAGTTCCTCTGTCACTCTTTCTACAATGGTCACCGCACCTGGCATACTGTTCCTCAGCCAGGCTGCTCCAGCTGGTATGGTGAGAAAGTCACAGTCAGAGGTGATTTCATAAAAAAAAAAAAAAAGTAAAAGAAACATTTTCAATCGATTTCTGGTAGCAAGTTGAAGACAGGAAGGCAAGAAGGCCACCGCGCTAAGTGGAACCACAGCAATGCTTCACCATGCAAATAATAAACAGCTCCTATGGGACAAGGTTTTCTATGTCAGAGTCCAAGAAACTGGTGTGAGATTCACCTTCCACTACTACGATATGGCTCACCACTAGACAAGGGGTACAGCAGCAGGAGCACGGGTTTCTGGTTGTACTATCAGTATACACAATCAGGTCCAACCCACAATTTGGGGCACTGGGAACAGTTTCTGGGGACAGGTTACACCTACAGCTACTGCACTCGTGCTTACCCCATGGACTCAGTGACAGTTGCAGATGCTCATTTGTAGAGGTGAATTAGGTCATTATGTTCCACAAATAATCTTTATGTCCCTCAAAGGTCACAGGGGAATAAAAAAAGCTACCACAGATTTGAGATAAAGGTTTATGCACCTTAGGCGCATTCATCAAAACAAAAAAAAAGGGGGTTCAAGAGTAGGTCAGAATTCACACAGCCAGTTCAGTCATAAGCATAACACATAGGGGTTTGGCCAGTCCCTTGCTGAGCACTGGACAAGTCAGGCGAGACTGCTGCTGCTGCGCAAGAAAAAAACACAAGAAAAACACACGCTAAGGTTGTTTAGCAAGTGTGCCCAGGTACAGATATGGACTGATCAGTCCATTAGGTAATTTCTCGGCTTCGCCAGTGGTGAATAGTGAATTCCTCTCAGCAGGATTGGCAATTGCATACAGTTTCCTCTCGTATGGGACACGTGGCTAGCCATACAGACCTGGGGCACGTGGCAGATTAAGTGACTTATGGTAGTCACATGGACCCTACTCCAACATTCGTCAAATGTAAAATGGTTGAATTCAGGAATCTCAGCATCACTATTCCAGATTCCATATATGGTAATAGGGCATGCCTCGAACTTCTAAACAGTAGAGTGGGTCCACCCCGTCCACACACACACACATTCCCTAGATCTTCCTTTCCTTACAGAGCTCCTAACTGGATGAATGGCCTGAGCTGTGAACTGACTAGCATACCTCAACTTACCCAGTTCAAGCATCTCCTGCATCTACACATCTCGAAGGAAAGTGGGTGTACCTGCTTTAATTAGTCATCGACTTGCACCTCATCTAGTAACCTGCATTCACCAGCCTCCTCGACAAGGCCCCTGGCTGCATCCTTCCTCCCTGCTCAATCGCCTCTCTCTCACCCTCCCCTACCTGTCATGTCCTGACCCTCCTACTCTGTCCCACTAACTCACCCACTATGACCCCTGACTGACTCTTTCCACACCTTTCTTCCTCCCCCCCCTTCCCTCCCTTCCCCCCACCTCACCATCCCCTCCCTCCTGTCACCTTCTCCTTCTGTGCTTGCCCCGTTTCTACCCATTCTACCCCTTCCTGCCTCACTCAACATGCTTGACAATGCGCCTGCTGCATCCCCCCCTTGTTCTCTGTCCTGCTGCTACACTTCATCCCCTGAATCACCCTTCCGATTTCCAAATGGGATTACCCGCCATGTTTTCGCTTATAAAGTCCTAGAATGCCAACTATGTATCTAATTGCAATCACCTATGTTTACTATGTATTGTGCTGTTCTACTGTATTTGGTATTATCTGTACATAGTTATTGTGCTTTATACTCTGTCTGTTTTGTAATCCCTCCCATTATTGACGTGGAACCTTTGTAAATGAGCTCCATTGTGCTCAAAGGTATTTTCTAATCCCAGATTGAAATAAATAAATAAAAATTAAAAATCTTCTATGTCAGTGTTGTGCAGCTGAGATCCGCTACACATATTGTAAGAAGAATCCAAGAATGTGGAGCAACTATATCACTGCAGGTTGCTGTGATAGTCCTACCTCATTTCAGTTTGCTCACATTCCTGCTCCCAAATTCATCATCATCCTTCCCAAGCTATGAGGAGTCTATATTAGACCATGGATTCCATTAAAGTTTGTTGTAAAGCCCACTGCTCCATCCAGATCCTTCCAGTCACTATAACAGCCTCTTTGAACAAATCTCAGAAAAAACAGAGGTCCCTGTCCTTAGCAGCAGATAAACCATTCATTCTTAGGAAATGAATATGTAAGAATCCAGCATAACCTACAATGGTGGGGGCCAGGGTTTTCATTACCATGCATGGGACATTGGGCCTGCTCTGAATTGTTAGACAGGCAGGCCAAGGGATCGTACCCTTTGCATGATGAAAGAATAATTACAGGGGCCTATTGGACTGGAGCACAGTCCACAATGCATCTTGTAAGGAGCACGGCCACATCAATCACTACCCGGTTTTGGAGTGGGAAGACGCCCCACTGCTGAGTGGTTTAGTACAATTTGCACCAATCCAGTGCCCACAGGTGCCAAAGAGCAGTTGACTGTATGTGGTAGCATGCACTTAGTGCAACCATAGGCTGCTCAGCAGGGATTGGGATGGACGATAGTAAATTTCCTAAGATATTGCCGCTTGCAGGCAGCTGATGTGAGGAAATTATACTAGCTGTGCTCTCACGATGCCACTAACATCATTACCTCAATTTTGTTTCTCAATACATATAACAATAAGGAATTCTGGGTAAATTATAAAGTTGTCTTACATGTTCGTTACTCAGAGATGCAGTACCTTATTTTGGTAGTGGGAACTGCAGACTTTAGGGGGTTGCCAGGTCCGAGCCCTTTTTGGACCAGTTTGGGCACAGGGAACTCTTTCCATAGGGTCCAGTTAGAACATTGAGGAGGGCAGCAGTGCAGGCTGACCACCATGTTGGACATTCAGTTAGCATGCACAAGCAAGCATCCAATACCCCACTCCCACACTGTAGCACTTTCCAGCTTATTTCCCAAAGGAAAGTCAAATTAGGTTGTTATTGAGAAGCTCAGTGCTTCCCCAGTTAAAAAAAGGGGGAGGAGGGACTTATTCCAACCCCTACAAATGATTATGGCATACACGCCTCAATGGTTCAAAGCCTATTGTACGTGGTCACACCAGGTGATCAAATGGCAGTTTTGTTCCCCAACACATTAAGCCAGAAGGCTATTGATGCTGGTCACCCAGTTTTACCCAGTTGAAAAGGCACGAGCCAGTTTTGCCTCTCAGCAGTACTTCTGATACATATATATTTATATATACATATTTCACCCAATGGAGCATGCTTCCAGCAGGGTGTAGCACCTCCATCATCGAGAACTACGGTGGGCACATTAAGTATGCCAGGTTACCTTTTGGTAGGACCTGGGTGCCAGTCTTCGTGAACACCTATGGAGGCATCTCTCTCTGTTCCCTTTAAATGGGGGCACACATAAAAAAGGCAACTAATATCCTGGGTGGGCAGCTGCCCACAGTCAGAACAGGCTTTCTTCCTTTCTTATAATAGAGCTCCTGAATTGATGAATCACAGTCATGTGACTTAGGTCAGCAGGCGATGGGCATGAGCTTTTAAGCAGCGTATATTTCCTACAGGAAGTCTATGATCCTGAAATGCACCAATATAATGCACTAACATGTCTGATTGTGTTACAGGTTGTGTCACACTGAGAGAAAGGACAGGAAGTAACATATGAAGGTTTCACAGTGGAACAACAGGCTGGGCGACTGGAGATCGTCGAGATGCAGTGTCAGATGAGCTACATGGTAAAAAGGTGGAAAAGTGGCATCTGGAACCATTGAGTTTGGGGTGGTGCAAAACATGTTTAGTATCAATATTCAGGGAGGTAAGGTGTGGATGCAGGTATTCACCCTGGGGCATTTTGTAGGAGCCGCACAACTGCATTCCGCATCTTGTGGCGGACTATTCAGCCTGTAAGAAAATTGCTGGGGTGAAAAGTGATTAGAAGGGGTGACCCGTGAAGGCATACTCCGAATTGATCACTTGTGCAGTAAAGCGTGCAATGGAGCAGGGGATCGTGGGCAATAGGTGGTCAGTGATGCCCTGTGAGGGCAGCACTGCACGGCTATGGCCTGAGAGTCCAAATCCATCAGGTCAAGCCTGCCATGGGGCTGGCCGGCCCATTGGGGTTTGCGGGCTACCTTGGGCAAAGGCTGACTGGCCACATATATATGTATGTGTCATACATACATACATATGTGAAGGTGTTGCATGATTCAGGCTCTAATTTGTTGGCTGCCCCAGAAGGAATACCTTGCAGTATCTGAATTTCCTTATAATACTGTATTTGTACAGTGTAATTTGAATATATGTGTGATCATGTATGCAATTTGAACTTGTTCAAGTAAACCTCGACCTTTTCCCCACAAACTGTGTCTTGTGTCTTATTTGTATTTGGAAGGGCTCTATCTGGGCATGGCCCCCCTGACTATCTCTGGGGGTACAACTTGCCTAGTGGCCATGGCCAATCCATAGGTCCGACCTTGCCAGGCTGAATGGCCTGGGAGGGAAGACCAATAGCCTTCAGGACCTGACCACAATGGGGCTAGGAGTAGCCCCAGTGTGGGTGGAAAAGGAGGATTCTTAAGGAACAGGCAGGAGAGAATCTGCCTCTTTCTGCCTGGATGAGAGTAGGTCACTCTACAAAGCCCTCTCACCCTCCCTTAGAAGAGGCAGGGGCTGAATCAAGAGCAGACTGTTGGGGCCTGTAAGAAAATTGCTAAGGTGAAAAGTGATTAGAAAGGGTGGTCGGTGAGGGTGCACTCCAGAATTGGTCTGTTGTGCATTAAAACTTGTGACCGAGTGGGTGACCATGGGGGGTGATGGCTGGTCAGTGAGGCCCTGTGAGGGCAGCACTGCATGGCTATGGCCTAGCAAGTCCAAATCTGTCAGGTCAAGCCTTTCATATGACTGGCCAGCCCAGTGGGAGTTTACTGGCTACCTTAGCCAAAGGCTGGCTGGGACACATATATTTTGGATTGTGAAGGGATTTATCTTGGCTAGAGATGGGGAGTGGCCCCAATTCGCTCCATGAAGTGATTAGCGGAGTGAAAGCCGAAATTGCAGTGCTCCACAGCATAAAGTGGAGTGCCAGCGTTATAATGGGTAACGGAAGTCCATTGAAAACAATGACTCTATGCTACTTCCACCTTCCCAAGCCACTTACTCCATAATTTAAGGCAAAGTACATTGAAACAATGTACTTCACCTCACTTTGCTTTGTTTTTGAGCTCCAAAGGCGAATTTTGCAGTGATTCATGGGATTTCAGGTCACATGGGCTCTAGATTGTTCTGCACAGCCTCAGTTTGGGGTAGTGTGTGTAGGGAAGCTGTAGGAGACAATCTGCTCTGAGAGCTCTCATATTCAAACCTTCTAAAAGCTGTTAAAAAAGTCTTTTTGAGTCATTTTTTTGCTGAAACTTTAGTTCATCGATTATAGGAAACCTTCCTGTGCTCATATCATCGACGCTTATTGTTTGTGGTGGAATTTGAATTAATGTATAACATTCTGTTTGTGTACTGTGAGACTGTGGTAGTGTGCTTTGGGGAGGGGCATATCTGTGGTGTAGGTAGATTAACTTGAGAAAAAGACATTCCTTTCTGTTTTGTTGATATTTTTCTTGTATAACTGTGTTAATGCACACACAGTAACATTTTCAATAATTTTGCCATTTTTTGCTGACTGTTGTGGTGCAGCAGTGCAAAATTTAGTTTTTTAAAATATGTGGTTATATTATTGAAGTTTTCAATTTACTATGCATTACTTAGTGTGTGTGAGTATGTTGTGATGCGTGTCATCAAATCAGACACCTTTTATTGTGCCACATAATAATTTCAGCAATGTGAACCTGCTTTCTACTGCAGCTGTGTGATTTCTGTACTTCTTTGTGGTATCTTTACTGGTACTACTACTAGTGACTGTTACTGCAGCAGTGCAGTAAACTGCCTCCCTCCCCACAGCCCGCCCCAACTGGCAAAGGTATTCTTTCCAGATTTGAATTTCTGATGGTGAGCACTGGTTAGGTGTTGTGCCTTTGTGTCTGCATCTCTTCAGTGCACAGCGCAATCTTAATCTGTCTGTACATTTGCATCTCTTTAGGGCTCAATCTCCATCTGTAACTTAAGTCACAGTTGTTTCTTTGGCTTCCCTTTAGAGTACTGGACAGGTGTGGTGCATAATTCTGCATGAACATTGTACTCATTAATATGCATTTTAAGTCAGGACCATCACCACGAGTCACTGTTGATACAAATCACGTTCTTCATCATCACGGTCACAAATACAGTAACAAATCACTATTCATGATCACGTCACGTAATCACAACATTAATTTTTTACTAGTTACTTGGATGTATTGTAAGCCTGTTTTGTAGTATCTCCAGGCTTCATCACCCCACCCTTGTACTCATTAATATGTGTTTTTAAGTCAGGGAGTTTTGTGCTACAGCTCATAGGGAAGTACAGTCATAGGCATTCGTGTTCCCAATACAGTCAATATTACTTATCTCACACCATCAACACTGAATCATGTTCTTCATCATCACGGTCACAAATGCAGTCACAAATCACATTCACAATCGCATCGAATCCACACAACATTCATCTTTTACTAGTTACTTGGATGTATTGTAAGCATGTTTTGTGGTATCGCTCCAGGCTTCACCACTCCACCATTGTACTCATTAATAAGCATTTTTAAGTCGGGGAGTTTTGTGCTACAGCTCATAGGGAAGTACAGCCATAGGCATTTGCGTTCCCTTCCTGTACAGCATGTGAGTTACAGTACTATAAGTAGTGGTGGGCGAAGTGGCCCAAATTTGCTCCATGAAGTGATTCACTGAGTGTACGGAATCCATGGAGAACTCCACAATGTGAGCTGAGTATCATTTATAATGAAGAACACAAAGTCCATTAAAACCAGTGACTTTGTGTTATTCCACCTTTCCCCAAACCACTTCTCCACCAATTTTAAGGCAAAGTACATTGAAATCAATGTCATTCACCTCACTTCGCCCTGTAATTGAGCTCCAAATGAAATTCTGCAGTTATTCATGGGTTGCAGGTCACATGGGCTCTAGATTGTTCAGCACAGACTCAGTTCTGGCCTGGGTAGTGTGTGCAGTGGTAGCTGGAGACAGTTTGCTCTCAGAGCTCTGTGATTCAAAACCTCTAAAAGCTGTTTAAAATGCCTTTTGATTAATATTTTTGCTCAAAATTTAGTACATCGATTGTAGGAAACCCTTCTGTGCTCATATTGAGTGTTTATTGTTGTGTGTGGATTTTGAATGTTAATTTAGAACAGTCAGTCTGTGTACTGTGAAGTGTGCTTTGGGGAGGGCGTATTTGTGGTGTAGGTAGATTAACTAGGAGAAAAAGGCAGTCTTTCTGTTCTTTCTGTTTTGGTTATATTTTTCTTGTATAACTGTGTTAATGTGCAAACAGTAATATTTTCAGTAATTCTTGACATTTTGCTGATTGTTTGTGGTGCAGCAGTGTACAATTTGTTTAAAACATTTGGTTATATGACTAAAGGTTTTCAATTTGCTACACATTACTTGAGTGTGTGTGTGTGTGTGTGTGCAATGTGTGCCATTAAATCAGACACCTTTATTGTGCCATGGAGTAATTGCAGCAGTATGAACTTGCTATCCACTGCACCTGCATGAATTTTTATACTGCTTTGTGGTTTCTTTACTGGTAGGGGATTGTTACTGCCATGCACTAATCACCCAACTGGCAAAATGTATTCCTTTCCAGATTTAGATTTGTGACTTGTGAGCACTGGTTAGGTGTTGTTGTACCTTTCGTATGCATCCCTTGAGTGTGCAGCAATCTTAATCTGTCTGTCGCGCTTATGGCACCATTAATTCTGGGAGACTGCATTTCTTGTTACACTCTCATTTCACTTTGTCAGCACTGGAGAATTTTCTGGACACAAGAGAGCAGCATTTTGGGGATGCACATTAATTCTGGTGACTCTGTGTGTGACCTGACCACTGCACGCATGACTGAGTGCGCCATTAATTCTGGGAGACTTTGCATTTCTTGTTACATTCTCTTTTCACTTCATCAGCACTGGGAGTTTTCTGGACACTGGACAGTAGCACTTTGGGGATTCACATTCATTCTGGTGACTGTGTGGGTGGGATGCTGCCAATATTGTTGTCACTCCATCTTACTTGACGTTTAAGGCAGAATGAGAATGCAAAGTAATAATAACAAGGTGAAGTGAGCCTTTCCTGTGGAGCACTCAGCGTAGTGAAGTGCCAGTGCAAAGTGGCCACTTCGTGTCACTTCACGGCGGATTTTAAATTGCTGCATCTCTAATCTGGGCATGTGGTAAACAAACACTGGTGTGTTTTAAAAGCAACCAGAGTGGGACAAAGGGTTTTCTCTGAACCACCTTGAGTTGCAGCAAAACATGCAAAGAACATAAAAGACCAAGTGGTTCACATTGACTATTCAGTTCCAAAGGAGGGTGGGGTCACTTTCTGTTTACACATTAAAGGAAAATATCCCTGTGGCAGATATATCAACCACTTGGACACCTATAAAGTAAAGTAAATCACATCACAAATACTGTACATCAAATGTGGAAACAATGGAGATCAAAGATTTTCTCAACTGTCCAACAGCACGCACTATCTATATGTTCAAATGCTTCAGTGATTTGATGCATGTAGGAAAGAATGGAAGACAGTTAAAATTTAGCATAGAAGAGAATATGTGTAAAGGCAATATGGATTCCCCAATTGCCAGAAATTTCAAAGAATATAAACACAGCCAGCCTGTCGGCACAGCAGGTGGATTTCCGCTATGACGCCGGCACGACCAGGTTTGGGAACAGACTCAGGTCGCTGGAGGGCTGGCCGGGGAGAAGGAAAGGTGCATCCCATGATGGCTCACCTTCTCGGGGAGGTGGGACTGCATCTCAGCACCCTGCCTGACTCCTGGCGGAGGTAGGGGCGCTACTGACCTGAACTGAAATAACTGGGGAGGCAGTGAGCGCTCGCTCACGCCTTGACGCCATGTGGCATGCCACCCTGGGAGAAAATCCAGGAAACTGCCTGGTTGACTGGATGATGGTTCCTCCGCGCCCCCACTGCCATCAGGCCTCAATAGCAGGCTGCCCCACGTGGCACTTGGGCCAAAATGTAAACAAATTGTGTGTTGGCTGTCCCCACTGGTGCCTTCCTTCTCAGAGGAGGGGACCAGCCTGGCAAAGGGATGCAATCGGGTTACCTGGGGCCATGATGTGGAGGCTAGTGGCCAGCGTGGAGGATGAGCCAGCAAATGGGGAAGACCATGAGGAACCTGAAGGAGTGGCAGACCAGGGGTGAGGAGGAGGGTAAAAACATAATGGCAGAAAAAAAAAGAGTATACACACACTAACCTAAGATTATTTGGCATTGAAAAAGTCAGTGGGCAGACAAGGTGGAAAACTGGACAGAAAACTACTAACTTGAGAGATATAGTACATAGACTGGTTGAATACACAGATACAAACATACAAAGTATGGTTTAAAACATAGCATGAATTGTAAGGAAGTAAGTAAAGTTTATATATCTAGCACCCAATCCGGGAGCTCTGTGTGCATTATATAAGGTGCAGCATTTAGAACAAAACATTTCAATAAATAAGAGGAAGCTAAGTCAGCTGAGAGTGATGGCTCGCTTAATTCCTGATCACATCCTACCATGGACTGTCATGCAGCCAATAAATATGCCTACTACAATTGAACTGAAGTTTTTCTTTATGGGTAAAGATGAGAGCACTCCAGGACACTTCCCATCGCTAAATCGCTGGACATGGATTTGTAACTGAACGCAATCCATAGGGACTGTTCAGATGTCATGGATGCCTGCCTGAAGCACCTGCATTGTAAAGCCCCGGCTGCTGCACTTCTCAACTGGCATTGTGGCATGGAACGGAAGCAATAACAAATCTCCTTTGAAACTGAGGTTTTGTGTATGCTCAGCCCACCAGAAATCCTGACTTTAATTGTATTTTGCTGCTCTGTTTACTGATCGGGACCGAGGAGAAAAGAAATGACACAATTGGTGTGCTTCCCTACCTCGCTGCAGTTATCCCTGGCAGCTTTTCCAATCACTTTCATGGCCCACAGTATGGGTCCTACTACAGCTGCTGCAGAGGGGTCCCAGTGTCTGAATCCTTAACTATATCATGCATATGCTTGAAGCATTGCTCTCCAGAGTGGATGGTATCAGCTGTGTTCACTGGGAATGTGGAAGATGTAAGAAAGTTGGAAGATCGCATGAATGTCTCTGAGTAGTGCTCTGATGAGCTAGAGAGACAACAACATAAAATACTGCACAAAATTCAAGACCATGAATTTAATATACAGAAGCTCTAGGAACGGCCTGAGGATCAAGAGAATAGAGGCAGATAATAATATCCATATTCTGGCTGTCCCTGAAGGGTTGGAGGGAGTTCACAGGAGACCTTCCAAATGACTTCATTCCTTGGCTGCTGGGGATAGATGATGGGCCTGTTGAGGAGGAACGTGCATCACCGCACTAAGGGCAGTTACTCCCCTCCTCTTCAATTCCCACCCTGCTGACTATTGCCTACATTCTTTGTTATCCAGTCAAAGAACGTATCTTGAGAGTTGCCAGGAGATGGGGGACATACATTGAGAGGGCACGGATTTCCTTTACAGAGACTTTTCCCATGAAGTTGCATCCAGAAAAATATCTTTTTTTCCCATCAAGCCCAAATTAAGGAACTGGGCTTTAAATTTCATTTAAGGATCTTGCTTATCTCTGGATCACCAAAGACAGTAAAGAGCTGGTGGCAACTACCGCTCAGGACACTGACATTTGAATCCAGAAAAACTGGCCCAACTTAGATGTTCATACTATGGTATTGAGGCGTCTTTGGACACCAGGAGGTCCCTCCCTCAGTAGATGGAACATCAGTCATAATGGTCGGCAGCCAGGGAGCTGGTACACAATAACTCTGGTCCTCCCAGCCAGCACTTCCACTCTCGCCAATCTAATGAGCCTGCCCTGTCAAAATGAAAAAGGACACTCCATGAGTCCTGGATGCGGTCAAGCCTGTGGTGGAGGAACACACAGGTCCAAGGCATAGCCCCAAGAGTTAGAAAATGTGGCACTGCTCCAACAGCCGCATGAACAGGGACCTCCAAGATCAAAATTTTCTGATTTCTTCCCTGTGAAGCTGCCAAGGATTACTCTCCGAGCAAAGATGACACGGATACTCCATTATCTAAGCTTCAGGACACTCATGTACCAGCTTTTTCTCTGACCAACTGGGTGGACGCATCTGAGGAGCTTGTGACTTATATGGAAGCCACGGACAGCTCAGAACCTCCATCGGGCCCGTGCACCCAGGTCTGTGATCATTTGCTGAAGTGGTTAAGACTGCCAAAGACCACGCTCTCAGTGAAACGGATACCATTCCAGCAGATGTCAATGGCTGATTTGCTTCTGGATAGATTTTTTCAACTGTCTCTGACCTGCTGCTTCAGGATTTGTATCCTCTTTTGTGTTTAACTACTATGTATAGTCTTAGCATGAGATTATGGGGCACCAGGTCTGTGTGCCAATAATCAGCCTCCCTCTCCCCACCATTAGGCATTAATGTCAGTTGGGGAGCAGGTATGCTTTTGTTTCCTTGTATATTGTTATATAGCACATAAGGGGTTGGATACTGCTCTTGGCAGGGGATGGGGATGCTTATCCAGATGGGACTTCTGTCCCCCTTCACCCAATAGGTAGATAGTTTCACTCTTTCTACTATGCCCTTTTTGGCTTCATGGTCATTTAGGAGATATATTACTAGGGGCTGCCTATAGAGAGTGCATTAGGAGCCCACTGACATGAGGTGAAGGTTGAGGTACCCCCCACCCACCTCATTCCCTGGTTTGAGCAGGGTGGGATGGACAAATACTGTAACTGTTTCATATTTGAGGTCTTTATTCCAGTTCCATGGGATGTAGTATCCTCCCCACATTCCTAGGCTCCTGCACCCCCACCCTTCTGGTGGGGATAATGGAACAGAGTCAGGGTTTACCCAGGTTGGGGTGGTTCCCCTCCCCCACAGCATCACTTGAATTTATTGGCAGTTTCTATCCCACATCCACGCTTTGACAGTTTACCCTGGGTATTTGCTGTCATACCCTCCATCCCCTGGAAAGTTATGTCTTGGCACCTCATACTTCTACACTGGGATCCATGGTGGAGGGATACCTCGTTTATAGGCACTTAGTCCACAACCAAGCAGGTTCCACATGGCTTTTTATACCTTTAGCTCTCTTTAGTTCCTTAGGTGTTTTCACCATTGACCTGTGCCAGTCTGCATGGCCTTAAGATCTATTTGGTCGGGTGGTGTTTTTCCTGTGTCTTTTCAGCTTGGGTACATCACCCCAACATTTTCTCTGATAAGTTTATACCTCAAGTTCATACGTGTAAGTTACCTAGTTCTACTGTCGTTATATACTCTGAGTGTACTTTTATCCCAATCTGTTTACTGTTCTTGTGTTGTTATTGACATTGAGGGATTAACAGTTGGTTCTTTATCTTTTCCTCTCATTGTAACTCACCTACCTGGGCAGCCATTGTCCTGACTCTGATGCTGACCCCACCTGCTTGGCAACTGGTATCACTTCAGGTTTTACCTGGTGACCCCTGCTCCTTGCCCGCCCACTTGACCATTCATATGGTAGGAGTCTTCCACCGATAAGTGGATTAGGAGTGTTAATTGTTGGATAACAGGACCAACAACATGCAACAGGGGTGGGGTGTGTCTCCTGGAACATAAATGTGCTTAACTACCCAGTGAAGTGGACTAAGGTGCTTCAACACCTGAAATTCCTCCATGCAGATGTGGCACTGCTCCAGGAGATACACCTCAATGTCAGGACAGTCTTATGGCTCAAGAAGCAGTGGGTTGGTAGGCTCATCCATAGCTCCACCTCCTCCAAGGTCAGGGGTAGTGATCCTTATCCATAAGTCCTGTCATTGGATTGAAGAGTATGTTAGGGCTGATAAGCAGGTATGTTGGGTAGTGGACCATTTTTTTTCCCGGGGTAAAGTGGTGGTAGAAAACATATATGGTCACAACCAGGATAGTCAAGACTTCCTTCTTCAGGTCAGCCAGGCCTTAACGGATGTCAGCCAGAAGGAGATCATGTTCCCATGTTGGTAGGTGGAGATTTTAACATGGTGGTGGACATCTTTCTAAATAAGTTGCATCCTACCCCCAACAAACATCCCAAGATGAAATTGGCCCTCACTGATATGCAGGAGGAATGGGGATTGATTGATTGATCCCTGGTGACAGAAAAATCCCTCAGGCCGAGATTATATATTTCTCTCCTCTCTCATGGCATGTTTAGTTGAACTGATTTTGGCTTGTGGATGGGGCAGTACCACAGGGTACTCATAGTCCCTCTACTGAGAATATTATCACCTCTGACCATGCTCTCACAGCATTGTGCTGTCTCCCACAGGTAGTCAGCCTTCTTCCCCATGGTGGAGATGTAACCCCTACTATTTAAGGACAGGGTTTTGTACTCAAATGAAGGTGGAAATTATAGCCTTCTTTCAGACTAATGCCAATGGGGATGCTGGGGCAGATACAGTGCAGGAGGCATTTAAAGCCTTCCTTTGTGGATGCATTACCTCCTACAGCGCATTCCAGAACAGAAAGAGGTGGGAGGAGTTAGACAGGCTCCAGCAAGAATTTTCCACTCTGGAGGAACAGTCTAAATAATCTATTAACCCACCAACACCCTTATCTCCTCTATACTGTAGTAGGGCTGAAATATCAGATCAACACGCTCCTGCAGCGTAAAGCTGAGTGGCAACTTCTTTGGGTCAAACATAAATTTAGGGAGGCGGGGATAAGGATGGAAACTTCTTGCACACCATTTGAGGAAACAGAAAGCTTCCCTATCAAATCCATGCCCTGACAGACAAGAATGGGAGGCGATGATCTGTGACCCTCAATGTATCAATGATACGATGCGACTGTTTTAACAAGAGCTTTACAGCTGCAGGTCACTCATAGGGATTCAAAGTTAAGCGTCGCCATGCAGGAGTTGTTGGGTTCCACTCCCTTCCCATCTTAACTCCAGAAGACAATCAGAGACTAGAGGCCCTATTACCTTCTATAGCTTAAATTGGCCCTTTCAGAACTGATCAAGGGTAAAGCCCCAGGACCAGATGACATGATGGCAGATCCATACAAGCTGCTGTCAGATAAGAATTCTCCTTATCTGCTGTTGGCTATACAGGAGGCCCACTTGAAAGGGAATATTCTTTCTACCATGAATGAGGTTATTATTACTCTGCTCTCTAAAAAAATCCTCGGACCTGCTGGATTGTGCCAATTTCTGACCCATTTCTCTAATCTCTGAAGATACCAAAATTCTGCCCAACATCTTGGCCAACAGATTAGACAAGGTCCTGCCTTATTGATACACCCTTCACAAGTAGGCTTCAGTAAGGGAAGTGTGAGTGGATAATCTTCATTCAGTGTTGAATCTTAAATGGCATGCCCTGCACTCCAGCAGCCCCTTTGTCACCATGGCGGTTGACTTTTCCAAAGCATTTGATTCAGTGGAATGGGGTTATCTTCACTATGCCTTAAAGCATATGGCTTTGGTCCCTATTTCCGTGCCTGGATAACCACATTTTACAATGCCCCTCTGCCAAGATTCTTACCAATAGAAATCTCTCTTCCTCATTGCTCTGCACTGCAGAGAGGCACCATCCAGGGCTGTCCTCTCTCTCCATTGCTTTTCCTCATTGCACTAGACCCCTTGTCGAGAAAGCTTATACACTCCCCAGAGATTCAGGGCATAGAGATGGGAGGCAAGCAATTCCTGGTTAATTCCTATGCAGATGACCTGCTTCTCACTCTTTCTAATCTGGCACTTTCACTCTCCCCAATGCTTACCTACCTTCAGGCATTTGCATCCTTTCAGGATTGCAGATTAACCACAAGAAACCACTCTTTCCCTCTGAACCTTTCCTGCACAAAGACTTGTCTTCAGGGTACAGCTTTAGGCTGGATCTGCAAAGAGTTTTCCTACTTAGGTGTCAGCATCCCTATGCTGTGGAAAAATCTGGTGGATGCCAATTATACCTCATTACTGGCTTCCCTCACCACTGAAGTGCAACTATGGCTGAAGCTTAAACTTTCCGTAAAAGGTAAGGTGGAAGCGGTGAGGATGTTCCTCTTCGAAGATCTCTTATTTATTCCACAACCTCCGATAAGGGTACCTTTAAGTATTTTCAAGGCTTGGGATAAGTTAATCTCAAGCCTATTGTGGGAAGGTGAGGCTCCTCGATTTGGTGGAACCAGGCGGAGGCTCACTGGTCAGGGAGGTTTAGGTCTCCCTTGGTTATATGGGTACTACTTGGCCTATAAGATGGCCCAAGCCACTAAATGGCTTCTTCCTAAGACCCATTGTACACCAGTCTGGGTGTCTTTGGAAACTGATTTATCTTGATGGCAACTGGCTCGGCTCTCTATTGCAAGTAAGTGAGCCTCTGCAGTACCCAACATGCCAGTCCTGAGGGAGACCTGGAGTATCTGGTGAACAGGATTGTCTTAGTGCATACTCCTAGAAATAATGGACTTCACCCTTACAATTCCTTTCCTGAGGGGAATACTTCTATCCAGGTGGATGGAAGCCTCTGAATTGGCCCTCTTGGAGATGCTAGGGTATTAGTCTCATTGGCGACCTTCTTCTACCAGATATGAGGGTGCTGATGTCTTTTTCTTACAATTGCAGGAGAAGTATCTACTCCCTAGAAAGAGTTTTGGCAATATCTACCAGTTGCGGGAAGCTCTTGAGGACCCTAAATACCCACAAGAGAGTGCAGGTATGGGAGTGGCTTGGGTTCCTGCACAAACTGAGGTAGCAATGGGGTCTTGCAGGAAATTCTACCATTCACTGAGAGATGCACAGTTTGATGGGATGGATGAGTGTAGACTTAAATGGGCTCAGGATATCCTGACCAGCAACTCTTCAGAGACATGGTCTTAAGAATGCACATCTCAGGTATTGTGGCTCAGAAGTCAGCTCCTGCAACTCAAGATTCTCCTGCACTGGTATCACACACCAGCCAGACTACAAACCATAGGTCTCCTTCCCCACGCCAGATGTTGGAGTTGTCCACATAGCCCTGCCAATTTGCTTCATGTGTTATGGTTCTGTCCACCCTCTCCACTTCTGTTCAGCAGTCTTAGACAACTGTTCAAAAACAGTAGGCCGTAGAATCTCCTTTCCTTCTCCTATTTGCTGCTTGGGGACTCATCCTCTTAGATGTACTCCCTGGCACTCTGATGGCCTGGGTTATGTCAGTTCTAATGGAAGCCAAAGAAATCCTTGTGAAATGGAGAAAACTGCAGCGTCCCCCCCCCGTGCTGACTTGGCATGCTGCTATTGCTAGAGCTGGCTATTTTCAGTGTCTTTCCTACTCCATGCTTAATCAGATGTCCAAATACAAGAAAAAATTGGATGCCCATTTACACACTCATCTCTGCTCTGTTCCCCTCCACCACCTGGCAACCCCTTACTTGTATGTTTTAACACCTGCCCAGTTCCTCAGAGTTCATACCTCATTCCCTTGGAATGGGATGATACCCTCCACTATCTATTTTGGGATACTTTTATACAATGTCTATGTTGGGATACTTTACTGCTATCTAGGTACAGCTGAATGGGATACTACAGAGCTGAGGTATGGGTATTTTGTCTTATAAGTAGTTTTGTACAGTTACTACATAGAAATCTTTTTTTTTACTGTAGTATGTGCATACCACTATTGTTTACATGTTGTATCAGTTTGTCTAAGGTTTAGATCAGCACAGGTGCAACTGGTGTTTCTGTATTGGTCCTTACAGTGTGATTTTCTTTTCTCCTGTTCATTACCAATTGTAAAATCTGTGGAAAATCAATAAAATCTTTCATGTTAAAAACAAACAAAAAACATTTCAATAAATATAAAACTTCAAGTCAGAGTTGGCTATAAACAATATATAATAATTAATACAGTTATAAAACCCCATAAATCCTATTCCAAATTAAAAGCTTGCCTGAACAAATGTGCTTTAAGGCCACATTTAAAACTCTCCACAGGAGCACTTCCCATAAAGAACATAGTAAGGAGTTCCACAGGATAGTGCAGCGACCTCAAAAGCACATTCACCAGATGTCTTGAGCCATGTCAGGAACCACAGAAAAGCCCTGTGTGGAAGAATGGAGTGGGCACACCAGGCAGTCAAGTGTCAAAAGGTCTAACAGGTAACCAGGACCAGAGCCATGTAGGGCCTTATATGTGAGCAAACCCACCTTGAAGGTAATCCTCCACCTGACTGGCAGCCAGTGCAGTTCCTGCAGGACTGGAGTCATGTGAGTGAGCCTAGGAGGCCCGTCAACAGTTTTGCCACAGCGTTCTGCACCAGCTGCAGTCTGCAGAGGCTACCCCCATGACCCCAAACTACAGAGCGTTACAGTAATTGAGTATGGTTGTACAAAGGCGTGTACCAGTGTAAACAGGTCATCAGGTGGGATTAAGGGTTTGATCTGGGTGACATTTTTAAGATGGTAAAACTATTTTGAACAATGGGTAATACCTGGGCCTCTAGTGTCAGTCCATCATCGAAAATGATGCCTAGATTTCGCACCTTTTTGGACGCCACTAGTGAGGTGGTACCCATTAACATCCCTCTCCCTGATCCAGTGGTAACCATGTTCCATCAATGACTGGCTCCATTACTAGCACCTCCATCTTATCTGGGTTGAGCCTCAGCAAGTTAGAGGACATCCAGTCTTGGATCTTGAATAGGCAGTTTTTAGCACATTCACAGCATCCAATGTTCTGGGGACAAAGGCCTTATACAACTGGCTATCATCTGTGTAGCAGTGAAAACCCAAGCCATAATGCCTAATGATGTCACCCAGGGACAGCATATACACCACGAACAACATGAGAGAAAAGATCAAGCCCTGGGGAACTCCACAGGTTAGAGACTTTGGTTTGCAAATCATCTAACTTCATATTTGCTTTTATTTTATTTATTTTTGTATTTTGTAACCGGGTAGGCTCACTGAGACAAATGTTCCTCTTTCAGGAGTTAGCCAACATTACAGTAATTACAAAAATTAGAACAGGCAGTCTTCACTAAAGGATACAAAGCATTTACATTAACAAGTATGTGTGCAGGTCAGGTATCAGTTTCAGGCAAGTACTCAATTGTCATATTGGTTTACAAGACAATGGACAAAACAATTTTATATGATGAAGGCAAACGCAGAAGGCGAATCACAGAAAGCTGGAATGGCAGATCCTGAAAGACATGAACATCAACACAGTGAATGAAGTGCATTGTAAAAAAAAAAAGAAAGGAAAAATGCTGACACCACCACCACAAATGCAGGATAATGGACGGAGGCGAAGGAGGGACACCACAACACGTGGAGGATGGGGCACAAAAAGACAGGGGTTCCTGTGAACAGCTCCAGATGGAGGAGGAGGAAGAGGAGGCGGCACGGCCAGTGGTACCAGTACCATGGGCATGGACGCATAGTGAATGTCCGCACACAGATGGCAGGTGTGTGGCAGGGATACAAGTGCTACAGAGCTGTGGATGCTGGGCCGGTACAGGCAGAGTGGCAGAAGTACAGCCCCCAGGCAGGACCATGCTGCTCAGTGGCAAAGGGTGGATGGGATGATGGGACTGCAGGGGTGACAGAGGAGCAGAGGCATCCACCCGGCCATCGGCACACCGACTACACCTGCAGCTGGAAGTTGTAGTTGAGTCCTCACAGGTAGTTGGATGTGGGGTACTTTCCATACTTGGTCACAACAGCTTCAATATGCTTATTGAGGTCCTGGGACATCTTTTCCTGGGCAACAGCATCGGCCCGGAGAGCAACTGTTCCATACTGAACTCCACTTAGGTGATGTTCCTCCCTGAAGCAATCTAGGAACTACCAAATGTTGCACTGCTGACACCGAACCAGGTGCTGAAACCCTCGGTGCTAGCCTTCACCAAGTTGTTGTTCCATGCCAGTCCAGCAAGCATGGGCCCATACATATTCCACATGTTGACTGGGAACATTGGGCATCTGCCGCCGTCCTGCCCACAGCCCAACTGACACGCTCCTCCAGGTATTCCAGCAGTGGATGCAGAATCTCTTCATTTGCCGGTGGAAGGGCCATTCTAGTAGCTCCCCATACACCCTCCATGGCATCCACTGGCACAAAAGCAAGGGTGAGGAGCATCTTGACCTGGAGTACAAACTACTCCTTCTTGGCATACCTGGCATGGACCTCAGGGGTCTGCTGGACCTTCACCAGACAGCCTAGCAGAAGTGGAAAAAGCAACCCCTGAGGGCAGTGCCTTCAAAGGTGTTGCTGAAGGCACACCAGGCTGCCCACTCAAAGTTGAGATGTGCTGTCTTCAACTGGCCCCGCCCACAAGCCTGCACCTCCCTGAACACCTGGCCATATGCCCGTTCATTCCATGCTGACATGAGCAGGTAGACAGCTGGCACTACCACACCTGCATGCATCCCCGTATAGTGTTGAGCTGCCTGAAAGTGGTGGTGCACAGCAGAAGATCCCATCCAGGAACCAGTCTTCGGACCCTGCCTGGTACTGGAAGGACCACTATGTGGCAAACATCAGGTAACGATCCTCCGCTGAGCTGCTGTCATGCGGCGGGAAGGGTTCCCCTCCCCAGTGATGGTGTACTCTGGGAGGGATCACTAGATCCGACAGTGATGTGGGTGTGGCAAAGGAACTCCGTGGCAGCCTGCCATATCCGCTGCTTGGTCTGTTTCATAGTGGCAGGGCTGGCAGCCTAGCTGCCACTGCACCGGGCACACCTGTTGCGCAATCTGTGAGCACCTGGGACGTGCTCTTAACACTGCTCGTGCTCATTCCCGCATCTCAGTCAGCACACCATGCACCCCCAATTGCCTGCATCAGGTAAGTGGTTGTGTGCCCTCACAGTGTAAACTACATGGTCTGCCACTGTGTGCAGGCATGCAGGACAGTGATGTCTATGGTCCTGCATGCACCTCCAATATACTTTGTTTTCACTTCCTTGTCCGGTGGTAGATAAAGCCCCAGTGCTCAAGGAGTGGTTTTCCCTTCTGACTTGTGAGAAATCAGACATCATCCATCCTGCAAGTCGCTCTTGGGACTCAGTGCCTGCATTTCCACAGTGACCCCTTTAAACTGACAGGAGGGTCATGTGGTGTTGCACCTGTGTGTATCCCTGCATGTGGGCTGGTCCCCCCATGGCGGCATAGCATAAAAAGGTGTAGTTACGTGGCCAGACACCCATAATCTAAATGAGTGTTGTGGCAGGGTGATCAGTGGTGTGCTGTAGCGGCATGCCTATTCAGTCAAGATGGTGGCAACAAGAAAAGCATGTGGAGGATGGTGAGTGTTCTTTCATTGACTGTGGTGCACTGTATGTTTCTGTGGGTCTTCTCTCACACTTCCCTAGTACTGCGATGACATGTCTCTGTATGCTGTGGTGTATTTCTGGGGCTGCAGCATGTGGATTTTGAACCCAGCACACTGCCCCAGCACAACACAGATGCTTCTGCAGCAAGTGAGTTCTACTGTGTGCTACAACGATGAAGCTGATTGCAACCCCACCATCATGCACCTTCACATCTGTTTGGTGGGGGGTAGAGGAGGCCACAGGTGGGTGCACAATGCAGTTGGGGGTGAGAGTGCTGGACCCGGGTTGTGGAGCGTGCATTGTCCAGGGTCATAGGGGCAATCCTGCAGTGGTCCAAGGGGCTGTGTCTCTTGTCTCCTTGCAGGCTGCAGGCCTGCCTTAACAGCGTGGCATGGGAGTTGCCATTTTGGGCTATTCACCCTTTTGCAGGTAGCCAAAATCACATTCGCTGACATTGATATTCACCATTATGACAATTGCTGAACTGTATAATTGCAATGTTGACGAGTTGCCATTTCAGGATTGTCTCCATCTTGTATGACACCCTTCACACTTACCCTTATGCAGATAGCCCTCCCCATTAGCCCTTATCACTGGATACCGGACAAAACCAGTTGGAAAGATACAGGGTGACAGTAGATAACTAGTTGTAGTAGTTGCAAGGACTACTCCTGTATAAAGAATCCTTATAGGAGGATTTAAAGGATAATAAGGTCTGGCATTTCAGGAATTTATGGGGAAGATCATTCCACAGTCTAGACAACATTGCAGCAAAAGATCACTGACCAGCAGCAGTGAATGACAGTGGCACTATTGCTAGTTTTAATGTAGTGGATCGTAGAGTCTTTTCAATGGTTTGAAACCATTAACCTGTGCAGATTTTGAGGGGGTAGTACAGGAGTTTCTAGGGCAATGTACAGCACAAGGTAATGGAGCCTCCTTCCAGAGGTGACCAGTTTAACGTAACAAGAACCCTGTAATGATGTTCCCTGTTCTTGGCACCTGCAGCAAAGCAAGAGATGCAGCAGCAAGCAAACTTTAACTTGGATAGTTCGGACTCCTTGACCAATGAGCATAGCAGTGCTCCTTAGGTAATGGAAGATATGAGAATGCTGTTAATGATGGATAGCCTGGCATTGCCAGGTATCAAGACACTGTTAAGGATGGAAAGCCAGGCCTCAATGTTTAATGTTGGGGTTTCATTTAAATCTCCTCACAACTCCAGTTCTAGCAATATAGCTATGGACAATTGTCTGTAATAGGATCATTGCTATCTATTTTCTGGTTACCCTGAGGTAGGAGTTTTTTTTCTCCACTGTTATGCATTGACTAGAAATTTGATTTGTGAAGCATTGCACACATTTGTGGTAACTTGATGGACACAGGCGTAAGATTATGGATAAGGTATATACTGTATTATACTTTATCTAGTTAATATGTTACCCGCCTCCCAAATCCTCCACCTTGGCTCCTTGACAGTATAGCTCACATCAGTGTTCCTTAAACACCTTTTTGTGCCCCTTCAGATGCTGTATAATGAACTAAAAATGTTTTAAACGAGTCCCAGACTGGTCGCTCATGGCAGTCTAGCCCTTTGGTGTCTCTTTTGGGTTGGAAGGATGGGAGGATGTCCCCCCATCTAGAGCATTAGACATCTACTGACATCATCATGCAGTGACATTGGAAGCTAGTGCCACTCCCAATGCTAGTTTCTACAGACAAGAAGTCGACACTGGCACTCTCTAGTGCTCTGCACTGGATGACTAGGGCAGCAGCCATGCAAGTGAATGTGTAACAGATGGTGAGTTTAAGATTGTTTAAATAAACTTATGGTAAACAAACTGAGCTCCTGAGTACTAATGATGACTTAAATATGTTTCTTGGCATGAAAAGGCTAAATAGAGTGAGAAACAAGACTTTTAAGAGTTCAAACTTTGAAAGTGGTAACATTTGATTTGTTATGTGTGTCAATAGGAGACTGCTCTAAAACGGATTTTCTTTGTTTTACAGCTTATGTATAATTACACTGCACAGAGCGAGGAGGTACTGTACCTGTTTGTGGTTTAACATGCAAGATTAGGATTCTAAAATTAATTACAGCATGATTTGGGGGAGCATCAGTTTGACCTGTGCACATAGGACATTTTGTCAGTTTTCTTTCACATGAACACAGATTTAGACAGGGTTTAGCTGAAAACATACAGGTACTTTAAATGTTTTAATTATAGAGCTACAGGTCCACTCTGTGGAAGGTGTATGATCATTGGTGGTCAACAGAGGTTAATTTATTCTGTATGTAATAAATTACTGTAATGTCGAATACTCTATATCTGGGTGAGTGTCAATTTTATCCCATGCTATTGAGGATTTTATAGTGAGATATAGTTCATGGCATATGGCTAGTCCAAGATTTAGATTTTTTCCAGTACTGGTGGCACCCAGATCACATAGGTTAACCCAAGAAACCCACATAAAAGGTAGAATCCTCAAGACTACATAGGATGTTGGCACAACATAGAGAATATGGGGTGGTGTGTATATGAGATTTGCACACACACACACACACACACACACACACATTGTGGGATGCAGCATAAACCCTGAGGTGAAGTCTGAGGGATTTATTAAATGCATTCACAAAGAGGGCATATGTAAAACTGAGTTTACACCACCCCATATTTTATTTTATATACCTGCTGGAGAGTGTTTTCTCTCCAGAGCAATTATATAAATAAAACAGCCCTGAGTCGAGATGTGAAGCACTACCAGTCTGCAGCGAGCAGCTGCTGAAACCTGATTTTAAAATGTTTATCCCAGGATTACAAGTTTACTACAGGATTCAAGTTTTTGGAGCTGCAACTGTTGAGAGTGGAGGCAGGTTTTTATTTTATTTTTAAATTCACTTACCCGCTGAGAAGTGACAGTTGTGGGTACAGCCAAGAATCTGGTGGGTGCCTAAGGGGAGGCGGTGGCAGATGCATGTGGAGCAAGGGAAATATGGCTTGTGTTCGCTGTTATAACCCGCAAGGTTATAATGGCAAATTATAACCAGGTTTCCTATGGGAGAAAATGCTCTCCCTTCACCTTCAGGGTTTATGTAGCATCCCACACCGAGGGCAACCATTAATTTCTAATTTAAGCACTCTTCCCCATCTTTTATTATTTATAATTGCTGGGCAGCAATTTTTCTAGCCCTGAGTCTGAGACACACACACACACACACACACACACACACACACTCTCTGACTCTCTCTCTCACACACACACACACACACACACACACACACACACACACACACACACTCTCTGTCTCCCGTTCATCTTTTTTTTTTTTTTAAGTAATTTAATTATTGTGTGACAGTTTTTTTTAGGTTTGGGATGTTCCAGCAGATTTGTGTACTGAGATCACAATCGCGATCTTCTTACCCTGAAGAGGCAAGGTCAGAGCTGTTCTTGGTGGAGCCACGGTAGAGGCATTCCTGGCAACTTTTATGTAGTGGGGCTGAAATGCCCATATAAGTTGAGAATGGCAGGATCAGCCAGATACAAATAGTTTAAAACAGAAATAAAACAGTATTCACTGCATCATGCGCATGGTGTGGCGGCTCCTCGCTAAGCGGGAGAAAAGAGTCGCCATGTTTCTGACGATGTTAGCCCCATTAGAAGCGTGGAGCCAATCGAATCGCGGCTCTTCGCGGCAAATTATAACTGGCTCAGCGTATTGAAAAATTGCTGGCCAGTTATTGCTAATATGTAAACGCTCCTGTAATTCAAAGCAACAGTGGGTGGCTATTTTGTGCTGCAGAGACCTAAGTCTTACTGTCAGTACACAGTAATGGATGCAGGGGCAGAGTTGGTCTTGCTTCAGGGCAAACTAAATGAAACTGATGTAATACTGGGTAGCATGTATGAACAATAATATTGATCCAGCCTTCTTCCACACCTTAGCCTAGGAAATTCTAAATTTGCAAGCTCCTACAGTAATCCTGTGGGGTACACAAATCAGATATTAAACCCCTAATAGGTAAATGCTTGGTAGACTGGAGGCCTCTGACATACCTATCAAGAGGGGCCCTTAGAAATTTGAAGGCTTGGGATGTGGGGTAACTGGTGACGGATTTAAGGCAGGCTGTATCATTTGCAGATGACACTAAGCTCTGTGGGATGCTGGATATTGTCAAGGGAATAAAGGAAATGCAGAAAGACTTGCAAAAGCTGGAGAGGTGGTCAAGGATTTGTCAACTGAACTTCAATGCCAAAGCGTGCAAGGTGATGCACCTAGGAACAGAAGCCAGGACAGAGTACTAGAGGAAGGTGAAATGTAGTACCATAGCTGAAGAACAAGACCTTGGAGTTATCATCTGGGATTCCCTAAAGCAACTGAGTCAGTGCAACAAGGCTTATAGTAAAGCACATAGGTTTATAGGTTCATAGAGGGATATGAATCAGTATGTAAATAGACTATATGATTCACCACATACCTGTATCAGTAGTAACTTCTGATATATTCTTCTCCCGTTTTTCTAAACATTTTTTAAACATATCCATAGATCACTACTAGATACACATTCTAGCAAGGAGTTCCATATCTTTACCACCCGTTGGCTAAACCTCTCCTCGCTGTGTTATAATTCTCTCCCTTAGCCTCACACCATTAGATCTAACAGTTTTATTACTTATTTTCTTAACTAATCCAATGTTTTCCCAGAGCATATAATTTTGGAATGTACTAAGTATTAAGCATAGGTATCCTTTGATTCTTCTACATTCCAGGAGTACAACTATAACTCCTCAGTCTCTTATCATATGTTCTATGTTTTAAGTTCTTTATTTTTGTCATCCTTCTCTGTACTCTCTCAAGTAACATACTACTCTCCTCTGTTTGTGGAGCACAAAATGGTGCACAGTATTCCAAGTGTGGTCGAACCAAGGATAAAAAGTGGGACAACTCTCTTGCATCCCTACTCTTTATGTTATTCAAATATAACCCAGAATTTTCCAGCATCTTCCACCTGTCTCCTTTGTGTGCTGCTCAAAGGATAACTTATTCTAATAATAATGCCAAATCTTTTTGGAAAATGCTGTTTGTATCACATGTCCATTGTGAGTATATTCCCCATAGGACTGCTATGTTCAAAATGTAGGACTCTTCATTTTCTTAATTTAATTTTAATTTGCATTTGTTGCCAGAGTCCAAAACAGGTTATTTGTGCTTGTAGTTTAGAGACAGCTTCTAGGTTGTTAACAATTGCACCAACCTTGGTGTCATCTGCATATTTTCATACCCAGGTATAGTCTGAAATTTCCATAGTAGAGATGTATATGTTAAAAGGACAGGTCCCAATACAGAGCCCTGGGGCACTCCACTTGTAACTCTTCCCCATTCAAGTAGTTGCCCTAATACATACATGCTTGCTCCTATTTGTAATAAAAAATTAACCCATGAAACTTAGTTTGGGTGCCATTTGATATTAGACAGTGGGTCAGTCAGTTCTTTATGAGGGACAGTGTCACAGGCTTTAGAGTAATTTAAATACACAAAGTCTACTGGTACCCAGCTATTCAAGGCTATACTAACTGGTTCAAAAAACTGTAAGAGGTTGGTAAGACATGATTTCCCTGGCTGAAGCCTTGCTGTGTAATGTTGCTCAGTTCCTAATGTTTTATATGCTTTTCAATCTCTTCAATAATAAATTGTTTGAGTATCTTAGCTAAGATGGATAAGAGGCTAATTGGCTGATAATTCATAACATCTTGTCTGTCCACTTTTTAAAAATTGGAGTGACATTAGCTCTCTCCATTCCCTGATGGTTTTACCTCTTTAATTGAACAATTAAATTAAATTGTAATAGGGGCCAGATAGTTTGGCTTCCAGTTCTCTAAACAACCTTAGGTGCAATCCATCTGGTCCTACAGACTTATCAGTCTTAATTTCCAGTAGTTTTCTTGGACTTCATGCATATTAATTGTTTTATTTTTTTTATCAGTTATATGACCCCTGTCACCTCCTCCCACCTACCTGGTGGGGTACATGGTGGAGCTGGCAGGCAGCTCCGCGCCCCCTCTTTGGAGGACTTGGTCTCAGGGACCTCTGATTTCCCATCCTGACCCTCACAGAAAACTGCCATGGTGTACCCCCTCCCGTGGCAGGGCTGAATGAAGGGCGTCAACTTTCCCTCCCCAGGGACCAACATCTAGACTCTTGGGGGCTGGCTCTGGTGCTGCGGGGCCATCATTGAGCCTGCAGGTTCAATTATTACTAGTTTTCTCCTGCCCCTTGCTGCAGTTGCCCATGTGTATGGAGGCACTCTCATGCAGAGACCACAGCACCACCCTATTCTAGTCACTCCCAACTGCACTACCTCTGAGCCTCCACCCAGGGGCTGCCATGCAGTGGGCATGGCTGGATCCCTACTCAGGAGGAAGAGCTGCCTTACAGCTGCTCAATCCATCTCCCAGCCTCTCCCTGCTGACCATCAATGTACCAGACTTGTTCTTGAACCTGGGTAACCAGTGTGGACAAGGTGTGGCATCCAGCACCTCAACCCTCAGCTCCACTTGGCTGGCATGCATATTAATTCTTATGTCTTCACTGAAGTGTTGATTATCCAAATTTATAACCCTATAGGATCTCGGGGTTGAAAAGACTGACAAAATAAATATTAAAACTAGTGGCCATATGCTGTTCATTGTGAATTATACTATCCCTTTCTATTAATGGCCCTATTGATCTCTGTCCACCCTTAGACTAGTTTAACAGGAGAAGCAGCTCCAATACTTGCCATGCACAGTAAAATGTAATGCCCATCCAAAGAAACCAGCACCAACACCAAAATATCCTTCAATGGTTGTTTATTCTTTATGAAAGCAAGTCAGCACATAAATCTGTCAACATGAGTAAGCCCAACTAAATGCTGTGACGGTTGCGTGGGCACTTCTCAGGAGGCGGTCTTGTGCATAACACTCACATTTACATTGTAAGTGTCAGGTGTACCCATATGTAACAATTAATTATGCACAAAAAACAAACTGAATTGTTAAAGCAGTTAAAAAACAAAGTTCTAAACAAATGAACAGCATCAGCATGTTTCAATGGTGCAGTTAATGTGATCAAAATAAAACAGTTTTGAAATCTTTTAAGCTAAACATGCATAGCTAGAGTAACCCAATAATTTATTAGCACTAAAAGGACACAAGACCATACTTCCTATAGTATATGGGAGGTCTTATGGGCCTTGATTAGAAATGAGCTTAAAAAATGTGTTAGGTCAAAAGGTCAATTCCCCAGTATGCTCAAAACTAAATTAATGTGCTTATTCATATATACTAATTCTTGATACATGAATATTCATATCGATTCCTGTTCTCTAAAGTTAATAAACAATCAGGCTAAGCCGAGGTGACAGGGATCAAAATTATTAGTATGCACATGCATAACATAATTTTGTTATTATTCACTTCTTAAGTGCAGAAGAATAACATATGTGTTCCACTTTATACACATATGTCCAATCTGTAATGAAAGAACAGAAAACAAAGCCCAAAATGAATACGCAGATGTCATGTGTTAGCACCATATTTCAATGACTGTTACATATACCAACGCTGGTACCAATAGACACTTGATTTGGTATTATATCTCAGTCTACAATTTTCAAAACATCAATCATGACCCACCTGTTGTAATATAACCCTAATTCTATTGTTTTTGTAAGAAAGAAGCAATATTTATCCTATCGTTCAATCTGGGTTTTTAGCGCCTGAAGCTGAAAAATCCAAAAACTTCATGTTGAGTAGAAGTTCATCAATGTTACCCCTCGTCACAAATCATAACCTTCTACACCACAAAAGAAATGCATGTTCCCTTGGTCTCAGCTCTGATGACTGTGTTTTTGCTAATGCATTTTAATTCACCATTCTTATTCCTCCTCTGTGTTCCCCTATACATACTCTGTAAGCCCTACTAGTCTTCCCAGTATAGAATGCTTTGCACTTACAGGTTGCAAGATACACCACTGCAATGTGGGACAATTAATAAACTGTTCAATCTGATATATTTTCCATAGTTAACTGATGTAAGCGTATCTGTCTGAAAAGCTGTGTCACACTCTGGCAGTGGCTGCATTTGAAAGTGCCTTGGCGGGGTTTGGTAACCAAGTGTCTTTTTCAGGCCTCAAGGTTAATGGAATAAAACAGAGATTTTACCTCTTTATCATGATGTCTCAAGTTGGATGTATTTATATGCCTTCATTAAAGTGGTCTCCCAATGGTATAAGATATTTAGGCATACGTATTTTAGAGATGTGCGAAATGGGTTCTATAAATATTTTAGAGGTGTTGGCTAATATGTCAGTAGATTTTAACAGATGGTCAAAATTACATTTGACTCTCTTAGGTAGGTTGCTGCCGTAAAATCAATGGCATTCCTAAATTATTTTATTGTCTGAGTAATTTACCCTTGCTGATCCTCCTGGGTCTCTGAGATAACATAGACCGATTATTTTCAAATTTTATATGGGATGGAAAAGCTCCAAGGTTTGCCAGGAAAATTGTATGGGCTCCAGGACTGAAAGAAGGTTGGAGTATGCCTTGGCTTTGGACTTATTATGAGGTTTGGCATGAAACACGCACTTATCTGGATATCCTTATCCTTAGAGACTCGAGTTCTCTTCTTTGAGTTGTTATTTTGACAGGCTTTAGTGGGCGACACGCTGTTGTCAGCTATACCTAGAGACCCTTATTTATTCCCTCATAAACTCACTGTCCTTATTATCTTTACACAACAGTGTTAGAAAAGTTGTTGAGGATGTTTAAATGGAATTCTGCTTATCTGGGTCCTTTTGAATCTTTATGGGACAACACCAGGATCCAAATAGGAGGTTCTCAGAGTCATTGGTTTATGTAGGTGTCCAAAGGGATACCTGTTATGAGTGACCTCATTAATCCAGAAACAGGGTGCTTAAGGCCTTTAATCAACTACAGCAGTAGTATTCTTTGTCTTCTCAGGACTTACGGAAGGATCTGCAGCTACGCCATATTTTACAACCATGGCTCAAAAGGTTATACTTTAAATCAAACAGATCTGGTGAAATAATTGCAATGTTGATCTATGTTTCCTAAGGGCCTGCCTAGCCATATCAATAAATCATTGCTAAACTTGTTTTCCTAATTGGGATACACATTGGTCCAAATGGGCATTAGAGCTGCAGAGTCCCATTACGGAAGAAAGCTAGGCTCACTGCTGGACTGATGCACACCAGGCATTACCCGATCCATTGTTATAGCTTATACAAAAGAAAGTTTTAAGTCGCTGGTACAGGACCCGGATCAGTTAGTCTCATTGTCTACAGCAATTTTGCACTCAAGGGTAGTTTCAAGTGCAGGATGTTTCAGAGTGCAGGTTTCAGGATTTAAAGTATTACAGCTTTTTTGTTTTAAGCTCCTGTAGTATTTTACTCTGGATCAGAAACTAAGTTTAAAGTGATACAGCCTCTTGTGAACACTCATCTATTTAGATCAGATTTCATTGTGTTACAGTTCTAAGCTATGCCTTCAACTAAACCCATTTCTGTTTCCCTTTCTCCTTCCAGCTTGAATGTTTTACCCCAACATTAATTAAATACTCTCCCTCCCCAGCGGCACCGCCACCAGGCAATCTTCATCCTCCCTCTCACTAACATTACAACTCCCTTAAAGATGCAGAATGCAGTTATAGGACCTAACACTTGTCGGTGTTAATCTCATAGTAGCCACTGTGTCTTTGCTACCTGATCCAGAACTACACTCCACTTTCTCTACAGCTGTCATCTTGCTGGTCTGTAAGAATTTTATTATCTGATAATACTAATTTCAAATACAAAAATGTTCTCCACTGTGCTTTCTGTTCGTTATGCATCATGACTGGCCTATTACCAATGACTGACTTCTGTGCCATCACCCTCGCTGCTGACCAGGCTTTCTTACAATCTTTCTCTGAATCATCTATACTCAGTGACCCCCCATACAAAGCTGAAACCTACCAGCTCTCCCCATGAACACTATCATACTGGCCCTCCTGACTAACCATGATCGTACGTCTACTTGGTTTGTTTCTCCACTGCCTCACTATACAGTACCCCCATTGGCACCCGACTACGTGCCACCTCTCTCACTTCTCCTCCTTGCAGGGGATGTGGAAGCCAACCATGGCCCTCAAACATGTATATTAAGCATGCTAATGCTATCTGGACAGGACGCTGCAGCCTCAGGGTTGCACACCTAAATGTGCAGCCTCCCAGCTTAGTTCTCTGAACTTGAAGCCTGGGTGCCCCTCTACAAGTCACATGTCCTGGGTCTGTCTGAAACATGGCTAAGCCATACCACAGTGATGCCTCCTACCAACTCCCCAGCTACTCACTGCTGTGCCTTGACAGGTCTGGTAGAAATTGGGGTGGTGGTGTTGCACTATCGTGCAGTACCATATTAGTGCCACTACTATTGCTTGCTCCTCCCTCCTCAGTCAGTGAATGGCTTGTTACTGAAATGGTCCTGGCTGCATCGAAAAGTTGTATATTGGTTGTTGCTACAATCCTCCCTCAGGAGGTGCACAGGGACTACTAGATTTCCTGGATGGCCTATCTGCCACCTCCTCCAGGGACACCATCATACTTGGGATTTCAACCTCCACTGGACTGAATCCCTGTACTGAAATATGCACACATGCTAAAGGCACATCATCTTGAACAAATCATCCCTCCTTACCAGATACAACCCCGCTCCCCCAACCACTCCACCCTAGACAGGATTGCACAAACTGTGAAAATCTAGTCCTCCAAACAGGCACTATGGCTGACTCTACCAGTGACCACACCCCTATGTGTATCGCTTTAACCACAAAATCAATAAGTTCTCCCCACAGATTGCTATCTTTTAGGAAATTCAAATCCCAGGATTTGGACTTAGTGCTGAGGGATGCCTGCGCCATAAACTGGTCCTCACTCTACCAACTCAAAGATGTTTCCATGGCAGTGATGCTTTTCTGGAGCTCTTATGAACCTTCAGGACAAATACTTCCCTATCACCAGCAGAAGAGTTAAAGGTGGTAATACCTGTTGGCTATTAAATGAACTTCTGGCCCAAATGAAAGTAAGGATAAAACCTGGCAAGCCTTCAAGGCATCCCCTTCCCCAATTACGGAATGCATACAGGTGACTTCGTAACTCCTGCAAGCAGGCTGTGAAATCAATCAAGCGTAAATACTTCACCAACCTGCAAAAGAGGCTCTTGGCAATCCTCGCATTTTCTTGGCCTCAATTAACACCCTCAAAACCCAAAATCAATGGCCTCAGTTAACACCTGCAAAACCCAAAATCAAATAAACAAATAATGGAACTTACCTCCCCTTTGGTCCCATTACTAACACAGGCAAGATCGTTGATTGTTCACTGACCTTACCGCCTACACCAGCAAGCTCCTCTACAGCCTCCCTCTGCAGAAAAACAACTATACTGCCCACAGACATCAGGCCCTGTCTTTTGATTTCAGAGCCATCGACCATAGTGTCACTGTAGACTCGTAGAGATTACCTGCCAGGGGCAGCCAGGTAGCGATGGTTTGTATCCCATCTTTCTGAAATTCCTCTCTTCTGCCCTTGTAAAGCCACTGAACCTCATATTTAAGCTTGCCCTCTCATAATCTACTATGCCTGATTCATGGAAGCATGCACAAGTAGTGCCTATTTTTAAATCTGGTGATCCTGATGACCTAGAAAACTACCATCTCCATCCTCCCACATCTAAGCAAACAATTAGAAAAAAATCATTCACCACCAGCTATCTGAGCATCTAGATAAGTACAACCTCCCAAACCCCTTCAACAGCTCTGCAAACACCAGAGCACCTCTTCAGCTTTGGCCTTTCTCCAACCATGTACTTAGAAACATGGACTTGGGTATGACCACAGGTGTGGTGTATGTGGACCTATCAAAGGCCTTTGACCTTGTTGACCACCACCTTCTCCAATCCACCCTGCTAAACCTAGGCTGCTCCCCGGATGCCACAGCTTGGTTTATCAGCTACCTCGCTAACAGATCCCAGTCTGTTCTCATAGGCAAAGATACCTCTGTTACATTACCCATCCATACTGGAGTCCCCAGGCTCCATACTGGGGCATCTATTTTCTCTCTCTGTTCATAAATTATCCTCCCAAGAAAGCATAAACTTTAATGTGCTTCTCTCGCTGCGACCTCATCATCTACCATAACACCAAGTCCCTCGACTCTATATCTTCTACACTCAATACAAACTATGGATCAGTTCAAGATTGGTTCTCTCAAAAACTTCTTGCAAATGAGAAAAAATGAAGACCATGCTCTTTGGCTCAAAGCCATACCTTGCAAAGGCCACCAAATCAAAACCCATTACACATAGTCACCCCTGCAGACCCTCCTCTTGACACTGTATCCTCCTTTAAATACTTAGGGGTGACTCTTGATCCCACCCTTACCTACAATGACCACATTTCTAACACTATGAAGAGAATCCACATGAAGCTGGGGCAGCCACCGTGTTAACCACCTCCCTAACCCCAGAGGCTCATCTTGCAATTGCCCAGGGAAATCTACTGCCCCTACTTGACTATTGTTCCCCAGTGTTCTCCTCCATGTCCTCTTTACTTCTTTGTCATCTAAATATCGCATACAATTCTATCTGTCACTTTGCTCTTCAGTTCCTTCCTCCACTCATCACTGCTCTCTATAGCAGTCCTTAGGCAGAGCTCTCTCTGCAGGGCTGTTTTGAATATACTGACTGTCTAGTCAACACCTCTCTCAGGAACTTATATAAGTCCCTGCTCCTCGCTTCTCACCAACAGGGTGGTAAATCAGTGTCTCAGGGTCTCTTCCATTCCCCCAGTAGTCCCCTGTATATCTACTGTCATGGGGAGCAAGGCTTCTTTGTCTCTGCCCCTGTCTCTGGAACAGAATACCACCTGCTATCCATATGTTACATTCTGATCAGTCCTTCAAATCGAGCTGAGAGATTGGTTCATGTCTCAAGCCACCTAGGCCTGCTCCTTGAAAACACCCTCACCAGAAATCTGCCTTGGGGGCCCAGTGCATTTGCCTTACTTCCCAAGTACTGGCTACCACATATACAATTGTCATGTTTTTGACTCCATTGTGAAAGTTGCTTGCTATAGTGTAATCCCTTATGCACTTTATTGTAAACCTTGGAATGGCTCAATAATATCTTGATTTTCTGTAAGTGTATGTCCTAGTTCTCTGCAGGCAGAGAAGCATCACTTTATTTGTCATGAACTTGTTTTTTATGTCCTTAACCCCTATTTTCAAGATATGATGTTTATGTATCACTGTTTCTGATACCACTGTACTCACTGTATTATATGTACCTACTGTATTATAACTTGTACCTATTGTCTGTGCCACTGTATGGCCGGGTCACAACTGAAAATGGTCCTTTGGATCAGTTTGCTCACCCAGTTCCCAGAAACATAAATAAATAAATGGGTCTAGGCAACTCCAATAGTTGTTAAAGGCGTGTAAATGAACCAGGGACCATTTACCATATACTATAGGAATGCTCCTTAATCAAGAAGTGGTGGAGAAAATTATTCATTATATGAAGAGTATCCATAATATGCTTCTGCCTCACTCCCTTGTTTCTGGATCTTAGGAGATTCTTTTTTTTATAACCAGGAGTGACACACTAAGCTGAAGCTTATTTACAGGTGTCCTGGGAGCTCAAAGTTAAGTCTATTAGCCCCAAAGAAAGTACAGTCTCCCAATATAACTCCATAGAGGCCTGCAGCATCCCATAGAGTACCTGAAATGAATACCCACACTGTTCCAAATGAGGAGAGGCAGTATAATGCAGTGGTTTAAGGCTCTGAGCTGCAATCTGGTGACATCCAGCAGACCAGACCTGGTTTGAATCCCACAGCTTCCACTTGCATACTGTGTGACCTGGAGTGCACTTAACTTCCTCGGAGCTCCCAGGTCGTTTCCTGTAAAAAGCTTTCAGCTTAGGGGTGCTATTCCTGGTTAAACAACTAAAAAAGTGACTTGCTCTTGGTCACACAGTAAGTAAGTAGGGGTGTGATTTCCAAACCAGGTCTCCAGGTGTGCAGCTCAGAGCCTAAAACCACTGCACTACACTGCCTCCTTCATATTTACTCCAGCCATTAGGCCTTAGAAGTATAAATTACTGCTGTCTTCAATGGCTTTAGAGGCCAAGAGGTTACTCTTGCGTAACTGGATGTCATCCTCTTCCCCAGTTTTGTGCTTTGGCAACAGGCCATATCCAGAACTGCTTTTTACCAACAAGTGCTGTTTTGGAGGAAAAGAAATCAGCTGATTTTCAGGCTGCATGGCGGCCTTGGTTTGTCTCTGTTGGGACATCTAAGTGCAAAACTTAGTTAGATTTAATGAGTGGCTGGGTTACATTTTCTCATTTTGGAACTGTGTGGTTATTCATTTCAGGCACTCTATGGGATGCTGCAGCTCTGTGGAGTTATATTGGGAGACTTTACTTTCTTGGGGCTAAAAGACATTGGCAAGATGTTGCCATGGTCATGGTTTTCTTTATTGTCTTTCTCTCATGCCATTTATCTGCTTTGGTCATGCTTGTCTTTATTGTGTCCGTTTCACACCTTTCATCTACTTTTAAATGTATTAATGATTTTTGGGGTAGTTTAATAGTATTTCCTTTATTGCTTCATTGCTGAAATAGACCTTATTTTATTGCTTTCTGGCAATGCTTGCTTTTTTTTCATCCATAATTTTGGTCTGGTAACTATTGTTGTAATTTTGTATTATTTTCATCTTCTGGCTTTGAAACATTTGTTCTATTGTGTATTAAAACTAATAAAACATCTATATACAAAAAGTAATGGTACGCTATGCAAAAGCAAAACACCCAATTGAGTTGGACAGAGCAAGGGACAATGCGGTAGGTGTGGCGTAGTGGAGGTGATGGTGACCGTGACTACAGTGACAATGAACTGAAGCAGGAACTGACACTGAAACACTTGATGTGTATTTACAGTCTTCCCAGACAAACATAGATTGTTTTCTTCTGACACCATCAAGTACTGCAAAATCCATAGTAGTACTCTCTACCTGGAAAAGGTGTGAAAAGTACAATCCCCAAATTAAAATATCTTGTCACTTTTGTCAACTTACATTAAAACAAAGTGTTGCGGGACATCAGAATTTACCTGTAAGCATCTAACATGCCAGCTGTTAAATAGTACCATTGCAGAGTTATTGGCGATTGTCATCTCCCTTTACTTTTTTACCAGAAAGGTTTCCTCAAGTTCATCAACCAGATTGAACCATGGTGCACCATTCCCTGTTGAACATATTTCTCAAAGAGGCTGTTCCACAGTTGTATGACTTGGTGTGTAGTGTGGTCACTAGACAGTTGAAACTCTCTGAGGTGAAGCAGGTTCACATAACCATGGATATATGGACCAGCAACCAAACAATTGACTATGTGACTGTTACAGCTCATTGGGCAGGTTCTCAGTCAGAAAGTAGTAATTCCTGCTCTACCATAAGTAGTAGAAAGTGGGCTGTATTGTGTGTCACCACTTTTGAAGAAAACCACACTGCTGTGAATATTTTGAAGAAGCTGCAAAATCAATTCCATTAATGGCTTACTGTTTTCCTTGTCTCCAGGGTTCATAGTATCAAAAATGGTGCCAACTTAGTCAAGGTTGTTATAGATGGCAACTACCAACAAATACATTGTTTTGCACATCATTTAAATGTTCTCATCCATGGTTTCTTAAATGGAAACAGAAATGTTGAAAACCTCTTGGGTCTTGCTAGGAAAGTATGTGGGCATTTCAGCCACTCTGTAAAAGCTCAAACAATCCTGAAAGGGCTGCAGAGGTCAAACAACTTACTCTTGCATACATTAAAGCAGGAAGTTCCAACCTGCTAGACTTCAACATTTTATATGCTGAAAAGGCTTCTTGAACAGAACAAAGCTGTACATGACTACATATGCAGAATCAAATAGGTAAAGAAGACATCATGTTCAGATCCAGCAGCTGGACTCTACTGTAATCTTTGTTCACCTTATTGGAGCCATGTGAGGCTGCCACACATGATGTCAGTGCAGACAGTGCAACTCTGAGTCAAATTCTTCCTCAAACCAAATTTCTTCACATTTTCCTTGATGACATAAGAAAGACTCTCAATCAAAAGATGACACCACTGCTGTTATGCTGGCAGATGACTTTAGTCTCAGACTGTTGACTAATCGGAGAATAAATGCCATGTTTAAGAATGACACCTACTGTAGGTGTTGGCTACATTGCTAGATACCCACTTTAAGTGGAACATGAAAGCCATCCTTCCTTCTGGGAAGACACTGAGTATTGGAGAGATCTTCTGCTAACCAAATGTGACATTGCCCTACAAACACCTTAACTGATGTACAGCAATCAAACCCTGTTGAACTATCACAGCGCAACTCTGGCACAGACAATAGCATATCTATCAGTTCTTCACCATCAGCAGTGTCATCAGCGAGGAAAGGACATGTACAGCTACTTCTCAGGCATCCACTGTATAGGGTCATAAAGGCAAATCACTTCTGAGTCACCTGAAACAACATGGACTGGCTTCCTGTAAAGAAAGTGCAGCAGGTCCATCTGCCAGACTTGTTAACCATCTCACTCAGCACAATGATCCTGGAGTACTTCACAGACCATACTGTGACTGGTTTTGATGAATATCCATTACTGTACTGGAAAAAAGAGAACAGTATGGCCAGATCTAGTAAATCTTGCAGAAATGTACCTCAGTTGTCCACCTTCAAGCATATATTCAGAACTCATACAGTATTTAGTGTAGCTGGAGGAATAGTCACTGACCACAGAAAACTGTTAAGTCCTGCAAATGTGGAACAGCTAACATTTCCCAGAATGAATGCTAACAATTTCCACTTGTCACATACACTGATTTATGTGAGTTTGACCCTGAAAATGAACAACAGCCTGTGAACAGTGATACTGAACATGATGACTACTGTAGGTTGTTTATGAAACAAATGGAATCATCACCACTGCCACCATGCCAGCCACATGTTCCACACTAGTACTACTTTTAGTTTTCTTTTGTCAGTCATCAGTTTATATATATTATGTAAGTTTGATAGATGCACACCATGGGTATAATTTTTAAAACAGCAGCAGGCTCCTCAGAGCAGCTACGCCTCTCATACCTACTCCCAGCAATGCTCTGCCATGGATATAATTTTCTGAAACAGCAGCAGTCTCACTCAGAGTAGCTGTGCCTCTTGTACCTGCTTCAGCAAAGCCTACCATGGGTATTTTTGGAAACAGCAGCAGGCTCGCTAAGAGAGCCTGTGCCACTCGTACCTCCTCAGCAGTGCCCCATGGGTATAATGGATCGGGGCACCTAATAGACAGTGTAATAGTCCCAAAAACAGTCTACATGATTTTTGTTATGGTCTGGGTCAAGTTATGGGAAGTAGAACAGATCAGGTAGTGACTGCCCAACCCGACCAGACTACTCAGTTTTCATCCATGTGTTTTCCAGGTACTTTTGGGGTACCTGGGGTTGTCTTGGTGGTCAGGTATTTCAGTACCCACCATCCCAAATTATATTTCCTTCATTTCACACTTACTGTACACAAATTAAAGTACAGTTCACAGTGTTTTTTCTTGAACTTCTTTTCTGATTACACATAATCCCTCTTTAATCCTTACCTGCCTACCAGAAAAATCTGTCCTGCTTGCTCTGCCACATATAACATTAAATCCACAACTTTACAGAGGCCTTCTGCTGTGCACATTTGCATGGGGGAGACATGAACGTTCAGTCAGTAGAATTCTAGAGTAGTTTTGAATTTCTGCATTCAATAATAAAGAAATATTCCATTTACTGAATGCGTGAATAGACTGATGCTTGACAGCTAGTAAGGGACGAGTTTCTACTAGTTATTAAGAAATGAGAAAATAACAATTTTTGTGTTAATATATTCCTTGGAGCCACTAGATGCTAAAAATGAGTGGTTTCATGCACCTTCAGCTGGAATGAGAACAGCGAAGTGAAGCTGAGCTGTTCTGGCTCAAGCTGAAGGCAAGTGAAACCACCGTTTCAGCAATGAGTGGCTCTGAGGATGTATTAATATATTACTGATCAAGAGATCAATAATATATTTAAAAAATAAACTTCTCAGAACATGCCAATTTCAGGGCATCTGTGCATGAGATGCTCTTCATGGAATAAGAGTGCCTCACGCACAGAGGGAAGGAGCTCGATTGGTCAGAGCACTCCCTCAATCTATAATTAGGTAAAAGATACCTTTTATATTTTCTCGGTTTACCCATTTTATAAGCACAGTTATGTACTTTGGAGTGTGTATTATGCTGCTCTAACACCACTTCCAAGGACTGAAAGCACTCTACCTGTGGTATCATGCCTCACCACACTCTAAGCATGTGGTTATCCCAGGTAACCTAGTTTTTCTGTCACCAGAGAGAATAAGACCTTGCTTTTTCATTGTCTCCCATCGGACCCTTGAGTTTTACTCTTGACATGACCTCATCACCACTGCTAAGAACAAAGTCAATGTTGGCCTCAAGCCTAGTATCTGGTTGGACATGTTGCTCTAGTATTCGGTCCTTGAAGGTGGACAGGAAATTAGTTTCAGCCCTGGCATTAGCCCTCTCAAGATATCAGACTATTCTTTGGGATTGAAGCTCCCTGGATCGTCTCTGCACCTAATCTGGCTGCTCTAATGATTTTATTGCTTCCTGGGCATCTTGCTCCACTGAGTCATTTGAGCTCTTGTAGCACATCCCAGGATGACTCTTTTTCTTTATTTTTCCTAGCTCATTCAAAGTGGAAACTGTTACTCTGTTTGCCCTCCTGGTGTCTTCAATCTTCATTTAGGAAGAGAGCCATCCAACTCCTTCCTGTCATGGCTAGCATTACTGAATACTTGATATTATCTTGGTGTGCCAGTCTTTTCTTCCCTTACCAAGTCTTATTGAGGGCGACTCTGTCCTGGCCTTCAAAGAGCATTAAGGTCTTGAGTTCACCCATTTTTTCTTGGTTTACTCTTCATCCTGACCTACATGCATGTGCAGATTATTGCCCTCCATGTTTACTTGACCTGATTTCCTTTCCTTGTGCTTAAATGCTCTGCACTCCTTCCCTCTATGATTCACTGTATCTGCCTTCTGCACATTATGATCATCTGCACCAGACCCTCCCCATCCTCTAGTTTAAATTCCACAGCTGCTCTGACCATTCTTCTGGCCAGTACCCCTCCCAGTGCAAGTGCCACCAATTCTGGATAAAAATGTGCCCTTGCTATAGAAGTGTATACTGATACAACAGTGAAATCGACACAGTGGAAGCACCACAGGAAGGTGCCAGCATTCTGGCTGAAATCCCCACAGCAACACCTTGTAAACACCACAAATGGTCCTGACACCCCTGACAGCGATGGATAAAACACTGCCACGGCCACTACAGTAGGAACCCCAATGGACAGACACACAAACAGTCACAGAACATTGCAGCACTAGCACTGGTGGTACCCATGGTGCAGGACCTGATGGCGAGCACCCCAAACCATGGACAACCCAATGAGCAGTAGCACAGCACAACAGAAGGTGGGTGGGTGGGATACACTGGGAGGCCAGAATCAGTGACCGGCCAGTGACACACTAATGCAATTCAATGCAATTCAATTCAGTAAAGTAGGGAAACAGCCCCAATGCAGCTGGGCACAGAAAGGCACCTCAGAAGGCAGCAGGCCACTAGATCAGTGAGGGGTACACAGACCACATGAGGACACTGCCCCATGTGGGCACAGTACAGGTCACAGAAGGGGTCTGCATGTGGTGGCACAGGCAAGGCTGTGGAACCCCATGTACCCTGGGGCTCACACCTGCAGGCTGATGTTCAGCACCAGCCCCATCGGGTAGCCCCTGTGGCTACAGGGTGCTGTATTGTTCAACCAGATCCATGATCCTCTGGGTACTCTACCACCACCACCAATGTACACCCACGGCCATGCCTGTCACTGTCTGCTGCAGCAACTCCGTTAGCCACTGTTCCCCATGCAGAACATCCAGGAACTGCCACAAGAAGTGGTGTGCCACACCTAACAGGGCATTAAACACCCTTTGCCCAGCCCTCAATGGCACTGTTGTTCCATGGCATCCCCTCCAGGACAGCAGCATGGCAGTTCCACACAGGGATGAGGAACAGCGGTTTGCAGCGGTGCTCACTGCGGACAGGTCTGCCCAGCCAGGTGTCCTCAAAATAGTCAATGCGGGACCAGCTCCTCGTCATGCTCCCAAAAGTACTCCCAGCCATGGAGCTCCTCATAGGTGGTGCAGACATCACCTGGGGGCACAAAGGTGAGGGAAGAAAGCATCTGGAGGTGCATGGTGCACACATCATGGTGCTGTACTTGTGTGCAAGCTCCCTGTCTGCTGTATGCAGTGCCACATGCACTGGCACAGGTGGAAAAGCACCCATGCACCTCCATTTGGGGCAGCACTGTCTGGACATCTCTGTGTGCTGCAAGCTCATAGTCCAGCTGCATGCAGTGGGGCTGTCTATGGGACACAGTTCAGACGTCTTTTGGAACATCACTGTGTATGCAGCCAAGGTCCTCTTGGACATGAAAACATACACAGCGGGCAAGACAGTGGCCCGTCCATCCCATGGAGTGTGTATAGCTGGTTGAACAGCATGGGCAGAACTTGAACATCCCATCACATAGCCAGGCTGGGTTGCAGGCCAGGAACTCTAGGTTCCTTGTGGTGTTGAAGCGCAGATTTCTGTACTCACTGCCGGCCCCTCCCCTGCCCAGAGTCATGGAGCAGGAATGGCTCACTCGGTGGGTCCTGTGGTACTCCTCAGGGATGGTTAGGTCAGCCAGTGTTTGTGGATCCATGGGCGCCTCCTCATGCTTCTCCTGACACGCTGTGCTGATCTCTTCAGGAGGGGTACTGATGGTAGGCTCCCTCCTACAGCCTTACTGACCCCTAAGCAGCATGCCACGATGATCTGCTGACTGATCTCGATGGTGTCCCTTGATCTCTGCCGTGCAGCTGCAGACCCTGCAGACACCTACAGCTGTGGTGTCTGGCACATGATTGTGTGTGCCTGTTAGTGTTGGTGGGCTCTCAGCCATGGTAATCACCCAGCCCCTGCATCCACTGGCTGCATACTTGCAGCACTTCCAGTAAGTGCATTCACCACAGGTCCTTTCTCACTGGTAGGAATGTCCTTCTGCTGTGAGCAGCCTGTGGCCCTTTGTGCTATCGATGTACTCTGCCTCCATTCTCTCAGTGAATTTCTGCAACCAGTGGGTACATGTGCTGTATTCCACTTTGTAGCCACGTGCATCTGCTGATGCTGTGGGGGCGTGTCGGAGTTGTGGATCTGCACTATTGTTGCAGTCCAGATTGTAGGCTGCTCCATGGCTGTGTCTCTATGGGGGTGTTGGGATTACACCATGCTTCTGACACAGCAAAGACCATTACAGTTACAGAAATCAACAGGTCATTGTAATGGTCCCTCCTTACACTGGCACTGTGTCTCCCAGTGTTACACCCCTTCTCAAAACAACTCTGACTTAGAGATGGTTACAATAATACCAGTGGATGTGAGAGGCAGAGTAAAACACATTGGTACACTGACGGCAAAATTCCAACAGTCAGCATTATGTCTGTCAATGTAATGGATGTTGACAACATTGTTGTCACTGTGGCTTGATGGAACACCACAGAAGGCCCCCAGTTGGCCAGAAAACAAACTGCAACATCTTGCACCCAGTCCATAGCTAAGCAATAGGCTACCTAAGGCTACCCCTAGCCCCAAGGACTGGGAGTATCTTGAAAGATCACCCTGAATTCGCTCCTTCAGGCACATCCCTATATCCATGAATGACCTTCTAATTTATGTTATCAGAACTTGTGCTTCTTATGTCATTTGTGCCATCATGGGTGACATTTGCTGCTCTTCCCTCAGCAGCATTTTTGGCCCTACCAATTCTTACTCAACCCACAGTCCAGGCAGGAGAACCACCTCAGTTGAGCTACCATTCTGGTCCAGCAGTGTCCCTTCCACTTCAACCACTGACCTATCAATAGAGTTCCCAAAGGGAGAGAAGGGAACATTGTTTAACCCGTAGTAACACACTAAGCTAAAGCTTGTTTCCAGATGTGACCTGGGAGCAGAGAGAAGTTAGCGACTTGCTCAGGATCACACAGTATGCACCTAGGCAGCTGTGGGATTAAAACCCAGGTCTCCAGATCTGCAGCTCAGAGCCTTAACCTACTGCACTATACTGCCTCCCTGGCTTGTACCTAGCCCTTTCCTTTTCATTTTCTCTGGTATACAGTGGATGTCCTGGTGCTAGGTCTGATCCCACCTGCCTCAATCATCTTTTGGTGAAACAGTGTTTAAAACCTTCTCTACACTATTCAAAATGTTTCTGGACTGCATAGTAACAGAAAGACCCAGCTGCTGATGTCCTGCCAGTCCTTTAAATTTATTGGACATTAAAATTGTACAACATAGTTTCAAGGTAAAGGGAATGTTTTCACAATTTGTGCCCTTCATTCAACAGAAAGCCTCACATAAAATGCATTTATTTTCTGCCAGATATGGTTATAAGCTTGGTTAAAATGACATTTTTATAATACTTAAATTAACCATTATTGTTCTGCGTTATTTTAGTGACATTTAGAGAAGCTAGATCTGCCAGCTAGGAGGTGTTGCATTTTACAGACCCTGTCTTCATAATTCATGTAATACATAAAAGTGTAGAAAATAATTACTTCCCAGTTCATACAGCTAGTGCAACCAGAGGGTGCAAACACATTATACCCAGCAATTTTGAAAATCCATTACTGCCAAGAAGAAGAAATATTCAAGATACACCTCTTACAGCAAACACATGCAGAGAAAATCAAGGTTTCTATGCAGAAAAATGGCTGTGCAAATGCCAGCAAATTGCTGTAATTCTTTCTTCTTGAAAAAAGTGTTGCCTGATAAGCATGTTGTACAGTCCTTAAGAATCCCTTTGAGGCATGGATAATTGAAGTAACAGTCATGAATGCCAGTGTAAATGTCATGTTGAACTGCAAACAGAACAGGTGGGAACACAGTTTGGAGTCAATCTAATTTTACAGACAGTCTTTGCTTTTGCTCTGTATGAAAATGACAGGCTCATTAGAGACTTTTATTTAAGAAAAGAAAACCCACCTGTTTTGAATTGGAAGAAATATTTCTTTTGTTGGTATTATTGCAGACGTACATACGTACGTATGTCAAAGGGCATGGATACATGGTTATGCTGGCAGATGACTTATTAGTAAAGTCAGTCTGCCATTTCTTACCTAAGATTGTGTCCAATGTGATGTCAGGTTGGATGTACAGGGCCTCTTGACCTTCCAGTGCCACAGTACCCCACTGCCCAAATTGTCCATCCTTCCCTCCTTTACATTTTGCTGTCCTCATGTGCCTTACCCATCCATGTCTAAAAATAGTCATAGATTTGATTACTACCACTGACCTTGTGGACTGTTCAAGGCACCCAACATTCTCTCCATGAAAACAGACTTCATTACATCCCTTTGAGTCTCCCCACCATCACCAGCCTCCACCTGTACCCCTGCTTACGGTGCTTTCAATCCTCAGAAATAGAAATAGATCTCTGCAGTCTACCTTGTTCACACCTCCTCAAGAACATGCAGGTCTTAATCACATCCCATCTTCCTTCTGGCCTCAGCAGGAAACTTGTTAAGGTTCTCCATCATCTCCTCATACATCCTCCTCTTCTTCCCTGTATAATTTTTAAAGCTCTCCTCTGAGCCCTGAACAAGCCATCCCAGGTTTGCCTGAGGTGGAGATTCCAGAACTGGTTATAGTATTGCAGGTGAGATCTCACCATGATGACACAGAAGGGCTGTAACACCCTAATTCTTCTGCTGGTGAACATCTTACCAATATGTTCTGATTGCCTTCCATATGACTTGTTGCATGGGACTGAGGAATTAAGGTCATTACTGATAATGACTCCAGGGTCTCTTTCTTCAGAAGTCAAAATCATTCTCATTAACCTAATCCAATAGTCAGTTCTCGGGTTTTTCCTACCAATATACATAACCTTACATTTCTTTGCATTGAATTTATGTTGCCACATCTTAGACCACTTCTCCAGCCTTTCTAGATCCTTTTTCATTCCCATATTTCCTCCTCTATATCAGCCTTCCCACATATCTTGGTGTCTTCAACAAACGGTAGGACTAAAAGGGTACAGTCTCATAACTAGATAGACTTGTGCAGACTAGATGTGCCAATAGGCCTTTATCTGTCAACATTTTCTGTGTTTGTAAGAAACAGACCTTATTCTGTATACCCTCTACTTTGTCTAATATGAAGGTGTTGAATAGCACCAATGCCAGGACTGATTACTGTGTACTCCACTGATCACCCCTGATTCTAAGAATTCCCTGTGAACTACCACTGCTGAGCCCTGTCCACAGCCACTCTCTTAGCCATATTGTGAGTTTGTTCCCCACCCCAAATCCACCAGTGTTTTGCTACACTTATTTAAGTGTCTTTTCAATGTAACTAAATTACATGCAACAAGGTAATTACACTGTAGTTACATGTTTGTTGCATGCAACCACATTGCAACTGCAATGCAGTTACAGTGTAGTTATACTGTGACTACAGGTAGTTAACTGACACTTAAAGTGTAACAGAGTCAAATGCCTTACTAAAGTCCAGTATAGACTAGTACATTAACCATTTGTCCTTTACCCACTGCCTTTGTAACCCAATGGAAAAAGTAATTTAGGTTAGTCTAACACAAGCTGGCTGCCATGAATCCATGCTGCTTCTTGTCCTGTAGTCTGATAAGCACTAGAAACTCCACCACTCCTTGATATCTCCTCAGCATTTAACACTGAAAACCATGGTCACCAGATAAATAAAGTCCAGCTCCTTGTGACACACAGGGGAAATGCCAGACCTCACTCAACAACTGATACACTGAAATCTGGCCAATGGAAGATCATGTACACAAATGCTCACAGTCTGGGAAACAAGATCCTAGACCCTCAGGCAATAATGACAGAGGCTAAACTGGACATAGTAGCAATTAGTGAGACGTGGTTTACCAGTAAGCACACTTGGGAGACTTCGGTACCTGGCTATGTACTGTTCAGAAGAGACCAAGGTGCAAAAAGTGGAGTGGCCCTGTATGTCAATGAAAATATCAAAGCTACAGAATTCAGAATACATATAAGAAGCCAGAAGAACTGTGGGTCACCCTGGAAACAAGAAATGGGACAGCTATAAGAACTAGGGTTGCCTACAGGCCCCCAGACCAGGGAGGACATAGACACATTACTTTTAGGAGCTATACAAAACATAACAGCTAAAGGGAGGTTCTAATAATGGGAGACTTCAACATGCCAGATACAGATTGCTCAATACCAGCAGGAACATCTTCCAGAACTAGACACAAGGTGGATTCCCTGCAGGAGGGCCTCAAACAACTGGTACAACAACCCACAAGAGACAGGACTAACCTAGATCTAGTACTGACTAACAGGAAAGGATCACAGATCTCCAGGTAGAAGGTCACCTGGGGACAGTGACCATCACATGGTATGGTTCAATTTGGCCACTACAACTAAATCATTCCATTCCAAGGCAAAAATATGGGACTTCAGAGGAGCTGACTTTGATAAGATGGCTAACAGAGTTAAGCTAGCACTGGCAAAAAGAAATACAGGTGAGGGGTACAGGCAAAGTGAACAAGCATCAAGGATGCAATACTGGAAGCAATATCCCATTGTGTTAGAGAGAAAGGAAGTGCAAAGAAGAAGGAAACCACTTTGGTTCTCAAAACAGTCGAAAAGTTCAGAGCCAAAACTGGCCTTCAGGAAATATAAGGGAACACAGCAGGATGAAGATAGGCAGGCATACCAAACTTCCCTAAGGAAGCAGGGAAGGCAGTAAGGCAGGCAAAGGCCCAAACCGAGAAACACTAGCACAAACAGTAAAAGAAGGTGATAAGACTTTCTATAGATACATTAGTGAAAGGAGAAAGTCCAGAGGGGTATTGCTAAGATCAAAGGAGATAAGGGGAGTGTGAGGAGAGGGACCATGTAATAGCATCTATCCTAAATAGATACTTCTGCTCCAGTATTTACTATGAAGAGAAAGGTAGGGCAGGCCCACAGCTCAGCACCATGGACACGGGGGGAGGGAGCACTAGTCCCTTCACAAAAGAAAGGGTCCTGCAAGAACTTGATAAGTTCAGGTGGACAAGGCAATGGGACCTGATGGCATACGTCCCAGGGTACTAAAGGAGCTAAGGGTGGAACTAGCAGAGCCATTATCAGAACTGTTTAGTGAGTCTCTGAGCACAGAAGCGGTCCCAGAAGACTGGAGAAGGGCTCATGTGATCCCACTCCACAACAGTGGTAGCAGGGAGGAGGCAGGAAACTACAGACCAGTCAGTCTCACCTCAGTAGTGGGCAAGATTATGGAGGCACTCTTAAGGAAAGGATTGTGCAACACCTGGAATCCATAGGAGCACAGGATCCAAGACAGCATGGGTTTACAAGGAAGGTCCAGTCAAATTAATCTCACAGATTTCTTTGACTGGGTAACCAAGTGGTGGACCAAGGGGAGCAGCTGATGTCACCTACCTTGACTTCAGCAAAGTTTTCAATACTGTTTCACGTAGAAGATTGATTAATAAGCTGGGTAGGCTTGAGGTGGGTCAGAAGTTGGTCAACTGGGTGGCAAACTGGTTGATGGGCAGAAAATAGTTTAGTTTAGTTTAGTTTATTGTTCTAGGAATTACTACCTTTGAGCCAGAGGCTCTTTACAAGGTTCCACGTCAATTAGGTACAGTACAAAAGGTTACATAGATAACACAACAATTTGTGTTGTGTCAAGAGCAAGAAAACATATACAAATACATATCAAATCACTTGTGCAAAAGGACATGAGATATCAATAATCACATTATTATTACAAGAAAGAGGTCATGCCAGATTAGGAGAAACAAATAGGGAAAAGTCCAGAACAGAGGTTAAGTGAAAGGTGTGGGAGCAGACAATAGCAGGAGAAAGGTTTCACAAACATGTCTTTGTCAAATAACGGAACGGGTGGGTAGTGAGAAAATAGGAGGTTTAATCAGGGCAGTCACAGGAGCTGGAGTGGCAAGGTGAGAAAAGCCTTGATTTGAAAATACCTAGAGAGGTGGAGCAGTAATATGAGTGCTGAGGGTGAGAGAGTGGTGGTAAATGGTATAAAGTCAGAAGAGATGCAAGTCACAAGTGGGTACCCCAGGGATCAGTCCTGGGGCCAGTCCTCTTCAATATGTTCATCAGTGACATTGCAGATGGACTGGAGGATAAGTTTCTCTGCAGATGACACCAAGATCTGCAACAGAGTAGATGATCCAGATGGGCTGGGCAGAATGAGAAGAGATCTGGATAAACTGGCAAAGTGGTCAAAAGAGTGGCAACTGGGGTTTAATGCAAAGAAATGCAAGATCATGCACATAGGGAAGAGAAACCTGAAGCCCTATAGGCTGGGAGGAGTTGCTGGCAGTCACAAGGAAGAAAGAGACTTTGGCATCATCATCACCGATGACCTGAAATCATCCAAGCAGATCACTAAAGCAGTAAGTAAGGCTAGGGGATGTTAGGTGTATTAGTAGGGTATCACAAGTCTGAGGAGGAGGTAATAATCCTCTTTACAAGACACTGATTAGGCCCCATCTGGAGTACTGTGCAGTACTGGAGGCCACACCTTCACAAGGACATTAACCAAATTGAGGCAGTCCTGAGAAGGGCAATCAAATGGTGCAGGGACTGCATCAGAAAACTTATGAGGACAGATTAACAGAGCTCAATATGTATACTCCTAGAGCAAAGAAGGGAGAGAGGTGATATGATCGAAACATTCAAACACCTTAAGGGCATTAACAAGGTGAAAGGGTCTAACATGTTTCAATATAAGAAAATAGCAGGACAAGAGGACACAACATGAGATTAGGGGAGGCCAATTAAGGGTAATGTAGGAAGTTTATTTTCACAGAAAGAGGTGGTAGATGCATGGAATGGTCTACCTGAGGAAGTGGTGGATATGAATACAGTGCAGGGCTTCAAAGAGGCACAGGATAGGTATAAGGGAGCAATACAGATGAGTATGAATAGATAGGCCATGACAGAGCAAAGGCTGATGGCACATTTATAAGGTAGATAAAGAAATGTGCAGACTGGATGGGCCTTGTGGTCCATATCTGCCATCAACTTCTATGTTTCTATGTTTCTATGGTTTGCTGTAGGATCAGCTGAAGAATATAGTGGACTCACTGGCAAAGACATCTCCGAGATTGAATCCTCCCTTAGGGCATGCAAAGAAGGGATTAATGAGGAATTTTTCCATTCCTCCCTCTCAATGTCCTGCCCTGTGGCATGCCCATGGATTAGTCCTTTCACCCATGTTGTTTGTAGTGTACTGTAGATGCTACACCTGGCAGGATAATTAAATAATACAGTCTGGGTTTTCACTGTTGCTACAGAAGACACCCAGCTGTACCTGTCATTGCTCTTGGAATGCCTGATTCAGTGGTGGTGCTAAGCATGTGTCTGACTGAGTTCCAAGATTGGATGGTGTCAAGCTGACTGAGACACAGCCCAGGCAAGACTGAGGTACAGATGACTGACTGGCCACAGGGAGGAGCAGTAGCTGCCAAAGACGATTCAGTGATTGTGTTTAGGTCCTTAGGGCTGAAACCTCCACCAAGTTAAATCATTTTGGGGTCATGGAAACATAGAAACATAGAGACTGACTGCAAATAAAGATCGCTTGGTCCACCTAATCTGCCCAATTTCCATATTTATTTTATTTTATTTAAACAGCAGTTTGGAAAACCTTTGAGCCATAGGCTCATTTACAAAGGTATCTTGTCACAGTAAGACAAACGAAAATGCACAGTATAGCAGTACAACACATAAGTATAACAGTAACTTAAGACATGGATACAAACAAGCTGGTACAGGTAGGATTGATGCAAACAATACCAGAGTTATGTTGTCCTTAGCAGCTTAGTAGTAAGCTTTGTCATAAGTATTGAGTACGGCTTTGACTAATGGCAATTACAGCATCGGGTGTTAATAAGGTGGTTACGTAAGGAAGTTTTGAAGCACGATATAGTTGGAGCTTAGGAGATGGAGGGGGCAGTGTGTTGAACCAGGAGGGCCCTAAAGCTGAAGGCTCTTTGGCCGTGAGAGGTCCTAGCTCTAGGGATAACAAGTGAAGTTTTCCCAGAGGTCTGATATGAACTAGTGGGACAGAGTGGCGTATGGTGGTGGTCAATCCTGGCAGGGATAACCCAAGGAGGGTCTTTTTGTAAGGGTACAGGTCAGATATTTGAGGTGCTCGTCAAGATCAAGTACCAGTGCTTTAGTGTACAGTAGACAGGTGTGTGTCAGCCTAGGTGCCCCAGTAATTAACCTGTAGGCCCTATTCAGTAGTGCGAATTTATGGAGTGCGGTCTGATCAGCAGCACCATATACCGGCAGTCCATAGTCCACTAGGGACAGGACAGAGGAGGTGACTGCAGTCGAAGAAGAGCCTCCGGGGAGGCAATGTTTATACCGATGTAAGATGCCCAATCGGATATTAGTGGCAGTGGCTAGGGCAGCGATGTGTCCATGGAAGGAGAGGAGGGGTCAAAATGGATCCCTAGGTATTTATAGAGCAAACTTGTTCGAGTGAGAAAGAGGACCCAGAGTGAATGAGGGTTTGAAGTTGCAGGACTTGTTTTGAGGATGAGTGAAGAACATGTTTTTGTTTTTAAGATTTATCACCAATCCATGTTCCTTGAGACCAGCCCTCGGCTTCAGCAAAGGACTTCTGCAGCGAGTCCTGGAGGGCAATAGGGTTATGACTTGAGGCAAAGATGACTGCATCATCAGCGTACAATAGAATGTTCCCGAGCAAGGGCGTGGAAGGGTGTTAAGGTAAAGGGAGAATAGTAAGGGGCCCAGAATGGAGCCTGGGGAACCCAGAAAAGATGGGACAGATGTCTGAGTAGGTCTCATTAATTTGTCACGCTGTGAGTGGTCAGACAGATAACTGGTGCACCAGGAGATAGGCCCAGCAGCAAAACCAGAGAGACTAAGGGCATCAAGAAGGAGGGGTGGAGATAGTGTGAAAGCTTTGAGAGGTCAATGAAGACCGCACCAGCCAGAGAACCAGTGTCTAAGGAGGAGTGAGAAAGTTGGAGAACTCTAGGAGGGCTGTGTTGGTACTGTGGCCCGCCGGAAGCCATGCTGCTCAGGACATAGGACATTGTAGGTGGAGAGGTAGTCAGAGATTTGAGAGGCCGCCACTTTTCCAAGGCCTTGGAGAGAGGAGAGAGAATGGAGATTGGTCAATAGTTTCCAGCCACAGTCCTATCACCACCTTTAAAGATAGGGGTGACAGTGGCGACTTTCCAGGCAGTTGGAACCTTTCCCAGGCAAGAGAGTGGTTGATGAGGCATGTGATCGGGTAAGAACTGTGTCTAAGACCAGCCATAGGATACATGGATCCGGGGTGCACTGCCTGTACTATTACTCTTGAGGGCAGTGACAAAGTGCGGCCTAAGTTCTTGGGCAGAAAACACGGCAGAGGAGAAAATAAGGGCTAGAAAGATTTATGGCAGGTGCTGGGGGAGGAGGGTCAAAAATTTGTAGGGAGGATAGGGCTAAGGTCAGTGAATGAGGTGTTGAGGTGGTTGGCTATGAGGGCTGGGTCTGAGAGATCACACCATTAATGTTGATCTGGGTGGGTGGGGAGTGTGCACTCCCATTTAACTGTCCGAGTTAACACTGCAGACCCTACTTAACCTCTGGAGTTCCTCACTTTCCTTACCACTACGGTTCCCTTATGCCTAGCCCATGTCTTCCTGAATCCCACTTCTGTTTTGCTCCCACCTCCTCTGCTGGGAGTTTCTTCCAGGCATCTGCCACTCTTTCTGTGAAGAAGTACTTCCATACATCTCCATTGAGTCTACCCCTCCAACTTCATAGCATAACCCCTTGTTCTTGAGCATCTTTTCTCTGAAAAGGCTTCCCTCTTGAACCTTATTTATACTCATGAGAAATCTGAAAGTCTCTATCCTGTATATCCCCTTTCTCTTCTTTCCTCCAGTGTGTATATATTGGGTTACTTCTGACTCTCCTCATAGGGCTTTTGTTGCTGACCCTGAACCATTTTAGTTGCCCTCATTTGGATTGCCTCTACTCTGACTAAGCCCTTCCATAGATGTGGTTTCCAGAACTGGACACAGTACTCTAGGTGTGGTCTCACCAGTGATTTATACACTGGTATCACCACTTACCTTTTACTGCTGATGATACCCCTCCTATGCCCTAGCGTCCCAATGGCTCTCCCACTGCCTCCTCAGACTGTTTGGCCACCTTCAGGTCATCAGATATGATTACTCCTAGGTCCCATTCCTGTTTGGTGGTCACCAGTACCACTCCTCCATTTTTTACTCTGCCCTCAGGTTTCTGCACCCCAAGTGCATGATCTTGCACTTCTTCACATTAAAACTTAGTTGCCACACTGTTGACCACTCCCCAAACTTTCTTAGATTCCAATTCATTTTTCCACCCCACAAAGTATATACCATATTGCAGATCTTAGTGTCATCTGCAAAAGTCATACCTTCCTTCTAGCCCCTCTGCAATGTTGCTAATAAAGACATTAAAGAGGACCAGTCCTAGTACTGATCATTGAGGCTCCCAGCTGGTCACTTTTCCTTCCTTGTAGCAAACTCTGTTTACCACCACCCTCTGTTGCCTATTCCTTAACACGTTTCTTTCCCAGTTTACAGCGTTGGACCCACTCCCAGGCTTCCCAACTTGTTCACCGCTCTCCTATGTGGAACAGTGTGAAGGCCTTACTGAAATCTATTTAGGTCACATCCACTGCTCCACCTGATCTACTTCCTGATCACTCAGTCAAAGAAATCTATCAGATTTGTTTGACATAACCTCCCTGTGAATCCATGCTGCCTCGGAACTCATAGGCCATTTGATTCAAGATATTCCACTATCCTTTTCTTCAGTAGTGATTTTGTTAATTTCCCCACTACCGAAGCCAGGCTGACTGGCTTGCAATTGCCAACCTACTCCCTGCTCCCACTTTAGTAAAGCAAGACTAAATCTGTCCTACTCCAGTCCTCTGAGACCACTCTCATCTCCAGTGAGTGGTTGAATAGAACTGTCAGAGGTACAGCCAGCACCTCTCTGAGTTCCCTAATATCCTTAGGTATATCCAGTCAGGCCCTATTGCCTTGTCCACGTTCAGATTTGCAGTACTATTAGGACTCTCTCTCTGTAAATGGACTAGTGTCCACCTCCCTTCCTTGATGCCCTTGTCACTTACCTGTGGCCCCTCTCCTTCCCTTTACTCCATGAACACTGAACACAATATTCATTTAGGATGTCTTCTTTTTCTTTGTCCTCCTTCACACTCCCCCTTCCTCCCTAGTCTTACAATCCTTCCCTAGTATGTCTCCATTTGCTTACATACCTGAAAAATATCGTTGTTCTTTATTCACAGAAGAAGAAGTTGAGGGACCACATTTAGACAACAAGAACAAATATAGGAGGGAGATGAACACCAGTCCATTTACAGAAGATAGTCTAAAGGAACTCCTAAAACTGAAAGTGGACAAGAACAATGAGACAGATAGGATCATCGTGAATATTAAGGGAACTACTGAAGAAACTGGTGCCACCACTGGCAGCACTGTTCAATGAGTTACTCGATACAGAAGTGGTTATGGAGAACTGGAGGAGGGCAAATTTTAGTCCTTTTCTCACAATGTGGCAGTAGGGAGGCTGGAAAGTATAGACCAGTCAGCCTCACCTCAATAGTGGGGAAGATTATGGAATCTCTACTTAAATAAAGGATCATGGAACATCTTGAAGCCAGTGGCGCACAGGATCTGAGACAGCATTGATTTACAGAGGGAAGGTCATATCAAACAAATCTAATTGATTCTTTGACTGAAATGACTAAGGTCATGGATCAAGGGATCAGTGGATGTCCTCCTGGATTTCAGTCTGGCCTTCAATATATTCTACATAGAAGACTTATGAACAAGCTGGGCAGCCTGGGGGTGGGTACAAGGAGGTAAACTGGATTAGGAACTGGCTAAGGATAGAAGACAGAGGGTCTTATAAATTTTGCTCAATATGAGGAAAGGAGGGTGACAAGCAGAGTTCCAGAGGATCATTCCTGGGCCCAGTCTTGTTTAATGTCTTCATAAGTGACACTGTGAGAGGCTGGAGGGAAAGGTGTGCCTCTTTGCAGATGACATTAAGATCTGCACAGGATGTACACTCCGGAGAGTTGGAAAAATGAGGTGGGACCTAGATAAACTGGAGGAATGGTCCAGAGTGTGGCAACTGAGATTTAATGTAGAAAACAAAATCATGCATGTGGTACAATAACCCATGGGAGGATTACATGATGGGGGAAGAAACTGATGGTCACCAAACAAGAAAGGTTGGGGTTAATCATATCTGATGACCTAATGGTGGCCAAACAATGTGCCAAGGCTGTAGGGAGAGCCAGTGGGATGTGGGGTGCATAGGGAGAGGTATCACCAGCAGAAGGAAGAGGTGGTGATGCCACTCTACATATCATTAGTAAGGCCTCATTTGGAATACAGTGTCCAGTTCTGGAGGCCACATCTCCGTAAGGACATTGACAGGGTGAAGGCAGTTCAAAGTAGGGCAGCAAAGATAGTGTAAGGCCCCAAAAGTCATATCAGTAGAGACTGGGACACCTCAATATGTATACCCTGGAGGAGAGATGAGACAAGGAGATATGATGGAAACCTACAAATATCTAAAAGGCATAAAGAGGGTACTGGAGGTAGCATCTTTCAGAAAAGGAGATTTTGGGAATGAGAGGGCATGGAAGGGGATAGATTAGGGGGGTAGAGTGAGGCAGTTTTCTTCACAGAAAGGGTGATGGGTGCAAGGAATAGAAGCCCAGTGGATGTGGCGGGGCAAACACAGTGGGAGGATTCAAGCATGCATGGTACAGGCATTGGGGAACCCTAGCAATAGGAGCCGAGGAGGTAAAACAGGAGATCAAATAGGGTATGAGTCTTTTACAGCAGGCAAGGAAAATGGGCAGACTAGATGGGCCTAGCAGTCTTATCTGCCATCACTTTCTATGTTTCTATGTATTGTCCCTTTTCTTTATTGCTTGATCTATTTTCTCATCTGCATCTTTGCATTTCTGACTGCTTTCCTGCTTCCCTGATACACCTCCTGTCCTTCTCCCTCTGTGTCTGCTTATATCTCCTGAATGCCATCTTTTGCCATTACTTCCCAGTCACCCTTTTGAGAACAATAGTGGTCTCTTTTCCTCTTGCTTTTGCTTATTTGCCTGATGCAGAGGTTTGTTGCCTTTACTATGACCCTTTTAGTTTCATCCACTGCTCCTCCACTCTACCAAAGTCCTCTCCCCACTAGGATATGTCTGAGGCATTTCCAATCTTTGTAAAACTGGCCCTCCTGAAGTCCAGGACCCTCATCTGTGTGTGGTTCACTTCTACCACAGTTCTCATACTGAACCATACTGTATTGTGATCCCTGGTCCCCAGGTGGCCACCCACCATGATGTCTGCAACACTGTCCCTGTTAGTGAATACAAGGTCCAATATTGCTCCATCATGAGTGGGGTCCTTACTAGTTGCCTTAGGAATACCCCTGCAATGAGTCCAGGATGTCCCTGCTTCTAGCTGAAGCTACAGCTGGGATGCTCCAATCTACATCCAGCAGACTGAAGACCCCCACCAGCAGCACCCCTTATTTGCCATCTTTGGATGGCTTCCATCAGATCCTTATTTATCACCTCAGCCCCCCACCCCATGCTGGAGGTCTGTAGATCATGCCAGTGCAAATGGCAGCTCCATTCCCTGTCTCTAGGGTGACCCACAGTGCCTCCCCCTCCCTGTGTTCACTGTATCTCTGTGGCTTTTTATGCTATCCCTCATAAAAGAGCCAGTACCCCATCTTACCCACCTGTCTTTCCTAAATAAAGTATAGCCTGGTATGGCCATGTCACAGTCATGGTTCTCATTGCACCAAGAGTCAGCAATGGTGACAATGTCCTGATCAGCCTCTGCCATAATGGACACAATGTCAAGGATTTTATTTCCCAGACTTGGAGCATCTGTGCATATGGCCTTCTAAATTCTGCTACCAACCTACTTGTCAGCCCTCTTTTCCCTTTTGCCTTCTCTCTCTACCCCGTCTGCCCTCATTCCCATCTCTCTTCATTTCTACTGTTTGGTTTCTTGTTATCAGGTAACCATGGAGATTTCTCTTCCTTCAGGCTCTCCCTACTAACTACTTCAGCTTGTGAGGGGGACAATTTATGTCTCCCTGCTTCCTACCACCACCCCTCAGCTAGTTTAAATGCATGCCAATGTAACATTTAAACCACTCACTGAGGACCTGGGTTCTCCTCCTAGATGGATGCAGGCCATCTTCCCTGTAAATGCCTTTATCCCTCCAAGTGTGACCCCAGTCCCCAATGTAGCTGAATACCTCCCTCTGCACTCCTTCAACCATTGGTTGATGCTCCTGGTATGGAGTACCCTGTCCTCCCCATCATAGACAGGTATTACCTCAGAAAAGGTCACTGAATATGCTACCTGCCCAAGACTCCTCCCATCCCTGAACTCCTCCTGCACTATCCTAACCTTCTCTCCTAGCCAAGTCATTAGTCCCTAGGTAGACAATGACATCCAGCTCTCCTCCTCTTTTCCTGCCCTAGAGATCCTCAGGATCTGCTTTCCATCCCTCCTAACCATGGTGCGGGTAGGCACCAAACATCCCTCTCCGTCATTTGTTCCTTCTCAAAATCTCCACCTTACAATGGAATCCCCAGCAGGAGTTGCTTTCTCCTCCTCTGCGGTCCTCTGCCACCCTCCCTGGGGCTCCACCATGGAGTTCCCCACTTTCTCCCTGGTCACTACAGTATGTGCCACTAATAATATCCTCCCATAACTGGACCATTGCTTTTCACAGACATTTCTCAGTAGCCAAAAGCTTTTTTGTATAGCCATAATGTTAAACAATGGTGTTATAACAAACTATAGCCTCTGTCTATAACGTCTGCCAGCCCTCCACTAATGATCAATCTGTAACACCTGAGAAGGTGTTAAATAGTAACCTGTGGTCATTAGCTTGTGCTTACAAATGCGCAAGCGTAGTTTTCTTGCAGTTTGCTGTAGCTCCCTTGAAAATGTCTTCTGTGAAGAAAAGTGGTCTTACCTAAGCAAAGAAAATATCAGTCCTTGAGGAGATTGACAGCTTACTGAAAATGAGATTATGAGACCTTTCCATCCACGTTGGCATTCCTAAGTCTACTCTTTGTGATCTCATGAAAGCCAAGAATGTTTGCTTTCTGAGTGGCATTCTAGCCAGAATCCCAAATGAAGGTACAAAGGGAGGGCAAAGACAGCGATGTGGAGGAGTCACTGTTGCGGTGATTTGCTAAAGCCCTGGGGCATGAAGCATTAATCACTGGTCCCCTACTAGTCCTAAAAGTCCAGCAGTTAGCAGTCACCCTTGGCAAGATGGAAATTAAACCAACCAATGGTTGGTTAACGCATGGAAACACAGGCACAGCACTGGGTTTAAAAATCCATGATGAAAAACAAACAGCAGATTCAGAGGGGCTGCTGCCTGACTAAGTGATGCCTGCTTTCCTGAATGGTTATTCCCTTCATGACATTTTCAACATGGATAAAGTGGATTTATTCTTCCATTGTGAGGGCTATGGGACTCTTTCTCTTAAGGCAGAAACCCCATCGGCTTAAAGAAAGCCAAGGAGTGAATTTCAGTCCTCTTGACATGCAGTATGCATTCACTAAAATATCACCAACTGCCTAATCTGGTTCAAGGTCAGCAAATTTGCATTCATCTGTATCCCTCCCACAGACCATGCCTGAAAATAGGCAGAATTTATCTAATGCACTTACCCAGTCAACAAAAACTAAATAAATAAATATGTCTGGCACTGAAAGGAGTCACTCCTAGTGATTGACAAATCTGCCTAACCATGATGCTTCCGTGGAATAGAAATCTTCCAGTGCTGTACCATGCAAACCATATAGCCTGGAAGACAGGTGACATTTTCATGGACTGGCTTGGTGACTAAGACAGAAGCTACAGCCATAAGATCACCCTAATCCTAGACAATTTTAGTGTTCATCCAGAAGTAAGAGGGTTTAGAAATATCAAGTTGATTTTTTACCCCAAACACTATATGCATAGTGCAGCCCTTGGTTCAAAGGATAATTTATAGTTTTAAGAGGCACTATGTAATACATGATTCTGAGCAGGAGGTCACGGCAGCTGCATGTGTTAAAAACAAAACTTAATGCAGTCCAAATGATGGGGCATGCCTGGGAGTGTGCCAGTATGGAGACCACACCTGAATACGGACATAAATAAAGCGGAGACAGTTCAGAGGAGAGGCTACCAAAATGGTGCATGGTCTACATCAGAAACTATATGAGGAAAGGCTAAAGGAACTCAATTTGTACTCTGGAGCAGTGAAGAGGAGAGGAGACATGATAGAGACCTTCAGATACCTCAAGGGCATCAACAAAATAGAGTGTAGGAACTCTTCCAGATTATTAAACAGACCAAGACAAGAGGACACAAGATGAGACTGAGGGTGGTATATTCAGGGGAACAGTAGAAAGTTCCTTTTCACTGAGAGGGTGGTAGATGCATGGAACCATCTGCCTCAGTCAGTAGTGGGATCCAAGACAGTCAGCACCTTCAAATTGGCATGGGATAGATACAAGGGAATAGTAGTTACAGGGAAGAAATAAGTGGCTAGGGGTAGTGGAAAAACAGGCAGACTAGATGGACCAAAAAGTCCCCATCTGGTGATACTTTTATGTTAATCATGCAGTGCTTCTGAAAGGGTGGTTTTCAACAAGATATCATGACCATGGAGGATCATGACCCTAGTGACTCTGATGACACACAGCCACCACCACCACCCAGTCTGACCCTGGATGAGTTTGCAGACCTCTGCAGTCTGAGGAGTTCAAAGACCCACCACCGGAGCTGGATGACATTCAAGAGGTACTACAGGGGATAACAATGGAGCCTGAGGATGAAACTTAGGAAGATGATTGAATCAACAATGAGCGAGGAGATTGCTGAGACCACCACTGATGTCAGAAATGTTATTCTGACATTACAATGAGCTATGGAGCAGCAAAGTGACATCCCCCAGATTTGAGCTTCCTGGCAGCTACAGAAAACAAGTAGGGAGTACACTGAAAAGCAGAAAACAAAGAGCAAGATTACTGCATTCATGGGCTTGAGATAGGAGCATGCAAGTTAAACACATCTTTAACAATGCTTTTAAATATTTTCAATAAATGAAGATTTTTACTGCATCAAACTAAAAACAACAAAACCACCAAATAAGTTTTTTCAAAAATAGTTTTTATTATGCATTTTAAAATGATACAAACATAGACACAGTAAGAATATCTTTCCTAATATAACAATAATTTAAAATTTTGTTTATTCTTTTAGAAAATGTATTACAGGAAAATGTATTACAGGAGAAAAAGTTCTTCCATAACTCCCCCCCACCAATCCATATTATCACTATAAGCCTGTATTGATTATTAATTCACTATTCTCATTTATAATGGGTATTCTGTACATAGTACAAGTCTAGGAATCTAAAGGAAGCATGCTTCCTTTCCCTAGGGTATAGAATGAGATGTCCTTTTATTCACATTTCCTTATTGGAGGCATATTAATAATTATAGTTTTCCATGTTGTTCCTTCAGGATCGTCTAATGTGGGATCAGTAACTATTATTAATTCTTCATTTTCAAGGTTTCTATAAATTGATGCCACCATTTATGCTAGTCAAACTCTAAAAGATTCTCTACTTTCCAATTTCCCAAAATAATACTGTACATTTCAGGGCTATTGTTGCTAATGTAAACATCTTCCTAGCAGGCAGATCCTCAATACAGTGTGTGATATTATTAAACAAGAATTTGCCTATTTGAAAATGTACATCTATACCTATTGTTGATTTTAATATTTGTTGTACTTTAGCCCATCATCCGTATATTTTAGGTCATGAGCATAAAGTGTGTCAATGTACCTTTAGCCCCACAATTATGTCAACACTTATATTCTGGATTGATTTTTATATATATATATATATATATATACTTACATTATTGAGAGTGTAAGCAGCATGACCACATTTTTAACAATATCTAGTAGTCAAATATAAATAAGGACATCAGTTAGTGTCACATCAGTAATAGTTGCAATGGTAATAATAGGCCTCCATTTAGGCCTGTTTTGTTTTACTACAAAAACACCAACAAACAACAAGACTGGGTAATCTTTGGCACAAAATGTATCAATATTATTATTATTATTATTGTTATTCTTATTCCCAACTTCAGCTTTTTACTTATTATGTAAGAGATAGGACTTCTCGCCTAAGAGATGACTACATGGGTTTTGAATTTATTTTGGTCAACAAGGCCACATAATATGTGATACCTAACAACCTGTTATCTCATACTAATCTTGTTGTAAGTCCCATCTGGACCATCTTGCTATAAAAGCTTCCTTTCTGTTCTGGATTTGAAATGTTAAATCTTCCATTTTCTGGATATTCAGAATCAGTTCCCTCCAGTCACATAGATTAGGTGGGATTGGTTTTAGCCATTTGAGAGTAATGGCTCTGTTATAGGCCGTGGTACAGATGTACCATAGATACAGTGAAATGGTACCTCTGATACCCTTCATAGGTAGACCAAATACTACATGGTAGAGGGAGAATGGTTCTTCTATCTGAAATAATTTTCTCAGTTGTTCTTTTACCTGTGCCTTAAAGATTTCTAAAGAAGGACATGAATAACATATGTGAACTGAAGTGGCTCTCTTTTCCCACAGTCTCCAACAAGCTGAGGACATATCTGGGTCCCATTTTGCCACTCTATCAGGTGTAAAAACAAATCTAACTCTTACCCTCCAGGAGAATTCCTGCCATAAGGGCAAAGAGGTCGCTTTAGCTGAATTCCCAAATTTTATTCCAGTCCAGTGGAGAGAGATGGGAGCCTCCTTCCTCTTCCCATTTTGTGATAATATACTGACTTGTCTTGGCTTTTTGAGCATTTAAAAACTGATGTAGTTTGGTGATTGTTGGTCTGGCAATGGTTAGAGAAAAGACCTCAAGGGGTATGTGTCCCATGAGATGTGTGGGATTTTGTGCAATAATTCTTAATTTCCTTTGGATATATGTAGATATCTGCAAATAACACCATTTATCTTTCTCAGTCCATCCAAACTTTTGGGTACATTCCTCAAAGAAAACATAATTGTCCCTTCATTATCTGCTTAGGATATCTGAACCCTCTCACAGCTGGTGCCTATACCATGGATCTAAATCTCCAGGTAAAAATCTGGGGCATGTATCAACCAGCAAAACTTCCAGATATCCACCTTAACATTGGGATATTTGCAAAACATGTCCCATGCTATTAGAGTGTTTGTATAGCCCTATAATCTTTTTATTATAAGGGGTCTCTGAGTAGGAGGCTGGTAGAGGCAAGAGGATGGGGTATTTCCCAGTAGCAGAGTAGTTTATATATCCTGCCAGTGTGTCCAGGCAGGGTATGAGTCTAGAGAGGGCATACTTCACCTGGGTGGCTAGCCAATATTCCAGAAAATCTGGTACAGCCAAACCTCCTGTTTTCTCCCTGCCATTAGAAGAGTTCTACGTAATCTAGGTTTCTGGTTGGCCCAGATAAACCTAAATATCTTCCCTGGAAATCTCTAAACCATTTTGGATAGTGCAGCTGGAACACATTGAAACAAATACAGAATTCTGGTAATATATTCATTTTACCATTTGAATTCAGGAGTACATAGGAAAGGAAGTATTACCCAACTTTTTATGTCTGTATCTATTTGTATTACTATTAGTTTATAGTTATCTAGATATAAATAGCTAGTATCCATCCTCAAGATGACACCTAGATATTTAAGGGTATGCAAATCCCATCTCATTTTATATCTTGCTTGTAGGACTAGCGAAGGTGTATAATTTATCTTTAAAATCTCTGTCTTTGTAGTACTGAGTGTGACCCTGATAACAACAGTATTCCTCTATAATGTCCATCACTTTATGCAGAGAGATGTCTGGGGAAGTCAAATATAAAAGGACATCATCCACATAGAGTGTGATCTTATGATTCATCCCTGCTAATTGTACACCCTTATATTCTGGTCTATCCTTATCCACTGGGCCAAAGACTCACTATACAAGGAGAACAGCAAAGGCAATGGGGGCAACCCTGCCGTGTACCACTCCCCAAGTTAATCCTTTTAGAGATCATTCCATTAATGCGTATTTATGCTTGTGGGTCTGTATATAACCTGGTAATCATGCTAAAAGTGTCCATGAACCTAAACCTGGCAAGCACTTCATACTAAAATTTCCAATTCACCTGGTCGAATGCTTTTCAGCATCTAGGCTGAGTATTAAAGCCCCTTGATTAGTTCTGTTTAGATGGTCTATAATATGTATTGTTGTATGGATATTATCTGCAGCCTGTCTATTAGGGATAAATCGGTCTGATCTCTATGAATCAAATTTGGTATTATTGATTGGAGTGCTTTAGCTAAAATGGAAGTAAGAAATTTATAATCGACATTTAGAACCAAAACTGGTCCATATGAAGAGCAGGTTGTTGGGTCCTTGCGGGGTTTGGGCACCACGGAGATCACCACCTGTCTCCAGGATGGGGCAATATAGCACCCTCCTTAAACATTTCCTGATAGGCGGGTCTTATTAATGGGATAATTGTCTGGTGAAATTTCTTGTAGAACTCTATAGGGAGTCCATCATTACTGGGGATTTGCATGTCTTTCCTCTGCTATCACCTTATTAATCTCCTCAGTAGTGATAGGAGCCATAAGCTGAGAGTTCAAGTCGGAGACATCTGTGGAAGTCCCAAGTCTCTCAAAGGGTGTGTATATTTCCTGGGTATGGGTCTGCTTGTGGGAGTAGAGCCCCTGATAGCACTCCATAAATGTTTCTGATATATGAGATAGGGTCATACCCTTTCTCTTAGTATATGGATGTATAATATATGTAATCTGGGTTCTGGCTCAAATGGCCCTAAGTCTGATGGCTAATAACCATAGGGACCAGGGACCTCCCTCATAATACTGTTGTTTTAAACAATGTAAATTTCTTTTCACCCTATGATCTAGTAACTTATTTAATTGGGATTTCAATTTCTTAAGTTCCTTTCCCTCTCCCTATCAAGTCTAATTTGTTGTTGTTCCTCCAAAATCTTTATTTGCATTTCCCATTGTTTCTGTTTCTCAGCCATTTGTCTCTTTTGAGCTGTAGCAATTGCAATCAACTTGACACGGGCCACGGCTTTAGATATATCCCAGAATCCCCTTACTTACTTACTCTACAAGCCTCATTTTCTCCTGCATAGCCTGGCCATTACCTGTGGAATCTGATCCAGAATCTCGGAATATTAAGGAGTGACAAATTCAGTCTCCAAAGGTAGACCTTTGTGGCAAAGCTAGATCGATTGTCAAAATTAAGGGTGTGTGATCTGATAATCCTAAATTGCCTATCTCACATCTCTGTGTTCCATTGAGCGAGTCTCTAGACAAAAAAAAAAAAATCTAGTCTGGAATATAGCTGATAGGTAGCTGAATAGTGAGTAAAGCCCTTTCTCTGACCTTCTAAAAAGGCCAGACATCCTGTAATCCTAATCTTGTTAGAAGAGATCTAACCTGGTTTATGATCTTGCATGATTTCCGAGAATTCTAGAAGTGGTATCACTGCTAGGGTTTAGGTCATATTCAAATCCCTCCCAATGTAGTCGTTCCTTCAGCCTTCTCAGCTAAAAATAATATTTTCCTATAGATCTCAAGAGGAGTTAGGGGCACATATACTGAGGTGTAGGTGACTTTGTGTCCATAAGGAGCCCTTTATGGGGCATATCTCCCTTCCCTATCTTGCACCTGCTCCGTAACCTCCAGAGAGGTGTGCCTTGGAACTAATATGGCAAACCCACGTCACCTGCCCTGTTTATATGAGGAAAAGCAGATCTCACAGTAACAAAATTCAGTAATTTATCATGCTCTTTTACAGACAAATGTGTCTCTTGTAAAAGAATAATGTCTAGTTTCATTTGTTTTATATACTGTAAGTTGTTGTTATGTTTAATAGGGCTTGTTAGGCCATTTATATTATATGTCAAGATTTTGATACCCAATCTATCTAAAATATTTCATCGGTTTGTACCTTGGCCAAGCAGAGCCCCTCCCTACATTTATTCCTAGTCAACCTCTGAAGTCAGGAAGAGGATTATACCAGTAATTAAAAAGCAAACTTAACATAGACAAACATCATAAACTTGATATAAGGCTTGCTATTGAAATATAATCTAGCTATAACATGTATTTCACATTTTCACCTCAAGGTAGGGGGCACTGAACGTTCAGTACCCTCTCTCAGCTAAGGTTAAAGACACCTGCAGAGCTGTAGCATTGTGAGTATCCTCCATGATGGAATTGCTACAGGGCAATTCTTTGATGGAAAAGTGCCTGAAAACATTGCCCATAGAGAACTAGTAAAATCCACCACACCTCTTGTTGCATTGCAACTATGTTGTTCTCAGTTATTCCTCCCCAGAAAGGTATCTTTCTGTTAAGCTTTACTACTCCTGCAAATCAAAATTCCTTCATTTGCATATAACTCTCCATGGCTTCCCAAAAATAAAAAATAACAGTGCACCCCTCCTCCATGTCTACATTTTTCACATAATTTCTTTCTATCCTCTTTTCAAAGTGTCACCAAGTCCCAATATTCAAGATGTAGTCCAATTCTAGATAGGTCCTTCACCTCCCATTCCTGACTTCCCTGTATCCAGAGCAAATAAATACCCTCCATAATGCAAAATAATCCATTTGGAATTGAAGGGCCAGATGAAAAATCACTAAGAGGTTACAGTCTCACATCAATGCTTCAAAAGGCCTTAATGAAGCAGTCTCCTAATACATATAAGCTTTGAGGGTAAACAACAGCTAATGCGACAACTTATGGTCACAGTTCGATTACATCAGCATCACCCTCCCACCCTCATTTCAAGTTTCCAGTGTATTTCTTGAGCACCTGTCATGCCTGAAAGTTACTGAGTCTCCATGAGGACTGCTAGTAGAATTTTTAAACAGTACCTTCAGATAAAGGCTTAACTGGTCAAGTAGTTGCTCCTTCTCCTTTGCTGGATAAAAGTCTGCGTTGTTCCTAGATGATTCCAGAGGAGCCATTTGAGGACACACCCTGGTGCAAGCTATCTTGTCCCCTGGGAGCAGTTTACATAGCTGAATAAGGTTCCTGTCTGCCTCTGAGATTCTTTGTTCCGGTCTTGTCTCCAAAGGGAGTCCTCTGTCCTTAAGAGCGGTTTCAACTTCTTCTGGAGTTAGGTACTTTGGGGCCTTCATCCCAAAAACTTCATTTGGCTCAGTAGGGTGTCTGAAATCTGACTTTTGTACTGTGTAGAGCTCTCATAATTGGTCTGTATAATGCTCTCCCCTTTTAATTTCTGGGGATAATCCTGGTCAATGAACAGTCTGGCTCCATTGTATGTGATCTCTTTCTGTTGATAAACCCATCATATTATTTCTTCTTTGGTGCGATAACTAGAAAACTTCATCAGTACTTGGCATGGCCTAGATGTAGGATCTGCAGGCCACAGCCCTAGGTACATATTGCCCGCTCGATTGTAATCTCCAGTGTGAGTGGTAAAGCCAGGACGTCAGAGCAAGTGGATTGATTATATTGATTAAAACCAGGGTCCAATAGGCTCTATTGATTATTTTGGCTTGAATTGTTTTATTTCTAGCTGAGATATAGATTTTATTATTTATTTTCTTAATTAGTCCCATTGTTGGTAGGATAGATTTTTGTTAGCGTCCAGATTCCATCTTTGATTGTTTAATTTTATCTTTTGTTTAGAATTTCCAACACTAGTTTGTAGAGTCTAGCTAGTGATTTATTTGTTTCATTATTTAGTATTCCTTGTTGTTGTTTTAGTAATGTAGATATGTTTCTACTACTTTTATTATTAAACAATCTATTCATTTTATGGAATTTAGCAAGAAGTGTGAAGTGGAATAATTGGTTCCATCCTTTTGTTTATATACTTTAATACATTCCTGAAATTATGGTATTTTGTTTTCAACTAATATATCCTTCCATTTTGTTATATTATTTTATACTGATATTGAAAATTGAAACTATAATATTGAACCCAAATTACTTTATTGTAATCAATAGGAAGGAATAGCCATGTTATCTAAGCGTTTTGATGGGTTATCAATATATTTTCTGACATATTGAAACCATGTAGACAATAAATGTTTTTCTCCAATGAAGATCTGCTCTAAAGAACATATGCTGTAGTTTGCATTTATATCTGAAGGAAACATCATAACCTGATATAGGTATTGGTCTATTGATAAATGATAAAACTGATAAAACACCATACCATTATACATTACAGCAGCTGATGTCGTTGATGCTATTCTAAATATAAAGCAGAATGGTATACCAGACCCGATGGTATTACACCTATATTCTTAAAAATTGTTGCTAGTGGCCCGTGGCGGCAATGGTAGGATTTCCGCTTGCGGCTGATGACGCGAGTTAAAACGGACTCGGGTCATCGGAGGGCCGGCCAGGGAAAGGGATGGAGTGTCCTGTGGACAGCTCTCCTTCTCCGGGGAGGTGCAGGCAGCATCCAGAATGCTGAGGACTCCAGGCGGAGGCTGTGAGCTCCGCACTGCTGTGCTAGTTTCAGGGAGGTGGGACAGACACTGGCATCATTGCATGTCCCGCCTCAGAGAGAAAACGCAGAGGAAGAAAAAAGGGAGGGGATCATACGTCAGGTGAAGCCTCCCGGGCTTCAATTCACCGCTGTCCCGCACTCCCAACCAGTTATTAGTTCCCGAGGTGTTGGTATTAGGAAGGAACTGGTGCTTTTGGCCCCACTCTTCCGGGGTAAGCCGGGGGTGACTGTGGAGGGGTGGCAAATAGGCAGGTGGTAGAAGCTCTGGGGGCTGCGAGTAGGCAAATGTGTGATGGAGGACCCCAAAAAAAAAAAAGTTGTTGAGAGCTATCAGGTCCTTTAGCTGTATTATTTAATGCCTCTTTAACAGAAGGCAAGATTATAAATGAATGGAAGACTGCAACTATAACCTATATACAAAGGAGGTAACAGAAGTGATGTTCAGAGTTATAGATCGATCAGCCTGACTTCCATAAAAGGTAAACTCCTTGAGAAACTGATCCAGATACATATAATAGCACGTTTGGCCCAAAATGGGCACCTTGATGCTACACAGCATGGGTTTATCTCTGGTATATCACGCCTTACAAACCAACTCCAATTTTTGAACCCATTAGTGCAGCATTGGACAAGGGGCTACCAGCTGACATAATCTTTCTTTATTATGCTAAGGCATTTGATACCATGTCTCATAATGTATTGGTTGAACACCTTATCAAAATAAAACTTCATCCTAGCATCATCAAGCTGGGTTATTTCTTGGCTGGATAATAGGCATCAGTGCGTATCTATTAAAGAGTTTGTTTCTTCCCTGGGCATAGTGATAAATGGAGTGCCTCAGGGCTCAGTTCTGAGGCCCCACCCTTCAATATTGTAGTGGCTCCCATGCAGTCTCCAGACAATGCATGGCTTAGCAAATACACCAATGATTGTAAACTGGGAGAGATTATCAATAACTTGGAATCAGCTCAAGATTTTCAATCAGCACTACTACATTTGCAGTCTTGGGCTAAAGATAATAAAATGCACTTTAATGCCACCAAATGTTTGGGAAATAGAAACTTGTGTTATCAATACTGGTTTAAAACTCAGTACTAAATCCCACAGACAGTGAAAAGGACTTAGGCATAGTAGTTTCACATGATCTGAAGTTCAAAGGACATACTAGGAACATAGTCAATAAGTGTAATAGCATTTTGGGTTGTATCCTCAGGAATATTAAAAGTAGGGAACCTGAGGTATTACTACCATATACCAGCCTTCTTAGACCTCCATATGGAATATTGAGCACCCTTCTGTGTGCCCCTAACTATAGGGAGCAAAGGTCAGTGGAAGGTATTCAAAGGAAATTTGCAAAAGGGTCAGGAACTTGAAGGACCTAAGTTACACGAAAGACTACAAAATTTGGAACTATACTCAATGAACTATAAGCACTGGTGATCTATGTCTGATTTATAAAGGTATGCATGATGAAGGCTTGTTTGAAACTACTGGCATAACTAAACAAACAAATATCAGCAATACTAGATCACATAAATTCAAAATAAAAGCTGACATCAACAGGACTAACAAGCATAGTTTGGGTTCACACAGAGAAAAGTTAGTGTCTGGAATAGCCTGCCAGCAGAAATCACAGAGAGTGAAACTATGTCCTCTTTTAAAATAAATTGGACAAATACATGGGTAGTCAAAATTGTTCTTCCACCAGTAATCTGGTAGCGAGTTCTTAAGCTTTCCTCAGAACTCATAATCCTTTTATGATTCTATGATTCTTCTGTAGGAAAAAGGTCCATTAATAATAATTCGTCAAAATATTTGCTTCCATATATTTCAATGGATGAGGGCATCCCATTCCCCTATAGCTGTTGGCATAGTAAATATATTCCATAGAATGTGGGTTTTCCCCTCTCCAAAGAAATTTGGAAATAATAATGTTAACATCTTGGAACCATTTTATTCCAGGTACTCCCAAGATATTATTAAGCACAAAAATATAATGAGGCATTGCCATCATCTTGATAGTATCAATTTTACCCCCAGAGGGATAAATCCAGCTTTTCCAGTTTTCTAATGAGGTTTTATTTTCTTTTCTCTTTTGTAGTTGATTTTAATATTTTGATTTTGGTCAATGGTTAGATGTATGCCTACATATTTAATATATTGCTGTTTTTTTAAAAACAGTCTCAAAATTATTACAAGTGTCCCTGCCTTTAAAAGCTTCATCATAATTGATTTATTTTTATTTAACTGATATCCAAATATTTTAGAAAAAAGTTTGGTTAAATCCAAAAGAAATTCAAAGGTGTATTTATTTTTAAGAATCAGCAGGATGTCATCCACAAAGACACTTATTTTAGTCTCAGAGTTTTGTAAGGTAAACCCTTCCATAGTTGGATCAGTCCTAATTGTAGACAGAAAAGGCTCTATTGCCAGTATAAAAGTGTTGGAGAAAGGGACACCCCTGCCTAACTCCATTTAACATAATAAATTCCTCTTTAATAACCTATTAATTTAGAATGTTACCATTGTTTTATGATATAATTTGGCAATTAGGAGCAGTAATTGAGAGGAATTCCCATTTTGTAAGGTATAATATATGTAATTCATATTAAATAAATCAAAAACTTTGCTGGTATATCTATTGCATAAAAATATCTTTTTGTAATTATTATCTGTATTTATTAAGTGAATAATTGTTTGAATCTTTTATTGGCTTGAAGCAGTGTTCTGCCAACCTTAAATCCATACTGACCTTTGTGTATATATGTTCCAAGATGAGGTTGTATTTTATTGTTAAGTTCAGTTCAGTTTTATTAAAAAGTATGCATAAAACATAGTTTGTTACATACATTATAAAATATATACACACAGCAAAACGTACATTACATACATTCACATAATATTGCTATATCACATTTAACAATTTTCACATTGCTTTGCATTACATTTCCATTTTATCAGGGTTCCACTTAGTTCCTTGGTAAAATTTCATTTAATTTATAAAACACCATTTGTGCAAAACTTGCAATTGCTAAAGTCTCCCTTATGGAAGTTGGTTTTAATAACAATTCTGTTTTCCTGTCATTTCCTATCATGTTATGAGTTCTATTCAGGATTATACTCAAGAACTTTTCTCTTTTGATCTTTAAGATTGGACAGTCCAATAATAGATGTTCTGTTGTTAATTTGGATGATTCACCACATCCACAAATTCTGTATAGTAATTCATTCATGGGAGTCCATCTATCATTTAAATCCCCATTCTTAATCTTGTCAATGCGTTTCTTTGCTTCACATTTTCACATTCAATCAAATACTTTTCTGTTTCAAAAGAGTGTTTAATTTTTTATATGTTGTATATTCCCAAGACTCCTCAATACTACTAAGATCTTGTTGTATTGATACATCTACTATTCTTTGGCTAACTATATTTATAAATTTATTTGGATTAATTTCCAGCTCAAACATCAAATTATATTGTATACCAATCTGTTTTAAGCTGTTGTTTAATATATTAAACCAATTATTCTTTTAATTGAAGACCTTTGTTTTACTTCCACCCAGCATTAAAGTATAACACTTTCACTTAGAGCTTTTATTATTTTCTTACAAAAGTGTGCACATCTTTTTGAATTGTTGTTGCTATTGACAGGGATCCTGTTTTAGCCCTTATGGCTGCATTTAATGTAAATCTAGGAATACCCAGCATCTTTTTATTTGTTGGTTCTGCATTCTTTCAAGATATGTAATATTTGTACCAGCCCCCATGCTTCTAGGGCATATAATATTTGGGCTTTTATTTTAGATTCATACCATCTTTTTGAGCTATATATGAATTATTTGTCATTAAGTTAGCAAATTGTGTGATGCCTTGCATTGTATTTACTGAATTTGCTTTGAATCTAGCTAGATGTGCTTTCCAACTTGAATTCCTTGTTATTGCAACTCCTAAATAACAAAATTCAGGTGTTTCTCAATTGTATCATCACCTATTTTCCATTTTTCATGTTTCTCTTCCTCTCCAAACACCATTATTTTTGTTTTTCTGTGTTAAGGTTTAAGTCTAGTTTTGTTAGGGATTCTTTAACTGTTAATAGTGCTCTTGTTAACCCTAAAGGGGTCTGAGATAATACTACTGCATCATCTGCAAATAAAAGTATTTTATAGGAATTGTGCTAATCTTAGATGGAAATGTATCAATATTTTGAGATCCTCCACTACAATATCGATATATAAATTAAACAAGGTAAGGGCTAATAGGCAACCCTGCTTAACCCCCACATTTGCTCTTATTTCATCTGTCATTGCCCTTCTTTATTATATCTTACCACCAACCTGTTATTTTCATGTAATAATGTTATCACCTCTAATAACTTGCAGTCTGTTTCCTTCTTTGAGAGTATAGTCCACAGTGTCTGTCTGTTTATGGAGTCAAATGCTACTTTAATATCTATGAATGCCAAATATATTTTACCTCCTTTTTCTTTTACATACTTTCTACTATATATCTTAGGATGAAAATGTGTTCTGTTGTTGATCTTTCTTTCCAGAATCCCTCCTAATATATAGATATTATTTTCCTTTCCTCTATCCATTGTTGTAATCTATTCAATATAAGTCTTAAGAATAGTTTTGCATCTATGTTTATCAAAGTTATTGGTCTATAATTCTCTGGATTTATCAGAGAACTCTTCTTATGAAGAGTACTATTACACCTATATTCCATTTGTCTGGAATGTCTTTACTTGTACTATACTCTCAAACAAGGGAATTAGAAACTCAGCCCACCATTCTGGGCAGACCTAATACATCTCTGCTGCTATCCCATTAATACCTGGTGCCTTGTTCTTCTTCTTCTGGGCCTTGATCGCTTCAATTACTTCCTTTTAGTAAATTTCCAGTACTGTATACTACTTTTAGTTATCTTTATTACCTTTTTCTTACATAATTAGATGTCATCTTATACAAAATATTTTCAAAATGTCGTTTCCATGTTGATGGTGCTATAACGGCCTTCAAGTTATGTCTCATTTGGCCTGGAGCCATTGGCAACAAGGTGCCAAAAAGTTATACTATCCTTTTCCTTAATTGCACTTTGCAACTGGGTGCATAAACAGTTATTGAACTGCCTTTTCTTGTTGTCTACTAGGACTCTATATTCCTTCTTCAGATGTTTTAGAGTAGCGCTATCATTTACTTCTCCATATTTTGCCATTCTTTTTCTGATCTGCCTAATTAACTTCCTTTTTCTTCACATTCTCTGTCATACCATTTAGCCTTATATAGATCCTTATATCTCCAAATCTTTTGTATTTCACTTATTCCATTATATAATTGTTCTTCTATTTCAAGATATAATTCTTGTATTTTCTTATAATTCTGTGTTCTTATATTTTGCCTTTTTCTAAGGCTAACAATTGATTTTTTTTACTCATAATTTTGGGTTTTCTGTTAATCCTAATAGTTTCAGTTTATTCAAAGGCATCCATTTTATTATTTTCTTGTTCAAGATAATCATGTTATTCTCTACCCATTCCATGTTTTCCAAATTTTCCTTATATTTTCCTTATTAATTAATACCACCAAATCTATAGGTCTATGATCACTGTCCCAGTTTACAAGTACCTTTAACTGAGATACCTTTTCAAATGAAAATGCATCCATTATAATATAATCCAAAATATTTCCACCGTCATAATGATTATGTGTTAACGCTCCTATCCCTCTACATCTCCCATTTAGGATTATCATGTTTAGCAAGTTCAAACAACCTAATAATTTTCCCCTTGTTTGTTGATTTTCTTGTCCTTAGAACTCCTTAAAGGAATTGGCAGGATGTCATCTAGGTTCCAGCTACCAGTTTCTTCCTCCAATTTTTCCCCTGTGTACATTAAAATCTCCTGCCAATATTATCATAAAACCGGATAACACAACTGCAGTTGTGAAATATTTTGTTTTATTGTTTCTAGAAAATAATTGAATATAGGAGATGTAGGTGGGAGGGAGGAGTAGATATTCAATACAATTCCATTTGCTACTTCCCTTCAATACACTTGGATTCCCAAAATAAAGTAATTTGGATCTTTTACAACACATTTTCCTTTTAAATCTTGTCCTATATTTAACCATATACACAGGCCTCCTGATGATCTTCCATATTTACTTGTTTTGCTTGCTTCAATTGACTAACATTGGTATCCTTCTAGTGTACAATCATCTATGCAATTCACCCAAGTTCCTTTGTAACATTATTATAGCATATTTCTTCAGGAAATTTACACAACCTATATCTCTAAGTTTCCCAACAATCCCTGCCACATTCCAACTTATTATTTCCAAGTTCTCCTGTATGGACTTTGCTTTATCTTCCTGATGTCAGTATATCTTTATGGAATCTTCCAAACCTGGAAACGATTGTTAACTTGTACTAAGGAGCAGTAAGTATAATTGTATTCATCACACTTTCCTCCTTCTTCATATTTTCATCATCCAGAATGACACTATTATTTATTCTTGACCCACTTTCTAATCTTCCTCTTATAGATTTAGCTTGTTCTCTAAACAAATATTATTCTTCTTCCATTATCAATACATGTTCTTGCACAGAGAATCATACATGCTATAATCCTTTGTTGGATTTTGGCCTTATTTTCCATTGGTTCTTCTTACTATTATCTGATCTTGCTATAAATTCTCTATATGTATTCATTTTTTTTCCAAAATTGCTGTCATTTCACTTACTTGGACACCAATCTTGGAAAATTCTTATTTCCTTAATATTAAATGTCTTATTCTGGGTGTTTTCACTACCAAACAAATCCATCCCTTTTCCTCTCCAGCCTGGTATCTATAAGTTGAATTTATGTCTGCCCAAGTGAAGTCTTTACCCAGAATTCCTTACAGACATTGTAGACTGCTATTCTGGAAGTCATATTGTTCTCATTCTTAGTTTTGGGGATATCATATATATATATATATGTATATATATATATATATATATATTATATACTGTTGGTAGCATTTCACCCTTCTCTATTAAATGTCTCTATTTTCTTTACCTCTTTACTACAATTATCTCTCTTTGTTGCATGTTTAACATTTGTTTTATTAGAATTGGTTCTTTCTTGCGGGTATCTATCAATTGGTAGGTTTCCTGTTACCATCTTGATCAAGAATGTTAATTCTTCTATCTATGCCTTTTTTTCTTCTATAGCTTCATTCGCTACTTCCTCTGTTTTGGTTGTTGCCTCCAAAAGTTTTATATTTCTCCTTTCTTTTTTATTCTGTCTCATCAATTTGTTCTTGCTCTTCTGATGTCGCTGTTTCTTCAGCTGTTGGATTAGCTGAACTGTCTCTCTCTCTCTCTCTCTCTCTCTCTCATTTCCTTTTCACTAATTTCTTCAGTTATTTTTCTGATGGACTTATTTCCTTGTTCCTAATTTCTCTATTTCCTTTAGAGGTCTCTGCTTCTTTAGTTATCCTTTGCCCATGCTAATTTCTTGGGCCTCATCATTCAATAATCCTCTTTTGCTTATTAGAGGCATATAATTAAGGAGTAGCTCATTGTTCAAGAAAATCCCTCTTTTATCTCTTTCAATACATTAATAATTGTTCCTTCTTGTATTGATGCTTCATAATCACCACTGTTTGAATTACTCCCCATATTTCTATTATTGAGACTCTTGTGGCAGAATTCAATATATGAGAAATATCTGGTGGATGACTGGCAGGTGGATACAATCTTACTCTTTTAGAGTAAGGCATAATAAAATAATCAAATTCATTCAAAAATGATTTACTAGGAAATTGGTGGGACTTATCCTTACCTCCCTGAACTCCAGCTTCACTACAGTCTGCTTTCTTTTCTCCCATCTCACATCCTTTTCCTTCTTCCTCCATCAAATTACTAACTTCATCCTTACTTTTCTCTAGGTTCCTAGATTGAGTTTCAACTTGGTTCTCCTCAGACCCATTCCTTCTCTGCTGTGTTCTAGGACTCTAATTATTTTCATTAATGGATGTTCAGTCTTTTCTCACCCATTTCCTCCCTAGATAGAGCAATGGGTGAAGAACACAATAGGGGTAAAGTAGAGCTTTGAATATTAATCATTTCATTGTTACTGACCACATTTAATTGACTACCTGGAGCTAAGATGTAACGTGTTATTTTCCTTTCTCCCAGGTTTTATGTCCTCCTTTCCTAGAACCTTTCTCTTTATTATTTACATACATTTTCAAGTTCTTGTTTTTTTTTACCTTTAATTGCTCTTGTCTCCATTTTAAATGTGCAGTACATCAAAACACTTAACACTAAATTAGATATATTTATACAAAACAAGGAAAGAAAAAACATCCAAGATCTCTAAATTACTAAGTCTATCAGGGTCTCTCAGAGTCTTATCTAGGGTATAAAAGGATGCTTCCTTTAGCTCTTAATAAACTTCTCTTATTCAGGAAAAGACCTTAAAATCATTACATCACAAAATCTCTCAGGGAGTTATTTCCTTACATACTGTATGAATGTGAAAAGTGTTCCCCTTGTCCAAGTTCAATGGGCTGACAAATAGCCTTTTTGAAAATGTGTTAAATCCTTTAAAATTCAAAGCCCTATAAAGGAGCAAATTACCTAGGCTAGACTATAGAAGTCCTTCCTTTTATAATTGACATAGTTCCATGCACTCTTGTATCTTTGTAAAGCCGAACTTCTGTTTGGTAAAGCCATGAGTCAATATCATAGCGCTGTAGTAGAGATTTTCATTGAATCATGAACTTGTACTCTAAAATAACTTTTCCTTTTTCTTCTCAGTTTACAGTGGCAATATAAGCCAGCCCGGGTAATGAGGGCTGAGGCACTGGTCACCTTACCTCTGCTATGCTGGTGACCCATGTTCAGAAATTAGCAGGGGGTCACTGGGGTCGGCAGGGAGGATAAAGACTGAGCATCCATAGGACTGTTCTACTTCTCTGGGAGGGAACCAGCATTTCAGTGTTCATCTGCCCCTGGTGGAGGCTGGGGGCTGGCACAATGAAAGCTTCAGTGAGGGATTAGACCAGGGCAGAGCATTTAGAGGAGCGTGTGGGAGTGTGTGCGCTCACTCCTTGGACGTCATTGCACACCCAGTCTAAGGGAAAATACAGGAGGAAAATGTGGTACCTGATGAGCACGGTGATGGTTGGTCCCTGCAAGCACCAGCCCCATGACAGGCAGTAATCCCTCCAGCATCGAATCCAGAGTTAGGTGGGTGGAGGATTCCCCACCATGGGGTAAGCCGTGGGATAGCTGGAGGGTAAGCTGTGAGCAGGGGATGGGGCTGGGGGAGCCTGATGGGATGGTAGGCATCAGGGGACCAAGTGGTGGATAAAAGAACTAACTGAAAAAAGTTTCCAGTGGCACTATAACTTAACAACCCATGCCCTATTGCTTCTTGTATGCAAGTAATTATCCCTTTAGAATAGAAACCCGGCAAGATCTAGAAGCAAAATAAAATGCAATGGTTATTCTCTGGTCTATATAATAGGGCCAGGTATAATATATAACATATTAAAATACAAAATCCTGTCCTTATGCTTTATTATTCAGTCAAGATCAACAGAAATGTAAAGTCAATGCAATATCAATTTAAACCATTTAAGATTTACTTATCTATTCAAATAAAAGAAACTATTAAACTAAAATGTATCAATGCAATTCCTTACTATGTACAGTAACTTCAGGTCCTAAATTAAATTACTACTGTTCTAATTCACTCACTGTTCTAACTCAGTAGGTGTTACTATGTTAATATTTATTTGTTCACTACTCCACAAATCACTCTTAGCTGTTTGCAATTCACTGTTTACCTATTTAAATAAACAAGCACAGTTATAATATAATATAACTTACTGATAGCAGGACATTGTTGGAAAAATTGTAGATAATTTTCAACTGCTACTCCCAGTGCCTTTATCTAAATAGAATTTACTTAAAGAATATTGCTGGACACAAGCTAAGCGAGTGCTAAACACAGCTGGCAACTCAACCATCGCGGCTTCGCTTTGTTTCCGATGTGATCTGATCACAAAAACGTGTATACTGTACATAAAGATGTATATAAAGATCACATGCGTATATACTCTTGGAGCAGCTAAGGTCACCTGATGTTAGACAGACAATCCTCCAATAGGACCTAATTAGTGGCATGAAATGAGAATTTTTAAAAGTTAAAGTTAAAAATAAAAATGTAAAACTATCTATACCATCGATACTACACAAAAGCACAACGTCCCTTTCCCATCTGTCTTCCTTTTTTAAAATGGCACAAAGTAACATGAGATAATTCAACTGCCAAATGGAGGATATGATCCCAAAGTTTCTGGCAAATTGCAATAAAGTATACATCTAAACTCTGAGGAGAAGAAAAGAGAAAATAACATAAGGGTAAAAAGCAAATGCTGATAGCCATGATTGGCTGATACTCTCCTTTCTGCAATCAAGCTCCGAAAGAGTCAGTGAGAGTCAGCACTGAGCCGTTAAACTGCTAAGTACTGCAAACACTTTCTCATTCCTTTCCTCACCCCTTCATTCCTTTCTCACATTATTTGATCAGGCTGAACAGGTGATCAGGCAATCAAACAATCGGTCAGATGAATGACACGGAGGGCTTTCCTTTTCTCGGGCTTCTAGGAGTCACACAGTTTCTGGCCTTTCTGAAGGGCCACCCTGTCTTACTGCAATCCCACTGCCACAGCACAGTTTCCTCCTGCAGGAGACAGAAAACACCAGGAGCCACAAAAGTCACCGCAGAGCAGCACAAGACAATCTGGTAAGACTTGTTTAGAAAACTAGTGGCATACCTTTAGTAAAGGAAATAATGCTTAAACGAGTCATGCTGATGGCTTACACAACCTCTCACAGCATACAACTACTCCTCTGTCTCCTCTCCAGTTTCAGTTTGAAGTATGGGGCATGGAAAACTCTTCTTAAGTGTAAACAAACCCAGTTCTCTGTAGCCTTTCCACACTGAATAAATGTCAGTAATTTTGGTTATTTTTCCAATGGCTGGTAAGATGGAATGGAGCAGCCTGCTGAGAGACAGTAGAACAGACCTTATTTGCCTGATGAGAATATGTTGTCACAAAGTTAAACCTCTGTGCGCCCTGTGTTGGGATAAATTCCTTTTCCTGCAGCAATTCCTTTATTGCTAATGATTTCAGCAATTAATTTGTAATCTACATTAGGTAAGGCTATTGGCCTATAACTTTCTGTAGAATCTATAGGGTTGCCTTCTTTGTGTATTAAAATTATTTTTGAAGTTTGCATAGAGGTGGAATTTAAATTTGAATCTTGTCATCCAATAATTCAATCACTTGTTTCAGCCAGGGTTCTAGTTCACTAACGAAGACCTGATAAAATTCACTTGTTAATCCATCTGGCCCTGGTGATTTATTTCTTGGTAAGGATTTAATAGTGTCTTTTATTTCTTGAGAGGTAATAGGAATATATTCAAAGGGGTAAAAGTTATATCAGCTTTATTGAAAAAGGTATCCAAGTCCTCCTTTACTGGGCAAAAATCATTATGATATTTTTTTATAAGTATCACAAAAACCTATAACAACGTCTTCATCAGATGTATGAACATTCCCATTGTCATCTGTAATTTTCAATATTAGGTTTTTGCTCTTCAGTCTTTAATAGGTTAGCCAATAATTTCCCAGATTTGTCCATGTGATAGCATTTATATTTTTGAGAAATGTTAGATTTTTAATTGTTTCTTGTTGTGTAAGGTTCTGTTTTTTGCTTTCATTTCATACCATTCTTCCTTATGCTTACCAAAGTCTTGTATGACAAGTTTATCCAGATGTACCAGTTTTTTTTATCAGTTTCCCTCTTTGGGCCAGATATTCAAAACTTTGTGTGGGGCAGTAACCGTTTCACTTAGGTGTATAGCGTCCGGGTTAGCACGGGTTCGGCGACATTCAAAGGTCAACTAGCACATGTAAACTGCATTAGCACTGGGCAAATCCATAATGTTTGTGAGGGCCTAACTGAGGGGCCATGTCAGGCGCAATGCTATATTCAACATAGCACCATGCCAGGTGGTTCTGCACAACATTAGCGCAACACATTACGTGGGTGCAGAGTACCACCCAGAAAAGGCAGTCTAACTCTGTACAAACCAGCTTTGCATGTCTTTGAGGCTTTTCAATGCTTTAGTGTGACTTTGAAATGGCTTTAAGCAACCCTAACCAATAAGCATAACATGTAGAAATAAGCCAGACATAGACTAAACATGCTGCTCACTGATAATAATAATAAATAATAATACATTTTATTTCACAAAGCGCCTTTCAGGCCATCAAGGCACTTTACAAAAGATAAAAAATTACAATTATATAAAACCATAAACAGCATAATAAATAACTAACAAACAAAAATAAGCAAGGGATCAAATTATGTGGAGCCTTCATAGCCGAATCCATAAAAGGTCTTCAAAGCCTGATTGAACCCCTCCCAGGTCGTGCACTCCCAAGCTGATGGCGTGAGAATTTCAGAGGTAGGGGCTATGCGCATGTACAGGACCCAGAGGATTTCAAAGACACCCTCGGAATTCTAGCAATCCTCGTCAGCCTAACGCAGCTGTTGCACCGATGGTAAGGCACAAGGAGCCTTTTCAAGTAGTTGGGCCCAGTCCATGTAGGGCTTTATCAGTCAGTAAACCAACTTTGAAGGTGATCCGCCACCTAATTGGCAGCCAATGCAGATTGCGCAGCATGAGGTAATATGGGATGCTCAAGCTGATGTAATCAACGTTGCACCGTTCTACACGAGCTGCAGGTGGCGGATTTCTACCCCAGAAAGCCCTAAGTACAGGAGTTACAATAATCAAGGCACAAAGTCACAAAGGCATGAACTAATGTAGGCAAGTCCCCATATGGAACCAGGTGCTTAATCCTAGAGATATTCCTAAGATGATAAAGGAAGACTTACGATGGCCCACACCTGAGCTCGTAATGTCAGCCCATCGCCAAGTACTACCCAAGGTTTTGCACTTGTTCAGAGGCGAGCTGAGAGCTCCTAAGAAAAATTCCCGAGGGCTGATCAGCTCTAAACCCCTCTATCTGGTGACCTGGGTCCACTGCCATCACCTCCTCCTTTCCGGCATTCAACTTTAACCAGCTTGAGTTCATCCAGTCCTGGATTTCAGCGAGGCAGGTATTAAGTACCGTGGTAGCTCTATCCTAGTAAGGGCAAAAGACAGGTAGAGCTGGGTATCATCAGCATAGCAGTGAAACCTCAACCATACTGTCTTACAATGTCTCTGAGGGCAGCATATACACTGCAAAACAACATGGGGACAGCACTAAACCTTGAGAAACCTCACATGGCAGGGAGAAAGGTCCAAGGAAAAATCCCTGACACCACTCTTTGAACTCCTGCCAGTGAGGAAAGATGTAAACCACCTCAAGACCATACCCGACAGTCTGCAGATGGACCCCAGACATCCAAGCAGCACCCCATGGTCTACAGTGTCAAAGGCTGAAGAGAGATCAAGGAGCACCGAGATAGAACGGTTCCTCCAATCCTTGCCATCACTATCACTATGATGCCATCATCTGCCACCAGTCCAAACCAAGCCGGTAGTACATGGTGACCCAGCTCCCAGTGGACAGCATGACAATGCGGAGATACAGCACACACTTGCAGACCACCCTTCTGTGGGCGCCAACAGATGTCAGCACACACATGCAGTACTGTGGGCATGGAGGTGTTGAGGGAGGGTGTACAAGTTGCCAGGCTGCACCACAGACTGAGTGCAGCCACAAGGCTGGGACACATAATGCAGTGTACATGGGCCAGTGTTGGAAATATTCCAACACTGGTGTGCCTGTCTGATCGTATGTGCCCCCAGCCACCTATTGCACATCGGGTACACACACAGCACATACAGCCACTGTGTATGTCACTGTGAGTATCCCATGCCAGTGGTGCAGCATCTGTGGGTCACACAGCAGCATAACAGTAATGTCCACTGTCAGTAAACACCTGCAAGTTGGGCCTGTCACTGTGTACAGTGCAGTGACCATCACTGCTCTACAGTTTCGACAGTTGCATGCGGCACCACCACCTGTGCTGTGTAGTCCCCTGGGGCATGATATGCTATGCTGAACTGTATAAATATAGCCAGCAGCTACCACCATGCACTCCCAAACTGAACTACAGGTGGAGCTGTGGGATCCTGCAGTAATACTGGGCAAACTGCATGCAAATCAGTTTGTAATGAGATGCTAGTCTGGATGTTTGCCCAGAGACTACCTAAGTAGGCTCATTTGCATGTCACGTTTGAAAATATAAAAGTTTAGCCCTAGGCAAATGTGATTGTACAGGGCAAAATGGCCTAGCTTTGCACTAAACCTGCTTAAACATGTTTGCGCTGCACAAAAATTTCAGAACTATTGTACATTTTGCACAATGTTCTTTTGCATGCGCTGCTTCTTGCAGCTGCACTGAGTCCACGCATTTGCTAGCACACAAATTAGCCACTTAGATCACCTCTAACGTCCTTCACATCGCTGTGAACTTGTCTGCTGTTGTAGTGTGGACTTCTGGTGCTATTCAGAGCTGTCTTATTCCTGGGCTATGTTTTGCACTGCCTCCCAGCCCAGTTGCCCAGCTTCATTAGCATGCTATATTCAGCAGGTTTAGCACTAACGCTATCCCTTTATCCTTTGAATATAGCAGGCTATTGGGTCCAGTCTAATTTAACATGCTGAGCAGTGCTAATTTAGCCCAGGGTACAGTTTTGAATATAGGGCCCTTTGTTCTTTATTTTATTCATTTTTATTTGGTATGAAACCATCACCCCTCTTAATGCTGCTTTGAAAGCATCCCATAGTGCTGTCACTGTAGTCTGACCTGAATAATTAAAGTACCAAAACTCAACAACTGAGTCTCTAATTAACTGAACAAATCCAGGTTGTTTAATAATGTATTATTTAGTGACCATGTTTTGTAGTTTTTCTTTCCTTGTCCTGCATATTTATTTGGATTATTATTTTGCATGATCAGATAAACATATACTCACTATTTGTGCTGAATATATTATATTTACTATGATTTTATTTATAAATAATCTATTCCAGTGAAAATTCTCTGATTGTTATCATAATATGTATAAAGGTTGTTCAATGGATTCTTATGTCTCCATATATCAACCATTTGTTCTTGGTCCAAGAAGGAGTTTCATTTCTTTGAGACATTAATATTCCCTTTGGTGGGGATTTATCCTGTCTGGGATTCTGCAAAGCATTAAAATCACCTGCTAAGGTAACATTCTCTGTCTGCAATATTTGAAGTCCCTGTATTATTTTAGCAAAAAGCAGAATAATTTTCAAAAGGCGCATACAAAGAACAAATAACCAAATCTTTATTTTGTGTTTTGATTTTTAGTAAGAGAACCCTTCCTCATTTTCTCTGAAAAAATCTAATGCTTTAATATCACTACCTTTTTAACCAAGATGGCAATACCTCTGCTTTTCCTAGTACCTGTGGAATAGTAAACTTGGTCTATCCACTTCTTTTAATTTAACTACTTCCTTTTCTTCCAAATGCATTTTTGCATGCATATTACTTGAGCATTTAGTTTCTTGAAATAGGTTACAATCTAGATCTCTTTATAGGAGAATTTATTCAATTTAAATTCAGAGATATAATTGTTATGCTCCCTATGTTACTCATTTGTTATAAAGGTAAGTAGTGTTTTCCCAGTTACCCATTTTTTCAATACACATTCTGCAAAAATAGAAAATACCCCAAATTATATTTTTACAAATCATAGGCAAAAACTTATTAGTAAATTTGTTTTGAAACTGATAACTTATAAAGCTTGAAAGACAGTCCCTTCTCTTGTACCATTGCTACATAACTACTCCCTCCTCCACCACCCCCGATTATTACAATTTTTGTGAACTTCTTCTGGGTATGTTGCATAACTTAATTTACTCCATCACGGCTACTATACTAGATCACATTTTGTATTTTACTTTAAAATCAGTCCAAACATTCTGAACATTGTCATAGATATAACTTTTTCCATCAATTATCACTTTCATTTTCACAGGATAGACCATTGTAGCTTTATAACCTAAGCCCCACAGTATATTTCTCAGCATGTCAAACATTTTTCTGTCCTGTACAATGTGTTGTGGTAAGTCATTGTAGATTGTGACAATAGCTCCTAGGACAGTTCATTTATTTTCTGATAAACACAAGACATTAGCTTTCTTTGTTCCCAGAGTTTAAAAAGCACATAATGACTGGTCTTGGAGGAGCATCATCTCCTTTTTAGCTCAGAGCCTCCAATGGATTCCTTCCACAACAAAGTCTATATTTATTGGTTAAATCTCCATATAGGCTGCTGCAATGAGTTTAAATGATTCCTGAAGAGGTCTGATATTGTCTCAACTTTTAGGATACCAATGACCCTTATATTGTTCCTCAAGCCCTAGCCTCTTGATCCACCATATTTTCTTTTAATTCTGCATTAGCAGTTTCCAAAGATTTTATTTGTCTTGCTAGGGTACCATTTCATCAGATAATGAGTTCAGCTGTTTTTGACCTTTGACATGTCTTCTTTCAAAGTTTTATCTTTAAGTGATTATTTGGTTAATGAAAAATACTGTTCAATCTGGTTTTGGTGTGAAAGCATACATTCTAAATTATTGATGACTGTGTTTATTTTGAAAACAATCTCAGCCCTGGGGAGGGGTCTTCACTATTTCCTCTTCTCAGTCTGAAACTTCCCCACTGTCTCATCTTCTGATAATGACTCATAGGAGATCTCTGAGTTAATTACTTGGAGTGGTGTCCCTGAGTTTTTATGTAGGTTTGTTACCCTAACGTGTTTATCTGAACATTGCCACTCATTGTCTCAGTTACGTTAGCAGTTCCCCCATTTATATCAGGATGTGGGACAACACTGGTTAATTCTCTCAAGTTTGTATCAGGCACAGTAGAAGAAGTTTTGTTTTTACCCTACATCTTCTAAAAGTGGCTCCTCATTTTCTGGTTGTCAGCTTCTAGTGGGAGCCACTCAGCTTTTGCTGTAGTGGATTTGGAAGCGCCCACCCCAACAGGTTCAATCAACTTTACTGAAGGCTCGGCGTTGGCCTTGTCAGTTCCAACAGGACATTGAGATGTCTGTTGAATGATTTCTCCCTCTATTCGACATCTCTCCCAATGCAGCTGTATGAGTATTCTCTCAATTTGATTCCTCATGCCTCTGCAGGTACATTCTGCATATTACAGGGTTTGAACATCCCAGGACGCTTACTTCAGATGTTCCTACAGCTCAAGACTTCACATTGAATTGACCCATACTTGGCTCTCCTTCTACAATTACAACCTGTTCAGTCTCTGAAGAAGTACTCTCAGAGTTTGTAGGACAGGTCTCCATTAGAGTCCTTGCTAAATGCTCTGCCTCATGGTTCAGTAGGGGTTTTCTTTACTTTTCTCAGTTATAAAGATTGAGAAAAAACAGTACCTGGGGGTTACTGCTTGCTTCACAATTTCTTCCATCACCTGTTGTGAGTTTTGCATTTTGTTGGCAAGCACCTGCGTCTTTGAGTATGTATGTTGGAGGAGGCTTTGTTCATGTTATTCTTTGCTCTGGTGTTCGTATTTTTGTATCTCTTTTGTAGCCATGATTCTGAAAGTGGAGAATAATTTTAACTTTCATTTTCTACACTGGCAATGCTTTCTTTCAAAAACTCAGATTCATCAAACATACCCTCATCTTACCCCAGGGTGGATACCGGGGAGCAGAGGTCCTGGGGCAGCATTGAGCTGCTTGCTTACACACTGCTAACTTAGCACCATGTTGCACCTCCTCCTCATGGGCATGTCCCAAATCACCAGAATAGCTGTATCACTATCACTACTGCTGTATCACTGCAGATGCTAACCTTTTTCTCATGCAGGTCTTACAAAAACTGCTTTTATATTACCTTGAAACAATATTACTGACAATGATTATAATGGATAAAATGTGGCATGACACATTAGTCCATTATAAGTGGCATGCACTGTACTAGGGGTTCCTCCTTGTGACAGTCCTGCTTTGCCTGGGCAGTGTAGGAATTGTGTAGTGGTACCATAGTGGTGAAGTGCCTCTGAACCACCACCCTCACCATTCCAGTGCCCACCATAGACCAGTCACTCTCATCCTTGGCACCCTTTGAGGCAGCAATGTTGGACTTGATGATTCTAGGGTGGGTGAGGAGGACCTCTGAAACCTAGTCAACTCAGCCTGGAGACAAGCAATCTCCCTCAGCCCAGAGATGTGCATGCAGATAGGTAGCACCACAGTCTCCTGAAAGTCTCCCTGAAGACTGACACCCCACAGTCACTGCACTGCACCACTCCCAGCATATCTATTACCTGACCTACCTGTTTTGTTTTGCTTACTTTAAACCCTTTTACCCCTTACCTAGACTGGTGTGTCACCATACCCTAGAATGGGTATGTCACCTACTCCCAATACATTGCTTACTTTAATCTTTTACCTCCCTAGAATGGGTGTGTCACCCTACCCTAGATTACATGTGTCACCTACTCCCAAAATATTGTTTACTTTAATCCTTTTTACCACTACCCTAGATAGGTGTTTCCTATTTCCAAACTTTTGTGTGACCCTACCACTCCTCATTCCCTTGTGGTGGGTGAGGTATCAGAAGAGTTTAACAAGACTCTTACCTTGTTTGTCAGGTAGAACTTACTGGTTCCCTGCTTCCTTCTGTTATGTCCAAACACCTAGTTCACCCTTTACTGATCCCCTGGCTCCTTCTGTGGAGCAGACTGTTTGGCTGCCAGCTGCCTCATTGGGCTGACTCGAGCTAGCAGACTCTGATGTCTTTGTCACATGAGTCCTTAGCACAGGGGGCTCAGCACAGGGTCCACTTGGTGGCTCTAATCCTTCAGTAGTCTCTGCTCTTTCTGGTCTCACAAATGCTGCCTTCTGATTGTCTGCCTAGTAGGGAAGGTGGCGTGGCCGGGCTCTGATTGGCTGTTGCCAAGCCCTGTTCTGCAGCTCCCTGGCAGCTCTTTCCAGTAATGGAGAGCTGTGATTCAGTGGCAGAGGGATGATCCCTGCCCCATCCTGCCAAAATGGTGTATGCCACTCTCAGTCATCAGTAAGAGTTATTTAAAGCACTCACTCTTCTTGCTCTTCTTGGTCTCCCAAATACAACCTTCTGATTGGCTGCCCAGCGAGAAGGGCATGGCCAGGCTCCAATTGTCTGGTTTGCCAAGCCTTGTTCTGAAGTTCCTTGGCAGCTCTTTCCAGTAACGCAGAGGTGGTGATTCAGTGACAGAGGTGGAGAACCCTACTCCATCCTACCATAACAGATAAGAAGCTCAAATTTGAGGTTTAGGTGTCTGCTGTAGCTCAGAGTGGCTTTTACCATCAAAGTAACATAAGCCAGATTAAAGCCCTTATCTTGCTCACCTTCTCTTCTCCACTAAGGTGGACCTCTTGACTGTTACTAGGGCTAGGTTGAAATCCTCACAGGACTGGGTCTTTGAGGTGCTGGTCCAGTGTTCTGGAACTCACTCCTAAGAGCAAAAAGCATTCATAAACAAGGAAATTCAATGTTAAGGTTGAAAACCCCTTCTACCACCCCACCCCTGCCCCCAACCATCGCCAGTTGTGCATTGGGGTTGTCGATTCTAAATCTCACCCATTCTCCTATATTTCAACCTCAGCTTCTTAACACATGGGATGGGGTGAGAGTTAGGACGGCGACTATCTCTGACATGCCGAGGGGGCTGTGGGGAGGTGAAGGGTTTTTTCAAACCCAACATCAAATTTCCTTTGCTTTTGTTGCTGTGGAACAACTCCTAACTGATGCATTAAACAGAGTGTTTTGCCATGAATATATATATATATATATATATATATATGTATTGTACTCTTTTTCGATTTATGTTTTACCTCTTGCATCTAACTGTATTTGTACCTACACATGGAATTGTCTTTATTCCCCAGGTCACCCCTGAAAAGGGACATGACTGTCTCAGTGGGCCCATCCAGTTATCAAAATTCAAATAAAATAAATTAAGCAACTCCCTATGGAGAAATCACCAGGACCAGACGGGCTTTCAAATAACTTTATATAACATTCATTGATAAACTAGTCCCACTTCTACTGGCCATCTATAATTATTGACTCCAGAAAGGATTCTCTAATGCAACTTTTATGGAGCTCTTATTACAGTCCTCAAGAAGCCTGGCAAAGATAGTATAAATCCCAACAATTAAAGACCCGATATCCTAATTAAACATGGACATAAAAATATTGATCAAAATCTTAGCCAACAGAGTAACACAAGTCTGGGATGGCTGATAGATCCTACTCAAGTCAGCTTTATGACTGGATGATTGTCCAGTGACCACCTTTGAAAACTGCATTATTTGATCTTGATGTCTGGGAGAACAAGACCCCTAGTTCCTGGTCTCCTAGATGCTGAGAAAGCCTTTGACAGGGTTTTATGGCCATTTGTGTTCTCCACCTTAGATAAGTTCAGCTTCCCCACCGATTATATCAAATGGATTAAAATATTATATATGAATCCAACAGCATGGATAAAATGCAATGGAGTCCTTTCCAACTCCTTTGTACTCCAACAGGGTTCAAGACAAGGATGCCTACTCTCTGTTTTGTTCAGTCTTTATCTGGAACTTTTAATTTATTGACTACAACATAATTTGAAATAAAAGGAATACCAGTGGGTCCAAATAAATACATCCTTTTGGTATATGCTGATGACCTCCTCCTCACTTGGAGGACCCCCTATGTTCAATACCAACTACCTTAAGTGAAATAACTAATTTTTATTATTATCTGATATCAACTGAATTTGCAAAAAAACAAAGTTTTGCCTCTTAACCATAGAAAAATAGAAAACTTTCTATGTAGACAACAAGGTATAAACCTTAATAGCCTCCCTCACATCAAACCATCCTTGCTATAGAAAAAATCAATAAAATATATTTAAAAAAGAAATCCTTGCTACCTCATAGTCATAAATATACACCAATATCCTGGACTTTAAAGGTGATATACCAGCTAACCATTTGTTAAATAAACAAGATTGCACCTCCATGGGAATCCTGTGGGAACCATGGCACATTACATATCTAGGAATCTATTTAAGCCAGACCCCATTCAAGTCTAGTGAAAGAAAACCTTACTTCTCTTCTCTCTCTCTGTACAACATGATCTTAACAGGTGGACCCCTCTCCCGTAACGTTATGGGGCGGACTAATGTGATTAAATGAAAGTGTTCCCACAGATATTATATCCAATGAGCATGTTAAATGTCTACATAGAAACATAGAAACATAGAATTTGATGGCAGATAAGGACCACTTGGCTGACCTAGTCTGCCCATTTTCCTACCTAACAGATAAGCTGCAGATCCTAGTTAGCCAACAGCTTACTTCCTCCCACCCCCCCACTAGGACTGCCTTATGCCTGTCCCATGCATTCTTGAAGTCCCCACTGTTCTGACTCCACAACCTCCTCAGGGAGGCTGTTCCATGCATCCACAAACCTCTCAGTGAAAAATACTTCCTCACATTACCTCTGAGCCGTCCCCTTCTATCTTCAAATTGTGCCCTCTTGTTCTTGCACATCTCTTTTCTGGAAGATGCTACCCTCTTGGACTTTGTTAATTCCTTGAGGTACTTGAAAGCTTCTATCATGCCCCTCTCTCCCTTCTTTCCTCAAGGGTATACATATTAAGCTCTTTAGTCTTTCTTCATATTGTCTTCTGGTGCAGACCCTGCAACATTTTGTTGTTCCTCCTCTGGACAGCTTCCACTCTGTCTATGTCTTTGCAGAGATGGTGTCTCCAGAACTGCACACAGTACTCCAGATGGGGTCTCACCAACTGTCTGTACAGAGGGATAACAACTTCCTGTTTTCTACTATTGATGCCTCTTCCTATGCATCCCAGTATCCCCCAGCCATCCTTACTGCCTCTCACATTGCTTGCCCACCTTTAGGTCATCTGATATAATTACCCCCAGGTCCCTTTCTGTTTTACTGTTGCCAGTATCTCACCCCCATTGTGTATGCTTCTCCTGGGTTTTTGTTTCCCATGTGCATTACCTTGCACTTCTTTGCATTGAATCTGAGCTGCCATACATTTGACCATTCTCCAACCTTGCCAAGTCCCTTCTCATCCTTTCCACTCCATCTTGTATATCAACCCTGTTGCAGATCTTTGTGTCATCTGCAAAGAGACATACTTTTCCTTCCAGTTCCTCTGCAATGTCACTTATAAAGACATTAAAAAGGACCAGTCCAGTACTGAACCCTCGGTACCCGCTAGTAACCCTCCTTTCTTCACTGTGTACTCCATTTACTACTACCCTTTGTGTCCTGTTGTCTAGCCAATTTTTATCTAGGCTACCACCTGGGGACCCACTCCAAGGCTGGCTATCTTGTGAATTAATCTTTTTGTGGGACTGTATCAAATGCCTTGCTAAAATCTAGGTAGGCCATGTCCACAGCCTCTCCCTGGTCTACTACTTTGGTCACCCAGTCAAAGAAATCATTAGATCTGTCTGACACAACCTTCCCATCATGAATCCATGTTGCCTTGGGTCCTGTAGCCCCACTGGCCTCTAGGTACTGAACAATTCTTTCCTTCAGAAGTGATTCCATCATTTTCCCTACCACTGAGGTCAAACTAACTGGTCTGTAGTTCCTGCCTCTGTCCTGCTCCCACTTTTGTGAAGAGGAATCACATCTGCCCCCTCCAGTCCTTGGTACCACCCCATTCTCCCATGATTTGTTAAAGAGAGTAGTCAGCGGTGTCACTAGTTCTACCCTTAGTTCTTTTAGAATTCTTGGGTGAATCCATCAGGCCCCATTGCTTTGTCCACCTTCAATTTTATTAGTTCTTTCAGAACCCTTTCTTCTGTAAATGGACTGGTATCGACCCTGTCTTCAGAGTATTTCTCTTGTTTGGTTTAGGTAACTCCCCTCCACTTCCTTTGTGAATACTGAGCAGAAATATTCGTTCAGTATCCCAGCTTTTCACTGTCACCCTCTTACACATTCCCTCCTTTATTAAGCTTCAGTATCCCTCCTTTGGTCTTTTCTCCGCCTCCAATGTACCTATAAAGGTCTTATCCCCTTCTTAACAGAATTGGCTATCCTTTCCTCGGTTTGGGCCTTTGCTATTCTGACTGCCTTCCCAGCCTCTTTCTGCTTTAACTGGTAAAGTTCTCTATCCTGCTCCTTCTGTGTTTCCTTATATTTCCTGAATGCTGTCCTTTTCTCCTTAACCTTCACTGCCACCTCTTTTGAGAACCATGGTGTTTTTTCCTTCATTGTGTTTTATTGATTTGCTTTACACAAAGCTTGTCTATCTTCCCAAATCTTGGTTTACCCACCTTCAAGATCTGATCAGCACCTTCTTCTGTACGCGATTCAATTTGGCAATCACACTTCAAGCTCACGTTGTCCAAGGTTACGATATACAAAATCACACATGCCCACACAATGCCAAGCATCATGGACTGCATATGCAAATCACCACAGAATGTTATGCTGGTTCAACTTTAAGCAGAATTGCATGGTGCCAAAGGCCTCTCACACAGTTTGCAAAGGTGCTAACAGATGACATAGACACTTGTTTCAGTCCTACCAGAATTCACTGTATGCCTCATCTGTTTGACACCCCAGTGGAATGAACCAGCTACCCTAAGATAGTGTGTCTTGGTTATATTGTAGGAACCCATTAAAATAAAAAAACATTTAAAGACAAAGAACCTCTGTGTGCAAACACTGAGGCAAGGTTACCCAAAGGGCATTTGGCTGGAAGCCAAGTTTCAAGAAAATACAAAATCACACATGCCCACAATGCCAAGCATCATGGACTGCATATGCAAATCACCACAGAATGTTATGGTTCAACTTTAAGCAGAATTGCATGGTGCCAAAAGGCCTCTCACACAGTTTGCAAAGGGTGCTAACAGATGACATAGACACGTGTTTCATCCCACCAGGACTCATCAGTATGCCTCGTCTGTTTGACACCCCAGTGGAATGAACCAGCTACCCTAAGACAGTGTTGGTTAATGATGACTTGTAACTGTCAAACTTCTTCTTCTACTACACAGTATTACATTATAGCAAATTACTTTGATGGCTAGAGCAACAGCAAAACTACTCTAAGGTACATATCCCACGTGGGTCAAAATAGAAAATGTTCTATGTTGACAACAAGATATAAACCTATAATAGCCTCCCTTACATTAAACTGTCCTCACTACCTCATAGTAATAAATATACCCCATTATACTGGTCTTTAAAGGTGATATACCAGTTGAATACTTACATGGGCTGGCAATGAGACAGAGTGACTATCCAACCATTACTTGGCAACCCCAATCTTTTGATTGCAAAACCATCAAGCACAGATGTCCTGTTGCCCACAATTAGTAGGGCTTTGGTTCAGTCTTTCCTGGAAGGGGCTGATTAATTTCATTCACCACAGCCTGCTCCAAATTTCATTTCACCTCTTCCATGGGCTTCAAATATTGTCAAATAATCCACTCTTTCTTCAGTTTTTAGGCCCCAAACCATGGGAGCTCTGGACTTCACAAATACCTAACTCCTTCTTGGCACTGATTTCCCAACCCCATATAGTATCAAAGATTTATAAAATATTTCAATCTCTAGACCTGAACACTTTGTCAGGTGCCTGTTACCACTGGCAGCAGTCCCTATCTCTTTCATGTGATACTGATAAATGGCAAAGGACATAACGTCAGTTATATAAATTCCTTAAGCAAGATAGATTATGCATTACACAGTTTTGTATCTTGCACAACTTATATAGTACACCGTAAAGTTATTCAAAATTGATACAGCCTCCTCTTCCCACTGTAAACATTGTGGCCAGGCAGATGGATTCCTGAAGCACATGTTATGGGACTGTCCAGTTGTAGTTCCCTTCTGGGAGAACATCAAACATTCCCTAGATCCCATAGTGGGATTGGAGGATTTATTTACCCCAGGTATTTGTCTTATTGGTATATATTCATCTGGTCTACCCAAAGTGAGGCAAATGCACATGGCATTGATAGTATAATAGCTAAATTAATTATACTCAAACATTGTAAGGACACCGCCACTCCACATTTTAAGGAATGACACCAGGAAATTCTGTCTGCCTTAATGGTTGAAAATCAAATTGCTTACTGAGGCACTGTATACACTATTATTGAACTAACTTGGAACCCTTATTTATGTTATTGTCCCTCTCTTCTTAATAGTTATTAAAGATATGTTTTTAAACATCAAAAGCCTTAATGGACGATTCACTGTTGGCTCATAAAGAAATAACAGTCACTTAATACCTCTATATTTTGTCCATTCTGACATAAGTCTCTGACCTATAATAGACGAGCAAGGTAGTGCAGTTTGGGGAGGGTGATTTAGAGTGTGTTTGTTCCTTTTTTCTTTTCATGTTTTATGGATTAACTGTCATTATTTTGCAACAAAGAATAAAATGGAGTCTGCTTCAATTATTAGATTATTCTTTATTGCCTCCAACACTCTACGTTTCGCTGTCTCCAGCTTGTTCATGGGGCCTCTTAATATCTAAACAAATATAAATATAACATTTTTACAAACTGTTCTTGAAGGAACTGCAATTTATAATATTAATCTATTGCATATTTATTTCTACCTTGGATAAGCAATATTCAATTCCTTAAAACAAAATTCACTAATTTTGTGGAAATCCTTCTTTTCATTTCAAAACCAAGTTTTCAATCTGTAAAAACATTTCAAAAATGCATTTATTATTATTAACTTAGAAATTAAGCAGAGACACCTATTTCATCAACTTTCATGTGTTTAATATTTTTAAGTGTGAGAGCACGTACTCTTAAAATCTTTATGTTCTTATTATTTATCCCAATGGTTGTTTTATTATTTCACTCTAAATTAAAAATAAAAATGAATAGCCACCAATCAATAACATCCTCATTTCAAAAATTTGTTATTTAATGGTAAAATATTGATTTTGTCAGTCCGTTTACTCACCCTCACATCAAAAGCCTTAATGGACGATTCACTGTTGGCTCATAAAGAAATACCAGTCATTAATACCTCTATATTTTGTCCATTCTGACATAAGTCTCTGACCTATAATAGATGAGCAAGGTAGTGCAGTTTGGGGAGGGTGATTTAGAGTGTTTGTTCCCTTTTTCTTTTCATGTTTTATGGATTAACTGTCATTATTATCATTTAGTTCATTACAAAGTGTTATTGTTGGATGTATTTTCTGTGTTAGATGTCTCTGTTTGAAAATCTTAATAAAGCTTTCTTGATTTTATATATATATATATTTTTTAAGTATTTTATTCAGCCCAAATGGCAAAAGAAGTTCTGGCTGGTGAAGCTATTGTTTATTTTCATCCGGACTTGGCCTATGCTACTCATCAATTATGTAAACCGTTTGAAGAAGTTAAGAAAAGACTCCAGGCTCTAGAAGTTCTGTTTGCGCTGTTGTTTGTAACAGGTCTTAGGATGTCAGTCAGAGCTAAGCCTACATTGTCATGAGCCCGCATGAGGCTGGACAACTGCTACAGAAGCTGGAGGCTTAAAGAGACAAGCTTTCTAAAATGTTGACTTTGAAGGCTAAGGGAGTTGATGGATGATCGATCAACATTGCTGAACATGGAAGCAGACACAAGATATGGGGTATGGACGGTTCTTTGAACCAAATGAGACTTTTGTGGCCTGGGGACAGAACATCCTTTTTCAACAACCTGCAGGACTTCTGTGTAGTTTGTTAAAGGACATGCCCTCCATTCTGTGCACAAGTATTGTGTATTTAAACACATTTATATTTACATACTGAGGAAAGATTGGTATTAGTATGGCATGATGATGACTGTGACTTTTCTGGACTCAAAATGGCAGTGGGAGTAACTGCTGTATGCAGACTTGTAAAATGTTTATTAGGGTGAGTCTCGCTCACATGACAAGTTTACAGTCAGTACTGCAGTTGCAGGTTACGGTTCTATCACTAATGGATCATTTGAATGTAAGTTTTATTAAATGAGAGAATATTGTTCAAGTTCAAAATGATTTACTTCCTGTTATTGGGTATCTTGGAATGTGTACTGTCTGCCAAACTAAAAGCAGTTCACTACTAATTATTCCACTGGTTATGCAGACCTTCCAAGTCAGCATTCCTGAAATGATCAAGATGTACTGGATTCCACAACTAAAAATCAGGAGATTTTGGTGGGGTCTTGATCATTGATAAGATGACAGCCTAATCTTGTTAGCTCCTCTCCCTTTGGGCTGAATCTATCTACATCTGCTTGATAACGTTGCCATCCAGCCTCACTGAACCCACTAACCTGAAAGCACTAACCCCAGTTGAGAGCTACTTTGGGGGTGTCTGTCCTCCCACAGCACTGATTTTAGTTATGTGATAGGCTCCTTACTTACCCTGACCTCAGTTCTAAAAGGTGTTCCTGGTGCAGCTCCACTGGCAGCTCCTGTAGACATGGGACAAATAAGGACAATGTTTAGCCTGCTGTTATCAAAGATGAGTGAAATAAAATTGGCTACACAAACATCTGAGGAAGACATTGTCTCCCACTTACAATGGGTCTCACACACGGAACTGCAGGCTGCAAATCAGAAGGCCTACTCTGATCATATAGCAGCACACCTCATGGACCAGGACCACATGATCCATGTACTCTGTGACAAAACTGATGATCTCAGAAATCATGGCAGATGGATGAATTTGTGAATCGTGACACTCCCTGAGGCCATGGAGGGATGGGACACTAAATCTTTCCTGTAAAACATTCTAACTACAGTCTTGAAACATCAGTTGTCCACCCACTGGAGACTGAGCACTCACACAGATCTCTAACTCCTTCTATGCATGGTTAGAAGCCTTGGTCTATTCTGATTAAATACCTGCCATTCCCCACAAAGGAAAGAGTCATGTAACTGGCAAAATAACATGGCCCAGTGGTCTGGAAGGGTCAGTATCAAATCTTCCCAGACTTCTCACCAGCTGTCACTGAGAGAAGGAAAGCTTACACTGCAGTGAGAGAAAAGCTCTATAGAAGATCAGAACCCCTTACAGGTTGCTCTACTCTGCTATCCTCCACATTCCCAGGAATGGGGTCTTCCACTCCTTTGACACTTCTGTGGCAGCCAAGAACTTTGTTTTATTTTCCAGTCCTGGAAAGGTGATCCCTATGATGAACTTGCTAAAGGAGACCCATCAGAAGGACACATCCCTTACTCCAGATTCTCACAGTTTCCAAGCAGCAGCAGATGGTCCAGCACAAGCAACACAAGACCCTGAAGATGAAGGATGGCAGCTGGCCTACCACCATCACAGTAGAGGTGCTGTGGGAAAGAACCACCACCATACCAAGACCTCACAGCCAGAATAGAAGAAAAGAGAGGGATACTTCCTCAGACAACTGTGGAGATCCAACTATTACCAACCACAATCCACCTTTAAGAAACTAGAAGATAGGCCATAGGCTCCCACCCTCAGCCACACCCACAGAGATCACCAGTCAAGATGCAGCTCAAACTGCCTTTTCAACTAGATGTTCCAGCATTCAAACAGGACCATTTGTGGTCCTTGTCTGAAACTGCCCATTACCTTCAACCACCCAATCTTCCAAAGAGGTGGCTCACCTCTGTTCCCATACTATGGTAATGGCCTGACTCCACTAGAGGCCTTGACACCATCTCCTTTTCAAACACAGCAAGAAATGGTGTGATGAGTAGTTGGGTGAGACTAAATGGGCTGAACTTTGATTTTATGGTACATTAGCTATATCCTTACTCAAACCTCCCTTAGTGAATTGTAACACACAGCTACTTAAGTTCTGGACTCAGACTCAGCCCTCTTAAAAGGGTCACTGTGTATTCACGGAGATTGTATCCTTTTCCCTTGGTTTGCATTACTGCCTCTATGTGTTAATGCTTTTTTCTCCCTTTAAGAACTACAGCATCAGAATTCAAAAGGCAAAGTGTGAGCAATTATCTTTTTGTTAAATGTGTACATGAACTTATGCTTTATGTCATGTTAGCTGACATAAGAGACAGTATCCTTTCTCGCTGCTTTATATTACTGCTTCTATGTGTTAGATTATGCTCATATGTACTAATCCTTTCTTCTTCCCTTTTAAGGGTCACAGCTTCAGGACTCATGCTAGGGCTAGGTGCTTTCATATATTTCCATTCAAGTTTATTTGCAGGAAAACTCCATTGAGCATGCTCATTTACAAGGAGGTGCTGATAGGACAGTGTAATACATCGAGACAATACAATGAGTATATCCAGCACAATACAATGAATAAAAGCATAAAACATAATAAGAGATAGGTAATTTCAGTGCAATATTTTGACATAGGAAATACTGTTAAGGTAGGACAACAATCTCTCTCCCCTTCCCCAGGGCGCATCTGGAATTGAGTGGCACCTGCACAGTATGCCTTCCTGGTAAAACTCTTAAATAAATAAATAAAACAATACCAGCAGACTATGGGAAAAGTAGGGTATATATTATCAACAGTAGGCAACAGGTACATGGGGTACAATGGTGAGGCAGAGGTTCAGCCAATTGCTGGTTGGTCAGCACATGAGGGGTAATAAACCAGTGGATTCATTGCAGGACAATCATATAATAGGAGGTCATAGGACTGGAAGATAAGGAGGGCTGGAGAGACTGGGGTGGTGAGTTCTGCTGCTGGCTGAGTCAAAGAGTGGAGTGTGAGGGGTGGATGGAGGGAGATGGGGTGGTAAGTACTGAGAAATCTTTTAGTCTGGGTGGGTAGAGCTACCCATTGAGACAGTGGCAGGTTTCTTTGTACAACTTGTTGAACAAGGATTTAAAAGAGTTAACACAGACTAGTTCAGTGAGCTTGAGGATGTTTGTATTTTGTTCCAGTATTCGGAATGGCATAGCTAACTGCAGCTCTGCCATGGAGTGTGAGTGTTCTGGGCACATCTAGTAGGATGTAGTTATTTTATGCAGGGAAAGGCAGCTGTGGGATCTATGAAAGAGGAAGTGAAATAGGGAGGCAGTTTGTGACAAAGAATTTTCAAAGCCCAGGTGCCAGTGTGGAGCAACCTTCTTGTTGGCATGGAGGACCAGCCAACTGTTGAGTAGAGAGACAGTGGTGCATGTCGAGCTTGTGGAGGTGAGATGCAGCACTGCTATTGTAAATGATATCTGCACAGTCAATAAGCAGAAGGAATGTGGCTTGTATTATTTTTTTCCTGATTTCTTCGAAATAAGAATTTGTTCTTGAAGAAGAACCCTAGTCTTATTTTCTGCTTTTTACATAGAGATTCAATGTGGGTGAGAAAGGATAATTTGAAGTCTAGCCAGATGCCTAGATACTTAAGGTTATCCATGACCTTGAGGATGTCTCTAACAGGGTTGTAATTGGTGCCAGTGTGGTCTGGTTGTGGAGGGATGTATACCCGAGGGAGCAGAAAGTACATGATCTTGTTTTTTTACGTTAGTAAAAGTCTATAATTTAGAAGGTTATGCTGTAGCTTATTAAAGTCCTCCTGCAATTAGGTTCCCACTTCGATCAAGGAGGGCTTAGATGTGTGTATGAATGTGTCATCCGCGAAAATGTGTAATTTAGAGTTATGGATGTTGTTACCAGGAAGTTGATATAAATAATTAATAGTAGTGGTCCTAGAATAGAACCTTGGGGACCCTCCTGTTTTTTTTTTTGTTTGTTTTTATGTTTAAGGTTTTATCTTTCAATTACTTAACATATAAACATTTTAAAGGATATCATACAATGCACCACTGTATACCATCATTACATTCAACGAGGAGCACTAGTCATCATTTCTTATTTATCTTACTTCCCCAGGCTTTCAACCCTGCCTGATACACAGAGGTGGTAGGCGATATGAATTGACTACCATGCAGTGCTTGTTACTATAGAGTAGGTCAGTTGTTTTGGCTTCTCAGAAGGAACTAGAAGAGAAAGGATCAGATCTTTACAGTACAGTAGCTTCTTGCTGTTTTACATTGTTTGGATTTTACTTGGTAGAAGGTTATTTTTTCTTTCTTACTACTTCCAAAGGGCTAGCAGGGTATTGTTTTGGGGCTGTCGGAATTTTGAAAACTATTTTGGTGGCTATAAGTGGCTCATTTGTTTGATGTTTCACTATGTAGCTGGCTGCATTTGAAGAGGCCTGTTTCTTCTGATTTAAAACCTATTTGTGTGATTTAACGGGGCTGTTTCTTTGAATAAAAGACCTATATCTTCTAATTTCAAGCCTATTTTGATGTGTTGTTGGTGAAGCTGTTTGAATTGGAGACCTGTTTCTTTTGGTAGCAAACCTATTTTGGGGGCTTTGAGTAGAATTGTGATTCATTTTGCTGGCTTCACTAGATGCAAAGGTTAGTGCATAGTGGGGAAGGGTGTTAATGGTCTGACAAGGGCCTCAGGTACCTGATTGTTTCAGGAAGACTTGGTTGGTCCCACCCCCAACCTCACACCACCCACCCCTGGTCCGTGATTTTTATACCAGGGGTTCTGACATCACTCTCAAATGGGCAAAGGATATGCACCTGTAATAGCAGAAGCAGACATCAAGGAATGGAACAGCAGTGAGTGAAGAGGTGACTGCTATCTCAGTGGAAGAGAAGTAACTGCAACTCTAGGAGCTTTCATTGTTACTCGTTGCATTGTTATTGCATTGTGAAAGGAGGAGTAGGAGTTTGAAGAAGGTTGTGCAATAGCTACTTAAAGTCTCTTTTGAGTGTGGATAGGAAGGTTAGGAATATGAAAAGCAGTTGCTCAATCTATCTAAATGTGTACAACAAAGGGGTAAGGGAAATTAAGAAAATAATGTTTTGCACTGATGGAAGGGAAGAGGAGACTTGGGGGAGTGTTTGGTATCCTGCATCTGGAAGGGCGGAGGGACGCTTGGCAAGCATGACAGCAATGGGTAGGGTGGTAGCTGCAACAACTGCAGTGCACCAATCTTTCTAACAATTGCCTGGAGTGTGGGAGGATGTTTAGTGTGCAACCGCATAGAGAAACTTAGAAAGGAGATTGAAAGTCTGCAGGAGGAACTAAGACAGGCAAGGTAGACTGGGGTGGGTTTAGCCCAATACTGGAGGGAGGAAGAATGGGAGATGAGAAGGACAATTTAAGCCAACAGTGGTGAGGAGAGGGTCAGAAGAAGGGAAGCAGGGACAAGGGGCCCAGGCCAGGAAGAATGATTGCTGGGAAACCAGGTCAGAGACAAAAGACAAATGGAGGGAGGAGATAGGGACTTGTGAGGGGAGGCAAGAAGTGGCAAAAGTCATGGGTGGAAAGGAGAGAATAGGTTACTGTGAAGAGAGAGAGGGAGTGGGCATTTGTGAAGGGTCTTCAGAAAATAGTTTTGCACTGCTAGAGAGGAAGAAGGTGGAGGAAGGAAATGATGAAATTAGAGGAGTAATTGATAAATGCCTGGACCAAACCAGAGTGGGGGAAGTTATGCTGGGAGAATTGCAACAGGGCAAAAGGGGAACAATGTACAAGAGGAAGAAGAGGAGCCAAAAGGAGAGAGGGAGATGAATGGAAGCAAGCAGGGAGTAAGAGTGGTGGAATTTTAGTGCTAGTGGACCCAATACTAGGAGGAGTCAGGTGGGGAGCAAGGGGAAGGTATAGTGGCATTTGGGTGGAGGCCATGCCAGGAATGACAAGCGGAAAGGGTGTGACAATCTGTTCTGAAATATGCTATAAGGGTAGGGACAAGCCTCATTTAATTATACATCTTGGTACGAACGACCTGGCTGACAAGACAGTAGATATAGTCCAGAGGAGGTTTGAGGAACTAGGACAATAATGTGAGGGGCAGGAAGATCAGTAACTTTTTCGGAGATACTCTAGTGCCTAAGGCAAGCACACAAAGAAAGCTGAGAATAGAGGAATTTAACAGATGGCTAAGAACCTGGTGTTGTGCTAAAGGTATGAGCTGGTTGGGGGGTAGGGAGGGGCCTGAGAGGACAGTAGTTTCTATGCCAAGGACAGACTACACTTGAGTGAGGAGGGAAAGAAAGTGTTGAAACAGAGGATGGAGGAGTATATAGAGGAAGTAGGGCATTTAAACTAGGAGCTGGGGTGGCAATTGGGCAAGAGACATGCAGAGACCACAGGTTGGGAAACTATATGAGCTTACCCCATAACAGTGACAAAGGACAAATGGCAAGTACTATTGGTGATGCTAGTAAAGGAGGGCAGGATGGAGGGGGTAAGAGTGGAAGTTGGTTTCCTTTAATGCTAGGACCCTTGGGAGAGAAACTGCAGAGTTACAGGTGTTCATGGGCAGAGGGAGAGGTGGACATTGCAGCCATCACAGAAACATGGGCCACCCAATACAATGACTGGGACCTGTCTGTACCAGGGTACAGGTTATTCATAAGGACAGGGTGATTGGGAAAGGAGGAGGTATGGCACTATATGTGAAGGAAGGACTGAAGTGTGTAAGGGAGGAAGGGGAGTCACTTTGGATGAATCCAGGATTCCAAGAATAGGATTCTTAGAATGGGAGTGGTGTACAGGCTGCCATCTCAGATGGAGGAGTTAGACAGGGAACTAGTGGGACAGATCAGGAGGATCTGCAAGAAGGTAGTGTGTGGTGATTGTGGGGACTTCAACATGCCAGGAGTGGACTGAGTACCCCAACAACCAGGAACAGACAGGAACAGGTACTGCTGGATGCCTTCCAGGACAGCTTCCTGCTGCAAATGGTCAGTGAACCAACCAGGTTAGGGAATACCTTGATCTTGTGCTGGCAAATGGGGACTTTGTGAGAGAACTTACAGTGGAGGAACCACTGTCAGGGAGTGACCACCACTCAGTATGGCTCACATTGGATATGGGCAAGGAAGAGAGGAATCTGGCACAAGAGTACTGGACTTCAGGATGGCCAACTTTGGGAGGATGGGGAAGTGGTAAAAGGGTACCTGACCAGAATTCAATCTAGTATGGACACTAACCAGAGGTGAGAGCTCATAAAGCTGGGGATAGTGGAGGCAACCAAAACATGTTGCAAGGCCCAGAGCAAGAAGGCTAGGCTAAGAAACTGAGCTGGTTGAGCAAGGAGGTCATGGAAAGGTAAGGAGGAAAAGAGCTGCCTTTAGAAGTACAAGAAAACAGGGAGAGGGAGGACAGGGAGGAGTACTTGATGGAATCAAAGGAGGTGACAAGGCAGGTAAGGGAGCCAAGGCATTTACAGAACTCAGTCTGGCACAAGGCATTAAGAAGGGAGAAAGACTTTTAGGTACATCAGGGAGAAAAGGAGCTGTAAGGACCACATAGTAAGGATTAGGAAGGAGGGGTTGGGTGGAAGCCGGGTACATAAGGCAGAAGCACTAAATGAGTACTTCTGCTCAGTATTTACTAAAGAGAAGAGGGGGTGACACCCAAGGTGGGAAAAATGGCAGAAACGGGGGGGTGACAGATGGGGAAATCATTGAGGGCAGAGTTTGGGAGGGTTTGAAAGCACTGAGGGTGGATAAGGCAACAGGCCAGATGGCATCCACCCCAGGATACTGAAGGAGCTGGCAGAGGTCCTTCAGGACCTTTGCAGACCTATTTAATGCCTCACTACATTTGGGGTGTGTACCTCAGGACTGGAGGATGGCTCATGGTGCCCTCCACAAGAGTGGCCCCAAGGATGAACCGGGAAACTACTGACCAGTGAGCCTCACATCCATCGTGGGTAAGCTAATGGAGACTATCCTGAAGGAGAGGCTGGTGGCCCTCCTAGAGGCCAAAGGACTACAGGACAGCAGACAGCATGGCTTCATATGGGGAGATCCTGCCAAACCAACCTGGTGGAGTTATATGACTGGGTAACTAAGCAACTGGACAGGGGCCATGCAGTGGATGTCCTGTATCTGGACTTCAGTGGGCATTCAACTCGGTGCCGCATGGAAGGCTGGGAAGTAGTTAGTAGGCACAGGGGCAGGTGCAAAGCTGGTGAGATGAGTAGAACTGGCTTCAGGAAGGCAACAGAGAGTTGTGGTGGGTGGGGAGCTCACACCCAAGGGTAGTGATGAGCAGTGTTCCACAGGGCTCGATGTTGGGGCCAGTGTTATTTGGGATATTCATTGCAGACATATCATTGGACATCAAGAGCAAGATCAGTCTGTTTGCTGATGATACCAAGGTAGGAGCGGTGGTGGATGACCTAGGGGATGGCAGGGGTTGCAGGATGATCTGGCAAAGCTTGAAACCTGGTCAGACACCTGGCAACTGGGGTTTAATGCCAAAAAGTGCAAGGTGCTGCATTTTGGGATGAAGAATCAAGGAGGAGTTACCAACTGGTGGAGTACAGCTAGCCCAGACAGAAGAGGAGAAGGATCTGGGGGTGCTCATTACAGGGTCAATGAACAACTCAGCACAATGTAGGAAGGCAGCTGCAAGGGCCAACAAAATTCTGGATTGTATTGCAAGGGTATATCCTCGAGGAGAGGAGGTGATTCTGCCACTGTACAGGTCATTAGTTAGACCGCACCTGAATACTGCATGCAGTACTGGTGCCCGTATCTGAAGAGGACATTAAGTTACTGAAGGGTGTGCAGCGCAGGGCACAAAGATGATCAAGGGGCTGGGGGACTTATCATATGGGAGGACGCTGAGGAGTTGGAACATGTACTCACTGGAGGAGACGAGGGACAGGGGGACATGATTGAAACCTTAAGTACATGAAAGGAATAAACAAGACAGGTACAGAGGGGCTGTTCAAAGTAAGGGAGGGAGGGACACTAGGGCCATGATATGAGACTGGAGGGAGGAAAGTTCAGGAGAGAGATGAGGAGACACTTTTTACAGAAAGGGTGTGGCTGGGTAGAATGCGTTACCTGCAGAAGTGGTATCCAGTAGAACAGTGGACTGCTTCAAAAGGGATGGGACAGGACAAGGGGAGGGTCATTGAAGGAAGGGTGGAAGGAGGGACAGCTGCAGAATAAGGGTGCTAGCTGCACATTCGAGCAGACTTGATAGACCTCTAGGCCTTTATCTGCTGGCAAATTTCGTATGTTCGTAGAGTAATAAACAAAAGAAGCATGAAGAAAAGATTACATCCTATCTGTCATGACCCAGAGTATCATCTTTAAGAGGTGATTCTCAAAGTGCTGCTCCTGGAGACAGCAGGGGAGTATCATTCAGGATAGGCCTGCATTAATCAGACAGTAAGAACACACAAAGTAACTGAAGGCATACTTAGAGTCAGTACAGTACTGTTAGGAATGAAATGAATGCTTAAACTAGATAGTCAACCATTGCACAGAGTACATTTAGGAGTCAGACCTTCCTTGTTCTGATGAGGGAGGAGGGTGGGGGTGAATTCCTTATTCAACCAATTCCTTCTGGGTTTCAGCAGGGAGCAAAGGGTACCAGAAAGTGGTGTATACACTGATAAAGTATTAGCCACCACATGTGACATTCTTGCCAAGTTAGCCACTTGAATTAGGGAGTTATCTACCTCGTTCATAGTGGAGATTTTGCTTGTCCTCCATCGACAGAGAAGCCTCTTAACCACCATGCTCAGGATCAAGTCCATATTTTCTATTGTGAGCTGAAATGAGGTGTGGAGGTATGTAACCCTAGCAGCATCAGTGCAGGGGAGGGGTTCTTCAGGATTTTACTTCCCAGTATACCTACGGCGTCCCATAGGGTGTAATCAAGGGCAGTCCCAGAGGATATGAACAAGGTTCCCTGGTGGTGGTTACATCTCCAACATCTATCATCCTGAATTAGTTCAGCTTTATGCAAAACTGCTGGGGTTTTGTACCATGATTGAGAATTTTGTTTTGGATTAGTGCACTTCTAGGATCAGGGTAAGCTTTTATGCAAGCTGCCAATAGGCACCCCATTCTTGCTCCGTCATATTTGTGTGTTTAAGGAAGCCTCCCATTTAGCCTTCACCTCCTGACATTGGGAGGAGATGTGGGCTCAGAGGGCTGTGTTTATTGCTGGTCTGTCCCCTTTGAGAGATAACCAATGTGGAAGTGAGAGCTAGGTTTCTTTTTGGGGCTATTCGAATATAGTCGGAAAAGCATTTCTGATTTGTAAGTAGCTCCAGAATCCTTGGGATGGGCGGTAAATCGAACAAAGACTTTCAAATGTGTCCACTGTGGCGAGTCAGGTACCAGAAAATCTTGAATACACAGCATTCCTGCCTCTTCCTATTTAGACCACCTGATTGATAACTTATCCACTGTAATATATATGTTACCCCATAGTGGGATTAAACCGAGGGGATGAACTGGTGTTTAGTTTTCTGTGGAGCTCCCAATACAGAATAGCAGGGCCTATTGTAGGATGGATCAAAGACTCTCGAAGGAGTATTGTATAGCAAGAGGGACAGTTGTGGTGTTGAACAGTATTCCAGCTCCATGTCGTCATTGGGGCAATTCAAGGTTGGTTGGTAAACCACTTTAGTGTTTGAGCAGCTTGAAAGGCCCATTTGTACCCTCGAACCATGGCAGGCCCCAGCCCCTAGGGACTAGTCAGCCTGCATCCTATTCTTGTTGTTCCTGGACCTTCTGCCATCCCATAGAAAGGACCCCAGCAATTTATCAGTTTTGTTATACCACTCCGGGGGCGTAAGGGAGATGGGAGAGAATGTATAATATCTTGGGGAGGTAATCATTTTTATGGCTGAGACCTTACCTAGCTAAAGTTAACTGTAGTGGTTTCCATCTGTCCATCTTCATACTAATAGATGAGAGTAGAGGCTTTAGATTAGCTTTCCAAATTTTAGAGTGGTCAGGGTTATCTGAATCCTAGGTATGAAACATCTTTAGGTGCCCAGCTGAGAATATGTTGCGGAGGCCATATCGATAGTGCAATGACTATTCAGAGGAGTACTTCGTTTTGGATTGGTTGAGGCCCAATCCAGAGTATACAGCACATCTAGATAATATTACAAGCAGAGAGGGATGGAACTTTCAAAGTTCACCAGAGGAAGCAGCAACTCATCGGCGAGATCAGAGTGGAGTATTTCCTCCCCACCACCCCTGAAATGGCAATTTTGTTTATGGCTTCCACGAAGGGCTCTACAGCCAACACAAAGAGTGGGGGAGAGGGGCAACCTTGCAGGTGCCCTTCCAAGTGGGAAGATGGGGACAGGGTGGAATTGGTCAGCACCCTAGCCATTGGGGAGTTATAATAACTCAGTCCACGCCCAGAACCCTTACCCGATTCCGTGGTTTGCAGTTCCTGCTGAACAAAGTCCCATTCCAGGGATTCAAAAGCCTTTTGAAGTCAATTGTCACTGCCGCTGCTGGTGTGGGGAGTGACTTGGCCTTGAATATCAGGTTGCCCAGGGATCTGGTGTGGCCATACTAAATCTCCCTTTACAAAACCTACCTGTGAGGGGTGAACAAGGGCTGGCAAAAGTGGGTTCAATCTGGTAGCAAGGAGTTTGGCCAGGATTTTGCCATCCACATTCAGCAGTGAGATGGGTCTGTAACTGGAAGCAAGTGTGGGGGGCTTACCCTTCTTGGGAGGACAGTAATAACAGCCTCACAAAAAGAGGGAGGGGAGTTCTTCAGCTGGGGCCTCGGTGTAGATCTGCCAGAGGATCGGGCGACTGTCTAGTGTAAAATTTGCCAATCGCCAAGGGGAATCCATCCCCATCCGAGCCTTACCAGTATTCAATGAGGTGAGTTAGTTCCACCTCTTTAGAAGTAAGTGGAGCATCCAAGGTTCAAGCTTGTTGGGGAGAGGAAGATTGAGGTGTGTAAGAAAGGATGTAGCCCTTCAAGGTTTGGGATTCTAGAATAAGTATACAGGGAAGAGTAAACGTCAGCCATAATACCATTGACTTTCTCGGTGTAGTGTGGACCAACTCTTGGGTGTCAGCTAGCCTTGCAATGTGCCTGTTCACTTGCAGTTTCCTGAGCTGGTAGGGCGGGAGCTTCCTCCTTTTTTCCTTCCTCCCAGTATTTATGTCTAATTCTCAGGATGGCGACCTCTGCTTTCCGGGCCAGCAGCTCATTAGCCTTTAGCCCTAAGGTGACTACTTCCTGACTGGCTGAGGAGAGCAAGGAGGGCTTGGGCTGCTTTTTAAAAATATTTTCTGCCTCCTTCAGCTGTTTTTCCAGATTGAGGAGTTCTTGTTCCTTTTTTCCTTCTTTGTGGGCATGCCTCAATGGATCCTCTCAGGGTGGCTTTAAAAACCTTCCACGTGTTTCCTGCTGAAGTGTCTGCAATGGGGTTTCTTGGAAAATCTGCTGGCCTCGGTCTGTAGCCAGGGGCCAAAGTCAGGGTCTCAGCAGGAGAGGATCGAACCTCAAGCAGGAGAAGAGTAGGTGGAGGGTCCCATGTGAATGATAGTTGGATTGGGCATGGTCAGAAATTACTATGTGATGGATGGCTACGTCGAGGGTCACTTCTCTGATTTCCAGGAGGTAAGCCAGAAGTCTATTCGGCTGTAGGAGTCATGGACTGGGAGTGGAAGGAGTAATCCCTGTCCCTATGGTGGAAAACCTGCCAAATATCAGAAAGATCCATGTCCTCTCATAACTGGGTAAGGGCTTTTAGACCTTTTACATGGGGCTCCGTATTGGTGTGGCTTCTGTCAATTAGTGGCTCCAGAGTAAGATTAAAATCTGACCCCAAAATAGTGGGGGATTTGTCATTCAGTGAGCTCTCCAGTCCTGTGGGCCACTGCATGAAAGAAGGTTGGAGCATCTTTGTTCGGACCATGTATGTTTCCCACGCACAGGGCTCTTCGGGTGATTATCTTGGCCAGCACCCACTTTTCTTTGAGGTCACTTAGAGATTTTGATATGGTCCAGTGAAGTTTCTTATGTATTAAAATAGCCACCACTCTCTTTTTTGTGCTGGCAGAGGCATGGATCACCTGTCCCACCCAGTCCCTACGTAGCATCTCATGATCTATATGGTTAAGTTTAGTCTCCTGAAGGAATGCCAGGTCAGAGGGCAGTTTCTTTAGATGTGTTAAAATGTGTTTCCTCTTCACAGGGATGTTTAGGCCTCACATTCCACGAGATTGCATTATCATTCATCACTGGGTTGAGGCGAGGACTATATATTCGGATAACTAGGGAAACCATGAGACTGCACTCTGATGACTAGCCCCAGGGGACTGACTTCCCATTAGCCATGAACCAAAAGAGGGCAAACAGTGACCATCTAATCTGTGTATAAGTAACAGAGAGTACTGTCTTTCTTAACCAACTAGTGTGCATACAGCAGAGAACACAAACGAACACATATAACAGTTTTAACCTATTTACATCTGGAGGTGAGAAACCAGCTTGGGAAACAGAGATATAACTGTGGCTACACTATAAGCCAACGGCCTACCTCTGTACCCTGGGCATCTAGGAAGCAGTCAGTTATCCTCTCTTCTGGGATCTCACCATGGTGACATGTACCCCAAGGCCTGGGGGCAGGTTGACACCTGACTAGACAAAGGTCAGCACTCTTGCTGCAAGGGTCTAATAGAGAGAGCTCTGTGTTATTCACCTGTGCCATGCAACCACTCTGCACAGAACAGAGAGCAAAGTTGAAATAAAACATTAATAAGGAACCAGGATTTACTACATACGTTGTGAAGTTACCAATTACTGAGATGAACCTTATGTACATTGAGGAATGGTCCAGAAGGGAGTAAGAGGACAAGCGTGAACCCAGGATAAACATCTGTCTGAAACCTCACAATCCCTTGATATGCAGCCCATCGATACCAAAAGGAGAAAAGATGCTGTTGTCTGGGGAGCGAGGGAAAGAAACATCTATGGAATGTTTTCCTCCAAACATTCCTGGCTGGTGCCTATGTTGAGTGTCCAGCCTGGGGGAAGAATAAACATATATGGCTCCTAGGACCTGCCTTGCAATATATGAGGCTCAATGAATAACTTTGTCGGCAAATAAAGTACCTCATGCAAGTAGAACAAAGGACGTCCGGGGTCACTGCTACAAAACACAAATAAATTACCAGTTCTCGACCCCCACCTCTTCATGTAGACACATGTTAGCATCCCTCCCAGTATAGGAGAAGCAGGCCATCCATATGATACAAGGTGGGTCCTCATGCCTGGTGAAACAGGAGCGACTCCAATAGTCCCTAGAGGTTGATTGTAGGGACTGAGGACAAAAGTGGGTCCTGTCCCAGCCTGAGTACTGTAGTAGATTTATGTCCTAATGTGGCCTATCTAGTAGACCCTTTGAACCTTCCATCAACACCCCATCTGAGCCCGGAGCCCATCAAAAGTAAATGTAAAATAAGCAACAAGCACAACCATGTCTTAAGAAGAGATAAGAGTTACTTATCTGATTGTCCGGGTGAAAGTTCTGGTGTGACTGGTGCAGGGAGTCAGCGTGTGGAAGCTGCTGTTGGGCTCTGGAGGTTGAGCTGCACTTTACTGGGTGATGCCTTCAGCTGCATCGGAGATTGTGGAGCCTTCGGCCTGTGGGGTTGCTGGAGATCATGTTGGCTCCATGCAGTGGGAAGAGAGCCTGACTATCTTCTCGGTGGGCTGGAGTCCAGGATTGGTGTGTCAGTGGTCTTCGGTGCTGCTCTGGCATGATTTGGTGGATGGCCATGAACCAGTTCACCATGGGAAAATCCCTAGCAGACTGGAGGAGGTCTGGTCCATACCCTGTTTCGATGAGCTATCCTGTCGGGTCCTCTCTGCAGTGTGTTCTCTCCTGCCATGCCACTGGGAGGTCTGGAATTTTCTGTTCCCACGGGCAGGAGCTTTCAGGATTCATCCTGCTCTGCCATTCTGCACTTTGATGAGCCCAGGTGGGATTGCCTATTAAGACTGTCCATATCCCCTCAAAGGTCACCTGGGCATGGCCCCATGGACATTCAGTCTCTGCCCGCATTGAGTGCAGAAAGTCCACAAGGGCATTCACAGTGGAGAAATGTTTTGGCACCCGTGCTATGCTCTACTCTCATGGTGGTGGGGTAGTGGAGTAAAAAGGAGATTCCGTGCTTGTGCATAAATGGTGGGCCTCCGTGTAGGCCCAACATCTGTCTGAGAGCTCCTTTGAAAAGCCCTGTTAAATATTAATCGCATGATTTTGCCAATGCAACTGCCGGAGGTCTCTAGATTTGGCTAAGATCATCTTCTTCCATCTGTAATCCAGAAATCGGACAATAATGGGCGAGGTTTATCCAAGCTTTCAGCAGGGATGTTGGAGTGTGGTCGGCACTCTCCACATGTAGTGTGCAATCAGCGTTGAGCTGCAGGAGTTCAGATAGGGCTCGTTGTAGAAACTGCTGTGTATTCCAACCCTCAGACAGCTCCAGGAAACCTAGGAACTGGAGGTTGTTTCTGCGCCCCAGTTCCTGGGTTATCCACCTTCTCTTGAAGTTTAAGAATCATTTGATGCTGCTCCTAGAGTGCCACAGAGTGATTCTGCAGCACATACTCCATGGCAGCTGTGTGACCATCACTGTAAAGCATTCTGGCATCCAGCGTGCAGCACTTGGGCTGTATGGTTAAGAAGCTCATGGTAACCTGGGCCATTTGGTTAAGTAGTTGGCTGAACATAGCTTCAGCCGATCGTGTCCCATGTAGTTTTAGGCTGAAGTTGCTGAGCCATAATTGTTACTAGGCCCCACTGACCTGCACAGATTGAGGTCCTCCTTCTTGTTAGAGCGTGATAGTTTCAGGAAATTTTCAGATAATCTTGATTCCCTGACAATAATTATGTCCTGCATTCTTTCAGGTTCCTAGAATGCAGGATGTCTCGAAAATGTCGGATTTGCCCCTACAACAAGAGATCTTGTGTTTCACACTGCCATCTTGGTTAGCACCCTAGTGGCAGTCCCAGAGGACCCTCTTGTTAGTGGTGTGAGGGGAGGATTTTCCTGATTTCTGGATATCCCCAGGTAACCATAAGCAGCCTCTGGGGCCCTACTAGTCTGAAATTCTCCTCATAGAAATTAGATCCCTGCTACTCTTGGACCATAAGTTCCTCCCCTGGTTCCGGATGGAAGTGCAAGAATTCCTATAGCAATAGACAAGTTTCTCAGTCTACCCTCTAAGAAACCTTGAAGGCCTACCTTAGAAGATGTATTTAAGCTGACCTACAGGCAGACCATGCTAAAGTAATCCATCTCTGATCCCAGCTACATCTTTTTACTCCAGGAAAGATGAATTAGGCCTACACTGAACACATCACAGATACTGAGAAGGGAAGAAAGAATCAGTAAAGTGCTGGTTACGCAAAATGCAGGTGAGCATTACATCACAGACCTGAAAAACCACACTGGGTGGGGATCACCTTCACCATGGCTTTTAATAAAGTCTTGTGCCAAACTCTACTCTTCACCTCCCTCCCACACAAGAGCACATTGAGAACCAACCATAAATATACATACACAAATCCTTGGGGTGATGGACTTTCTGTAGGCCTTTATCAATCTTCTGAAGAGGTGTTTTCAACGCCCCTACTGCACACATGCTTCAAGAGGTCATTGTTGAGTGCCACCTGCCCCCAAGGCTCAGTGAGGCAGCTGACATGTAGTTCCCAAAAGGAAAGACTCTTACTTCCATGGAGCTGCTGTCCCATTTTGCTTAATAAATGCAGATGCTAAATTCTGGCCAATGTTTTGGCAGCCAGGCTCAACTCTGTTCTTCCCTGTCTCGTACACCCAAGTCCAATGGGGTTCATAAAGGACAGGCCTGGTACTGGCCATCTCACTCCTTCATCAACCTGCAAGATGCAGCCAAATCCTCCCTTCTCAGTGCAGCTTTAACAATTGATTTCAAGAAGGTCTTTGACTCTGTTGAATAGAGCGATCTCTTTGAAGTCCTACAGTCAATGGGTTTTGGCCCTTTCTGTTTAGGGCAGTGCATACCCTATTAACAACCCCTCAGCCACAGTGCTGACTAATTGCACCCTGTCAGATAGCTTTTCACTCTAAGGGCACCAGAAAGTATGCCCACTTCCCTCTCATTTCTGCTAGCCACTGAGCTCCTGCCAGTTGCCATCAGAGACCACCTGGATCTGCAAAGTATTGCAGCTGTACCTATTATCCATGGGGCCCTGCTTTACATAGATGACATCCACATTATCCTGACAAATGTCCAGATGTCAGTTGCTCCACTCTAAGTACTACTGGGACACATTTCTGATCTAGGAGAGGCAAGGGAGGGGTATATGCTACTGCCCACAAGGTGCATCAGCACAGGAATATAATGCAGCATAAGAATAGACAAGCTGTGCACACACCAACTCAGGTCAAAGGATGCTTTATTAGCCCTTTAAAAATACTGATATCAGGCAAACACCTCTATGTATCGTCTCACACAGGAGGCTTTATCAGAGGTGATATGTAGGGGTGTTTGGTATCAGCATTTTGTGTAAGGCCAATAAATCATCATTTGACCTGAGAGGGTGTATGAACAGTTTTTTCTTTCTTATGCTGTGCTTTTACCTATCTCGCTCTGCATCAATCATGGCAAGTCAGAGGTTTTCCTTCTAAATGACACCTGCACCCACCAGGCCTTGTCTGGGGCACCATGGCAATGTAGTAACACAGAGATCATATATCTGGGCATCAAAATTACGTCTAGTACATCAGACTTATCTAAGGCCAATTTATCCCTCTCCAGGAGTCTCTACAACTAGATTTTAATTCTATCAGGCAAAATAGCTGCTCTTAAGAGGATTGGTGCTCATAAGTTGTTCCATATTTTATCCCACCTTCCAATAGAAATCCCTGAATCTGGTTGTCTAAAATAGACTCTCTGGTAGGAAGGTCTCTAGGAAGGATGACCTCCTCATTTTAGCAAGTCTCAGCTGAGGCAGAACTGGCCCAGGAGGATGGGGACTTCCACATTTTGTTGACTACCATAAGGCGTTCATCCACGCTCAGATGAATAAATTATTTCTCCCTCCTCTGTAACACTCTCTTTGTGAGTAGCTATGGAAGGGTCACTTTTTCAGCCCGGACCCCAGACTGGCATTATACTCCAGAAAATGAATCCAGCAGCAAAACACCCTACTGTCTCCATTTCATTGAAATATTGCAAACAAATTTCCTCCTGCTTACACCTCCCGAGTCTCCACTGCTCCATGCCCCTCATGGAAAAATGAGATGTTCCATATTGAGCAGAAACCAATAGTAGGAGAGCAATGAAAAGCAAGGGACAGCCTGACAATGTAGGATCTATGTCCCAAGGGCCAATTTTATCTTCACTTCTAACCTGACATTTCAGATCAATGTAACCTCCGAAGCAGGATTTCTGGTTTTATCTCCAAATGAGAACCTTGCTTTCCTCAATGCTAAAAATACTCTATACATCTACAGAACACCCCATAGATGCCCAGTTTAAACTACCTAGATGAGTGGCTGGTGCTCTCTCTCTCTTTCTCTCTCTGCATATATATAGAGCACTGAGAGACAGAACACCACTGCCACCAGTACAGGCTCAGGCACAATGGCAGAAAGAGATCCCACACCCATTTTGGACCATAAAAGGCATATTGCCTGGCACCAGGCACTCACTTGCTGCAGAGATACTAAAGCCCAGTTGATACAATTAACAGTCTTACACCATTGGTACAGTACTACCCCAAGTGCTGAAAAAGATAGGGGTCTATCACTCAAATCTCTACTGATGTTTCAGCCAACACAAGGGCTCCTATTTCATATTTTATGGAACTGCCCCTCATTGCAAGGTTTTGAGTGCCATTCAATGTTAGCACTATAAAATCTGCACACTGCCTGTCATCTTTGATGCCCTCAGTACTTCTGGGAATAACTCCGGCCTGTATTATTAGGAGACCCCTCGCTAACGGCTAAGTGGTTTATTGCTGCCAGTACTGTAGCCAAATGCCTTCTTTTCAGCACTAGAGAACTTTAGAGATCCCAGCATGTAGTGAGTGGCTTCGACAATGGGACAACTGGCCTCCTTAAAGAGACTCTTGCAACTGGCCATGGGCAAACTGGAACAGTGTTATGATGTCTGGACTGCCTTCTTTAATCTCCAGGCAGGCACCCCAGTCAACACAGGTCAGGACACCCACCAAAATATCTGGGGCCCCCTTATTCTCGTTAATTTTTCCAGGATCCTGACCTCCAGCTTCCTACATCTGTCGAAGAGAGAAGGTCACTAACTATGTGTTAGTAAATTGCTTACTATATTAATTCAGTACTTTGTTATAACAATTAATTGTCTGTACTTTGTTGTTATTATGTCTGTTGTTTAGTTCTGTATGTTTGGGTGCTTGTTTTGACCTTCAGTATTGGTGTACTATCCATTGTATGAATATACTGTATACTTCTTGTATTTGATAAAATTTTAAACAAAAGTTTATTTAAAAAAAAGAATCAGATGATTTTCAAGTCTACATTACTTATGGCACACAAAGAAAATTAAGTCAGTGCAGTAAGACCAAACAAAACATTATTGCATTTTGTTTTTGTTGACAAACAAATGGTAGACAACATTTCAAAATCATACTCTAAAGTGAAACAGTCAGACAGACATTACTGCATTTATTTTTGTTGACAAACACACGTAAGAAACATTTCAAATATTACTGTAAAGGTAAAACTATGCATGAAAATGTGGGTCCTGCAGACACTTACCAACAAGAATTACTAGGTTTTGAAAAAGTGCATGGTGCAGTGATGTACTATCAATTGAGGAATAAATTATATAAACATTTATATGCAAAGCTCTGTTTTCAGTGTATTGCACCAAGTTATACAATATCCTGTATGTTCCTTTCAATATTGTCAATTATAGCACCACTGATAATTTCAAACATCAACAAATTAATTATTGCCTAAGTAAAGGCTGCAAAGAAAATCTATCATGGCTGAAGTTTTCTTTTTTTTTACCAACACACTAACTTGTTAAACAAATAACATTACAGTTTCCATTGTAAGTTCATCATATTTTAATTTTCAGGTTCATGATTTTACTTTTGCTCCATATGCTGCTGGTTATAGTTCATAGCGCTTGCTTTGCAACCTTTAGGAATGCCAGCATTAAACTTAGCTGGTAGCAGTAACAGTCAGCATTAATTTTGCAATGCAGCAGAGAACACAGTGATTGGTTTCACATTGATGATCTGTACTTCATGTCAGTTTTGTTGACCATGCTAAACAGTGCCTCAACAGGAGCTTGGTCATAACGCCAGGATCAGCAGGGCCTTCATTAGCTTCCCCAGCTGATGGTCTGAACTTAGAGTCAGTTTTGTTGACCATGCTAAACATTGCCTCAACAGGAGCTTGGTCACAAGGCAGAATCAGCAGTGCCTTTCTTAGCTGCCCCAGCTTATCAATCCTCAGTATCCATATGCAACTGGACAACCTCATGACCTTGCCCCACCATCTGTCGATCTTCTCTCGCCCTGTCAGAAAACTGAAAGATCCACAGCTCACGTGAAAGCCCTGCCATTTATTAAAGAGTTTGTCCAAATCATCATCTGCCAGATTCTTGAAAAGGTTTTCAGCCTATGACAAGACTGTTTTTGTTTTTCTAAAACTGAGCTCTGTTGTTCAGATGGAGGATGGGTACTGCTTGCAAGACTGGATTACTCAATGGAACGTTATCAGCAGTTAGTCTGCCATAATCACATATGCAGATTTAATGCTGACATAAAATCAGGTAAAATGATTGTGTTGGTGTGAACCTTTAGTTTTTCAATGTACTGTATTGCCTTCCCATAAAGTCAAATTGTGATGTATCAGTTATCCTTTTGGTTATCTCTATTTTTGTAGTCCACTTTATATCTGTAGCTGCAGAAATGGCCTTAGCTTTAACAAAATTGCTCAGGTACCCTCTCAACAGATGTGATGTCTCCTCAGCAACCTACAAAATATGAAACCCTCTGCCTGAAACATGATGCTACATTTGTTTATTCTTGCAAGTGATAACTGTGAAAACAAGAATAGTGGCTTCATTTCCTGGTTGTCAGAGTAATCTGCACAGTACTTTACTTTTCTGGTCTGTCTCTGTGCTCTTCTTCTTAATGCAGGCCACTGACTCGAGGTCTAGTTCACACACTGCTTCAATGATGGCCACCTGATGCTGACAAGCTCAAATTACCGATGATTTGGTACTCTTGCCTCTGCTTGGAACTCCCATGAAAGTAATAGCATGCATCCACAATAGGATCCTCCACTGGAAGATGTATCTGTTTCACCATACTGTAATCAGAGAGGCTGGTCAGATGTGAAAGACAACCCTAATCAAAAACTTGATCATTTGTGGCAGATCTCTCCCTCAACAGCACAGAACTATGTTGTCCCACCATTAAGGCTGCTGTATCAGATAGATATGCTTTTTTAATCTGGTGTTTCTTCCTTGTCCTGGCTGGCACTCCTTCACCCTATCCACTGTCCCCCAGTGCCATCCCCAAGTATCAGACCCCTCCTTTGAGCCCCATGACTTACCCTCGTGGCAGGGTGGTGGGAGTGTCCAACCCACCCAACACAGATCCAGCTAGGAGATGCTTTCAGGCAGCACCTGTGAGGGACAGCTTCATACCATGTGACCAGGATCATTTCCGATTTTCTCCCTGCTTAGGAGGTGGGGCGTGAATGACACCCACAGAGAGCTGACATGCATCTGCATGCACCTCCAAGTGTCTGCCCCATCTCATCCTCCTCTTTCTGCAGTGTCAATGATGCCCCAGCCACTGCCAGTGTCCAGTGTAATGCTGACTGCTGGTGTCCCCTCCCTGGAGAAGGAGAGCAGACCATTGGATGCTCTATCCTTCCTCCTGAAGAGCCCCAGTGGCCTGTGCTCACTCCTGAACATGGGTCATCAGTGTAGCACAAGGTGAGGTATCCAGGGCCTCAGCCCTCAGTGCCACCAGGCCGGCCAGATAGATAACCTTTGATGCTGTACCACTGAACGCCCTGGCACATAATGCTAAATCAAAGGTTTTCTGCACTGGGCATATTACAGATAGTCATGCTGATGAATCTGTTCTTCACCTCTTGCAGGATTTGCCAAACATCTTCAGCATTATGGCATTATATTGCTGATGGGTGATCTGAATATGCCAGATGTTAACTGGGTGCAGTTGCAGCAGCCACTTCAAGAGTGGGGTTATTCTAGATGCCCTACAGGGGCATGCCTTGGACAACTAGTATTGGAGCCCACCGAGAGGAGCAATCTAGACCTGGTTCTCTCAAATGGAGATGAAGAGAGGATCACAGATGTAGAAGTGGTAGCCATCTGGGAACTAGCGACCATCGAACAGTATGGTTCACAATAAAACAGCAATAGAATCAAGCCATACAAAGGCAAAAGTACTAGACTTTAGGAGAGCTGACTTTGCCAAATGATGAGTGCCTAAGGAATGCACTAGCAAATGGGCAAGAAGGAGGGTGGAAGAACAATGGGGAAAAATAAAACTGCCATCACAGAGATAACAAGCCTTGTGTGAAGCAAATAAACAAAACAAAATGATGTAAGAAACCACTATGGTTCTCAAAGGAAGTGGCAGTGAAGGTTCAAGAGAAAAAGAAAGCATTCAGGAAGTACAAGGAATCACAGAAGGAGCAGGACAGAGAACTGTATCAGTTAAAGCAAAAGGAAGCTGGGAAGGCAGTCAGAACAGCAAAGGCCCAAACTGAGTAAAAGATAGCCAGCTCAGTTAAAAGGGGATAAAACCTTTTATAGGTACATCAGGGAGCGGAGGAAGACCACGGGAGGGTTAGTGAGGCTTAATAAAGAGGAGGGAGGTGGGCAGAGGGTGAATGTGAAAAGCAGAGATACTAAACAAATATTTTGCTCGGTATTTACAAAGAAAGTGGGAGGTACCTAAAACAAACAGTAGAAACACTCTGATACAGAAGTTGATACCAGCCCATTTACAGAAGAAAGGGTTCTGAAAGAACTCTTAAAACTGAAGGTGGACAAAGTAATGGGGCCTGATGGGATTCATCCCAGAATTCTAAAAGAACTAAGGGTAGAACTAGTGACACCACTGACTACCCTCTTTAACAAATCATGGGAGGATGGGGTGGTCTGAGGACTGGAGAGGGCAGATGTGATTCCCTTCACAAAAGTGGGAGCAAGGCAGAAGCAGAAAACTACAGACCTGTTAGTTTAACCTCAGTGGTAGGAAAATGATGGAATCACTTCTGAAGGAAAGAATTGTTGAGTATCTAGAGGCCAGAGGGGCTCAGGACCCAAGGTAGCATGGATTCACAGTGGGAAGGTCATGCCAGACAAATCTGATAGATTTCTTTGGTGACCAAACAGTAGATCAGGGAGGGACTGTGGACATGGCCTACCTAGACTTTAGCAAGGCATTTGACACAATCCCACACAAAAGATTAATATACAAGTTAGCCAGCCTGGGAGTGGTCCCAAGATGACAGCCTGGGTAAAAAAATTGGCTGGAGAATAGGACACAGAGAGTAATAGTAAATGGAGTCCACTCTGAAGAAAGGGGGGTTACTAGTGGGGCACCACAGGGTTCAGTATAGGATCGGTCCTCTTCAAATGTCTTTATAAGTGACATTGCAGAGGGACTGGAAGGAAAAGTATGTCTCTTTGCAGATGACACAAAGATCTGCAACAGAGTTGATACACAGGGAGGCGTGGAAAGGATGAAAAGGGACTTGGCAAGGTTGGAGGAATGGTCAGAAGTATGGCAGCTAGGATTCAATGCAAAGAAGTGCAAAATAATGCACCTGGGAAACAAGAACCCAGGGAAGAATACACAATGGGACCTGGGGTAATCATATCACATGACCTTAAGGTTAGCAAGTAATGTGAGAAGGCAGTAGGGAGGGCTGGGGGTATACTGGGATGTTAGGAGAGGCATCATCAGCAGAAAACAGGAAGTTGTTATCCCTCTGTACAGACAGTTGGTGAGACCCCATCTGGAGTACTGTGTCCAGTTCTGGAGACCCCATCTCCGTAAGGACATAGATAGGATAGAGGCAGTCCAGAGGAGGGCAACTAAAATAGTGCAGGGTCTGCAAGAGAAGCCGTATGAGGAGAGACTAAAGGAGCTTAATATGTATACCCTTGAGGAAAGAAGGGAGAGGGGGTCATGATAGAAAATTTTAAGTACCTCAGTGGAATCAACAAACTCCAAGAGGGTAGCATCTTTCAGAAAAAGAGACTTGCAAGAACAAGGGACACAATTTAAAGATAGAAGGAGGGCAGTTCAGGGGCAATGTGAGGAAGTATTATTTCACAGAGAGGGTAGTGGATGCATGAACAGCCTTCCTGAGGAGGTTGTGGGGTCTAAAACTGTGGAAGAATTCAAGAATGCATGGGACAGACATAAGGCAATTCTTGTGGGGGTGGGAAGAAATAGGCTGTTGGTTAACTAGGATCTGCGGCCTATCCTGTAGGTAGGGAAATGGGCAGACTAGATGGGCCTAAGCGTGTCCTTATCTGCCGTCAAAGTCTATGTTTCTATGTATACTGCATTGTACTTGTAACATGTTTCTCCCTTTACCCCTCTCCTGGTCACATCTGAAATGAAACCTGCTCAGTGTGCCTTCCCTGTTATCAACTTTAAAATAAATAAATAAATAAACTTTACCCTTGCTACTCTTTTAAATGTCTGGAAAATCTGTGTCTCATTCATCTTTATACTTAGCATAATAATTCTCGCAGGGTTTCTTAGCAGCACTGGAAAGGAATCGTGTTTTTTTTCTTGCTTGCCATTTTCAAATTATCTGTTTAAAATATAAATGTAAACATAAATATAAAATGTAAATGAGAATGTGCTGTAATTTGATGTATACATTTTTTTGCAGTTAATATTTTATTAAGTTTATTCTATCATTATATACAAGACGTGACACATACACAGATTATATAGGTCTAACAGATGTGTGACTTATACTGTTCATATTACATAGTCCTATACAAAGAGAGTAGATAACATTCATTCACATCAATAGTTTTCCATGTACATGTAGTTTGTTACAGGTGATGCTGACTCATGTGGGTTAGTTTCTAGTAAAGAAGAGAAAACATTGTGATACATTAAGCTGATAGTCAGGTTAGAGACCAGGCAGGCTAACTCATGGAGGGCTAAGTAGGTTTTGTTGGTAGTGAACCTAGTGGGAGTCAACGTTGTTAGCAATGCATTGAAGATATGGCCCCTTATTTCATCATAGCATTTTATGGTGTTTAGAGAATAAATATATATATATATATATTTTTTAATTTCTTTTCTCCCACCTATGTCCCTACCGAGCCACTTCTTCTGGAGTCACCAATGGAACCCATCCCTGCCACCATCTAGCCTGCTGTTCGGGTCCCTCCACCCTACTGCGGATTACCCCTGGGTGGGGATGGGGTGGGCAGGCATCCCTGAACCTTAGTGTCTTGTCAGGTCCCAAAACAGCGACAGGCAGGGGCACATCAGGACTGGGCTCGGTGCTCCATCTACCTGGCTCTGAAGGGTGATTTTCCCTTTTTCAATGGGACGTTGCATGCCCTAGCATCAAGGCGTATACACCAACACCTGCAACATCCTTCCTCCTCCTTCCATGAAGGAGCTGCCCCAGAGCTGACTGGTCCCAGGCCTACACCCTGACCAACTGCACTCCAGTGACTCCAGCTTGCTGTTGCACCCCAGCCTCTGCCAGGGTCACCACTTGCCGGTCTGGAAGGCTCCCTCCCCAGAGAGGCAAGCTGTCGTCGGACACTCCAGCCTTTCTTCCCTGGCCAACCCCTGGTGGCCGAGCTTGTACGCAACCCAGGTCACCAGTGTGGTGGAAGTGTGGCAACCAGTGCCTCAACCCTCAGCGCCACCGGCTGGCAGAGAATAATATGACATTCTCAAGAAGGTGTCAAGGGTTTCTAAGGAGGAACGCCATTCCAGAATTGCTGATATAGCAGTAGACCTCCATCTTTAGGGGAGAAGTCATTTTGCCTCAGTAGGTGCTACCATGAGCCATGGTCATGCAAAGTACTGAAGCTGTATTCCACGTGCAGAAATGCCCAACAATACCAATTTTGGAGAGAAAGGAATGGAGAAATAAGGATTCTAGTGCAGAATTGGATCACTTGTTGCCAATAAGGATATACGGTGTACAACTCAGATCTGTGGCAGGAGCGTCGCATATGCCGTCAAGTTGCTAAGTACATTTGGCTGTAGCAATTACAGTGACACAACAGGAGTGACAGTGAAAGGAGAGGTCTTGATTTTGGATCACTCCTTACTCATGTTGCCCTTTGCACCTAGACAGTTTCTACCCTCTGAGGCATGCCCACCCTTGAGAAGGTTATATTTAGTTTTGGGTGGTGTGGGAGGAGAAGCGACTGTTTCCCAGGAGGGCACTTTGGTGCTGTAACTCCCGGGAGATGAAATACCTGGTGCTGTAATGCCAGGTGGCATTTTACGTGCTCGTGATCCAGCTAAGCAAATTGTATGTTGCTGGCGGCATGGGTGAACCAGAGTCGATTTCAACACTTGCCATGTAATAGGAAGCCCATTTGTTTAACCTGAGCCAGGGTTCAGTATCATTGGTGTAAAATCTTTTTGTATCAGGAGGCTCGTTGGTCTACCCATGCTTTATAGGTACATTTCCAGCATTGGGGCCACACATTGTCAGTAAAAGGGTTATGGAGCAAAAGCTGCCATTTTTGTTTGGGCGTGATGGCGGGGTCAGGGGCTGTATCCATTAAACTTTTATAGATAGCCCTGGCCAGGCCTTTGCTGTCTTACACCATGCTTGAACAGGAACTCTAGTGAGTTGCAGAGAAGGCTTTGCACTACAGGTAGAACGTATATTTTACTGTTTGTCACTGGGTATACAGGTTTCTGATCTGAGGTTTTTCCAGAAGTCAGATCATTGTAAGGTAAATCTGGGTTGTGGAGATTGAAAAGAGTCTGAAAGCCAGGCTAAATGAGAAAGGATGTCACACATTCCAGTGTAATTTAGAAAGATGAAAACTTTATTAAAAAAAAACATAGAACAGTAGCTTGAAAAAGTGCTTGATTTGGTAAATCATTGGTGGCAGCAGGAGGTGCCACCGCTGTTATATATTTTATTAAATACTTTTTATCTTTTACAAGCTATGATGCAATGTGTGAAGTCCTTTTAATCAGCCTAGTTTTATGACTAGCAGTTGGAACTGAGGACACCCTGTGTGGTTCCTGAGAGTTGTTTGCATGTTACTCTCATTAAAGGTGGATTTAAAAGAGTCCATAGTGCTGAGATCTGGAGTTAGTATATCCCTAATGGTGCATATCTGCCACACGTTCCTGTCATTCCAGTTAAAAGGTCTGTGTCCTATGCAGAAGAAAGAGTTATTCCATAGGGCTGTAGTAGGCCCTAGCCTGTAACAACATTTTGTAAGCATTCCTACCTTTTTCCAAGCGATATGGGCAGCTATAACTGTAAGCCATTTTTAGTATTTTTTGAAAGTGGGTGGCCAAGATACACTGAGAGGTGTGAGTCGTCCAGAAGATCTGTTTCTATACCTATTCATGCTGGAGAGTCAGACTGAGGATGAGGAAATAGCTGACAGGTTTTGGCTGTTATGAAGGTATAGGAATAATGGAGGAAGTGGAGAAGGCCCCACCCACCTCTGGACCAGTGAGCTCTTAATTTTGCTCTACACCTTGGAGGCGCTCCATCATACAGGAAGTTTTCTATGAGAAAATTTAGTTTCTGAAACCAATTAGAGTGTGTCAGTAATGGAAAATGAACAATTATGTGAAATACTTTTGGGGCTGCCATCATTTTTATTGCATTAATTTCTCCTACTCACGATATGTTTAAATGGCGCCCATCTAGTCATATCTTCCTGGTGTTTTTTATTAGAGGATGCAGGTTATCAAAGACCATGTGGTTGAAGTCAGGAATGGTTTTGTTCCCTAAATATTTAATCGTGCCCATGCTTGACCAAAATTCCTTACAAGACCTGGTGTAGTGGTAGCATTTAAAGGAGAATCTCTGATTTACTTAAATTAATACATAGGCCTGATAGCTTTGCAAAAGAGTCTAGGAGTGACATTATGTGGGATAGCTTGTGTGGCATCACTGATTAGAACTAAACAGTCATCTGCATGTAATTTAGTACAATATTGATGTATACATTAAGTAGCAATAACCTATGCCATGACAGGTGTGTGGTTACTGAGGATTAATCAACACCCTGGGTGCATTGTGAGGCATGAGGCTGCAGGCAGTGTCCTCACAGCACCTGGGATGTTGATTAATCCCTCAATAACCGTGACACCTGGAATGGGTTATTGCGCTTATAACATGGCATCACCCCTGTGTGAAAATGAAAAGAAAGTCATGTCAAATTAAGAAAACTACAGATTTTGAGATGTATCCTTCCTCCACACAAAGTCATCCTCATCTTCTAATACTCTTGCTAGATCCAGCACAGTCTGTATGTGTGACCACATGACATGGTTAATGTCTGTAGAAAGAGCAACAACTGAACAGACACACCAATAGGACACTATTGTTTCTCTAGCTGCCACTGTCTGTGGTCTGTGTTGCTCTCATCTATGTGTGCTGTGTTCCACTGCAGGACAGAGAGAGAGAGAGAGAGAGAGACAGAGCAATGTCCTGGTCCTATTGCTCTGTCTCTCTCTCTCTCTCTCTCTCTCTCTCTCTCTCTCTCCAGTGGTCACTGCAGCTTGCTCACCCTTCCTTACCAGAGGCTAAAAATAACACCAAAGTAACACTGTGTGTTGCTCGCTTCTCCAAGTGCAGCCCTAGTATGAAGAAGAACTCGAGAGAATGAGAGAGTGACAGAGAGAGAACAGTGCAGCCAGTTTGTGTGTCTCTGTATCTCTTTTGCTCGGTCTGAGTGCAATATCAGTCTCTCTCTCTCCATGTCTGGTGCTCACACTGTCAAAGTCTCTTCCCACCTACCTCCTGATCCCAATGTGTTATATGGAGAAATTTGTGCATCGTGGAGGCGGTCGGGTGCCGCCACACACAGCCAACAGTTGACAACTCGGAGCCGAAGACAGGACAGCGAGGACTTGTGAACAGGCTGGGCTCCCATTGAATGGCTGCATTTCATTGAAACTATGCTGTTCACACTGACAATTGTATAAAGGAAAAGTAACCTGAATGAATTAACATACTGGGTAAAATCACTGGGTTCAAAAGGGCACTGCCCAACAGAATGGGAGGAAAACAGCATTAGAGGACCACTGTATATCCCAATTTTAATGGCTGCTGTTTGGAAATGATTTTCCCAGAGAAAATGACTGCAGCGTGCCAGTGATTTCTCCTGACTGCCCTACTTCACCACTAGCTGTGTGTATATCGGATTAATCAACAGTCACCTAATGGTGATCTACCAATCAGGTGACCATATTTCAGTACATCATGTTATAATACAGTAAAGATTATATATATTGTTCTCTCTTAATCATAAGTGAAAACTGTGGATTTGTATAATTGTAACCTAGATTTAATTGTTTTCTACAAATACGCCATCTTATTTGCTGGTTCAGTCGCCACCCTCTTAAACAATTACTAATAATCTTTGAGGATACATGTGGGAACATATACGGAAAGTAAGCCACGGCTTATAAATTGATTGAGGGGTTGAATTCCAGCCCTGACCACAGATATTGGTTACTCTACTGTCTGCTATCCATCCTTCAGGTATTACAATAAGAATATTCTGCTTTTTGAATTAAACATGTAATACAAACAACTAAGTACTGCTATATTTTCTGCTCTTATTATGCAGTTCCTGAAGTATGGTACAGAGTTGTTCAACGGGTCTGGGTAACAAACATGTCTACAGTGTGGGAGGAAGGGCAGGAAAAAGGCATCAAATGGTTCTGGCTCACAAATGTTATTTTTTAGCTATACCACTTATTGACACAAAGTGATCAGCCATGTTGGGGAGAAAAGCTATGTGATAAGAGGCTGAAGGGCTTTAGCATGTTCACCAACCCTGGAGAAAAGAGGGAGGACACAGTCTCAGCCATGAGACTCCAAGGTGGTAAACTCTGGGAGTAATGAAGGAGGCATTCTTACTCAGGAGGTGGTGAACCCTTGTAAAGCCTACTTGTGGAGACAATGAATGAAGGCAGTACCTGCCTTTAAAGAAAACCAGGACCAACAGCTGCTTGCCAAGGGAATCACAAGGTTCCCTGGAGAGTAGAGTAGTAGGGATCCATAACCACCAGCACATGTTTGTGCAGAACTGTTATTCCTGCTTGTGAAACCGTGGTAAGGGAATCAGACATGGATTAAAGGAGAACTGCACTAAACCTGTAAGTCATTTTCTCCAACAGTAGCTGTTTTTGAAGTACTGGTTCAAATTCTGTTCATTTCATATATATGGAATTTTAGAAACCTCAGTGAGTGTTTGTGATTTACATTCTGATGTTAAGTGTCATTTTAGAACTAATGATGTAGTTTATGTCCTTTACAACTGCAAAGTTCTATAGTAGAACATGGATGTATTGTGCCAACAACAAAAAGAGCAGAGAAGGACATAAACTACATCTTACAGTTCTAAAATGGTTCATGACAGCAGCATGGAAATCCAAACCACCACTAGGATAACTAAAAGTTGATACAGTTAAAATAATAACATAATTTGAACCAATATTTAAAAAACAGCTTCTACTGGGAACAATGAGTTCTCCTTTAAGGGCCCTGCTTTGAGGTCCTGTAAGACCCCTCTCAAATCCCTTCAAACAAACAATTTTAAACCCACAACCACTATAAAATTACTAAAGTAGCCAGTAGCTCTCAGGCTCATAACTTCAAACCCACCAAACCCATATGAAATTATAATAGTGGATATTATGTTTATTTTTATTTTATAAGGGCTCATGGTTTGAAACTGTGCTGTGGGTTGCATTTTAATTTTACATTATAACATTGTTTGTCTGAAGGCTGCTTTCAAAAGATCTTGACCCCTTTAAAAATTATTAAGGCAGCCAGTAGCATTAGGCCTAACTTGTGATCCACAATAATTTCAAACCCACAGACCCTTTTTATTTAGAATATTTTATGATTTTTCAGAAAACAGTACAAAACAAGAAAACAAGAACAAACACCCATTACACCACATGGTACAATGCATACACAAGAAGGCTGGAGTGACACAACACCAAAAATAACATAAAATGAACCATTCCCTACTCACTACCACTGTCCTCTCCTCGCCTGCAACCCTACTAACCACAACACTCTAAGGCAGGATAGGAGACTTCAAAATCATAAAATGGCAAGAGGCCAAAGGGCTCAGGAGGGTCAGGCAGAGTCCTGGGTACCCCAGAGGGACTATAAAGTATAAATAGACTCCAAAGTGTGGGAAAAAGCTGAGGTCTCTTCTGCATTGATGTAATGTGTTTTCCTATTGGAGGCCAAACCTACAGACACTTAAAACTTACAAAATCTAAGTGATGTGCACTGTTTTTGTAATTTCATAGAGGTCAGGCAAAATTGATTGTCTGAAGGGTGCTGCAGCAGACTTCAGATGAACAACTTTGAGTCCACCACCTTCCTACCCCTTGCCAAAGGAACCCGCAGTCCAAACCCTCAGACCCACAATTCTGAACTCATGAACCTCTACAAAAACAAAGCAATAAGCAGATGTTGGACAAACAATTTCAAACTCCTGACCCTAATATATTTTAAGCACTTGGCCACCACAAAACAAAAAGCACAGCACACAGACAACAGAGACAGTTTGCCTTGAGGGCTGTAGCCCTCGGTCCATTCCTGAGTTTAAATAAATGTTACATCACTATCGCTATTAGTTTCCACCATGTTTCTTAGTTTTGCCCAGAGTTGAAAATCAGGTCATTGAAAACATGAAAGTGAAAAGCAAAATCACCGATTATCCTCCTAAGGCATGTCCCAGAGAGCTGGTAGCATTTTAGGATTCACCTGAGGGTGAACAGGGCCTTCAATAGTCTGATTGGTCCCTGGGTGATACATGTGATGATATGACATGGTATGGCCTCTCTTCCATGCTGCAGTTACAGGAAGCACAGTTAAAGACTGAATAATGGGCTTTAAAGGCTGCATCAGACACTGAACTTTACCACAAGGTCTGACTCTCCTCAGCAAGGCAGTAGAACTCAGGAGAAATACTGGGGCAGGTGGGATTCGGCCTCCAAAATCATGTGGAATTCCTCAAAACAGCAGAGTTGGAAGCTGTGGGTTATGTCTAGATGTTTTAATGTTCTGTATTGGGAGTTTATGCTTCTTAAATATTACCAGGGTAATATCCATTATTATTGCAGAATACCAAGCCAGTAGGAGTCATTGTAACATAGAAACATAGCATTTGGCAGCAAATAGGACCTGTTGGCCTATTCAGTCTTGCCATTTTGTCCCTTACTATTTCATTACCACAGACCTTACCTGATATCCGCTACATCTCCCTCCCACCATGCTTCCCTTCCAAGATTCTTTGGGTCTATCCATAGATGCTTGAAGCCCACCACTGTTTTGCCCCCACTGCTTCTGCTAGAAGACTGATCCAGGCATCCACCACTCTTTCAGTTAAGAAATGCTTCCTCACATCCCTCCTAAATTTCCTCTTTACACCTTCATAGCATACCCCTTGTTCTTGTGTCCTCTCTTCTGAAAAAGACCACCCTCCTTCATCTTATTCACCCCATGAGGTACTTGTACTGTAGGTCTCTATCATGCCCCCTTCCAGGGTGTACATATTGAGATCCCTCAGCTCTCTTTGCAGGGCTTATGATACAGCCACTGCACCATTTTAGTTGCCTCCTCTGGGCAACCTCCACCTGTATATGACCTTCCTAAAATGCAATTTCCAGAGCTGGACACAGTTCTGTAGGTGGGGTCTCAACAATGATCGATTCAGTGGTAACACTATCTCTCCTTTTGCTGGTGATTCCCTCCTATGCACCCTGCATCTTGCAGCCCTGTTCACTGCCTTGTTCCATTGTCTGGCTTCACGTGGTAATCAGACATGATAATCCCAAGGTCCCTTTCCTGTTTAATGACCATCAGTACCTCTCATTCTATTTTATACACTGCCCCTGGGATTCTGTGCCTTAGGTACATAATTTTTGCACTTTCTCACTTTGAAATACAGCTGCCATACCCTTGAATATTCCGTGAGTTTTCTCATTCTCTACACCTTCCAGAGTACCTCCACTGCATGCAGATTTTGGTGTCATAAGAGGCATACCTTCTATTCCAGCTCTTCTGCAGTGTTGCTTAGAAAGACATTGAAGAGAACTTGCCCTAGTACTGATCCCTGAGGTACCCTGTTGGTCACTTTCCTTCATTACATTGAGCGCTTTTACCACCACCCTCTGTTGCCTATCCATCAACCAGTCCTGTACCCAGTTTACTACCTTGGGTCCCACCCCAAACTGTCCAGTTTCTTTATTAGCCTCCTGTGAGGTATGATGTTGAAGGCTTTGTTGAAGTCTAGTAGGGCCACATCCACAGCCCCGCACTGATTTATTTCCTTGGCCACCCAGTCGAAGAAATCAATCAGGTTCCTCTGACATTACCTCCATTCTGTGAATCTATGCTTGCCATTGGGTCTTGTAATCCACTGGATTCAAGATACTCTACTAGCCTTTCATTTAAAAGAGACTTCATTAACTTCCTTACTCCTTATGTTAGACTGACTGACTATAGTTGCCAGCCTGGTCTCTGCTGCTGCTTTTATGAAGCATGACTACATCTGCCTTCCTCCAGTCATCCGAATCATTTGTGTTACCAGTGAGTTGTTGAATATGGCTGCCTGAGGTGCAACCAGTACCTCTCTGAGCACACTCAGGACCCTTCGATGTACCCTGTCAAGTACTATAGCTTTATCCACTTTCAGACTGACAAGAACTCTGGTGACCTCTTTTCTCTGTGAATTGAATTGTATCTACCTCCTCCCTTCCCACCTCATGTTCCTGCTGCTTCTACAGTATGTGGTTCATCCCCTCACTCTCCACTGTGACGCCCAAGCAGAAGTACCTGTTCAGGATACAGTATCTGCTTTTGAGTCACCTCTGCAGTCTCCCAGACCTTCTTATCCTCACAATTCCTCCCTTGTCTCACCCCTTTCACATACATATCTAAAAAGGTCTTGTCTATTTTGTTACCCCTTTGGCTATCCTTTCATCCATTTGTGCTTTGTGCCCCTCATTGCCTTCCCTGCTTCCCTTTGTTTGTCCTTGCACACCCCATCCTCCTTGTTTTCCTCACTTCTTTGTATAGCAGTTTGTTGCCTTCATGATGACATCCTTTAATCTGGACCACTGTTCCTCCTCCCACCCAGGCAATCCCCACCCACTGAAAGGTCATCTCTGAAGCATTCACCCATTGTTTTTAAACCTTTCCTCCTAAAGTCCAGGACTCTTGTCCTTGTATAGTTTGTCTCTGCAGCCATCCTTAGTTAAACCACACCGCACAGTGGTTGCTGATCTCCTGTAGCATCCCACCTTACGTCTGCAATACTGTCCCTGTTTGTAAGCACCAGGTCCAGAATTTCTCCATCTCTTGTGGGCTCTCTGACTAGTTGCCTGAGAAATGCCCTACAGGGATCATATATTTAATACAAGCCAAGACAGGCACAGGCCCTTGTACAGCTCACCCTTTACTCAAAGGTAGTAACCTTTAATTGAATGTAAAGAGCAATAGCTATCTAGTTGGTTTTAAATGTAACTCTAGTCATATTGTTACTACCAACCACCACTGGTGGAAGGCGGTTCCGCATTCCCACGACTTTGATTAAAGTATCCAGCTTTTCTTTTGGTTTTACTTATTTGCCTCTGAAGCTGCATATCATGTGATTGTGTAACCTGTTTAGTATCTTTGCACATTAGCCCTGAAGTTTTCCAGAGATTGTCTTTGGTAAAGAGCTATAGACAAAACACATGTCTCCCTCAGTTGCTTATACTCCAGTGTGTATTGATCAAGAGCCCTCAAACTACCCTTGTAGTTATATTCCTTGATCTTTCTTATCATTTTGGTCACATCCCTCTAAGACTTTTAAATCCTTTTGTTTATTGGTGCAGAAAACTGCAAGCAATATTCCAGATTTGGTCTCACTAGTGACATATATAAAGGAAGAATCACCTTTTCATTCCTACTTGTGATATGTCTAGCTATGCAGTTCAAGATACTTCTAGCCCTGTTAGCCTTTACTTAGCAGTTTCTACTGTTTTGAGGTCCTTGTAATAATAACTCCCAGGTCTTTCTATTCGTCAGTGACTCTAGGTATCTTGCCCCTAAAGAGCATGATGCCATCATATTTGAATGTCCCAGTGCATGACTGATACTTTTCCAAGCTGAAGGTCAGCTTATATTCTACAGCCCATGTATCTAGTCTATCAAGTTCCTTCTGTAATTTAACAGCATCTAATTCATTTTTATCTATACAACCAAGCTTGGTGTTGTCTCGAACTTAGACAGCCAAACTTAATTTCCACCATTCATTGAGGCAATATAGATGTTAAACAATACTGGCCCCAAACCGATCCCTGCAGCATTCCACTGGCCACCCCTCCCATCCTGACATTGTGCCCCTAACATTGACTCATTGCCTTCTGTTAAACCACACTGTACGGTGGCTGCTGTTTCCTTGTAGTTTAGGAAGTTTAGGATAACCCTGCTTTAAGTTGAGGCCATGGCTAGGAGGCTCCAATCTATATCTGGCAGATAGAAGTCCCCACAAACAGCACCTCCCTTTTCTGCCATCATGCTGATGGATTTCCTCAGTGCCATATCCAGTTTTCCCCTCTGCTGGAGGTTGTATATCACCACAATGTGGATAGTAGTTCTTGCTCCCATCTCCATGGTGACCCAGAGCACCTCCAACCCCACTTTCATCCTTATTCCTTTCATTTCCATTGCTTTGATACTCTTTCCTAACGGACAGCAGAAACCTCCTCCTTCCTATCCTTCTTGAACTCAGTGTAGCCTGGTATGGCCATGTCTCAGTTGTGGCTCCTGTGTACACAACTCAGTAATGAGCACAAGATCAAGGTCTGCCTCTGCCATGATGGCACCCAGGTCTGTAATTTTTTCCAACACTCTTGCATTGGCTGACATGGCCCGCCACACCTTTTTCCGCTCTGCCTGCACACCACCTCCCCTTCCGCGGCCTCATTAACCTTCTCTTTACAACTTCTGTTCCTGGTCCCATCCCTCTTGTCTTGTACTACTTACTGCTTTCTTTAACCTGCTCCCTGGGAGAGTTTCCTCCTCAAGTCCTCCCTTCCTGCTGCTTCAGTCTGTGGGAGGGCAGTTCGTGACTTCCTGCCACCCCTGTCAGCTAGTTTAAATGTTCAAAGTAATATTTAAACTGTCCACTGTGGACTATGGTTCCCTCCCAGATGGATGCAGCCCACTATCTCTGTATAGAACCATATCCTTCCAGGGTGGTTCCCAGTCCCCACTGAAATGAACCTCTCCTCCTGCACCATTCATTGAACCATGAGTTGGATGCTATCATGCAATTACCCGATTCTCCTTTGGTCGTAGACAGGTAGCACTTTGACGAATGCCACCATATGCTACCTATGGCAGTCTCCTCCCTAGTTCTCTAAACTCTCCTTGAACACACCAATCCCATCATTGCTAGGTCATTAGTCTCCAGGAGGACAATGATACTCAACTCCCCTCATGCCCTGCTGCCCTAGAAATCTTTAGAATCCTCGATCCATTCCTCGAGCCACAGCACCAGGTAGACACCTAATGGTACCAGATAAATATTCTTGTCATCATCCAGTTTATTTTAATCTGTTTCATGATGGTATGTGGCTTATTAATAGCTATATCTGTTACTCAAATAACCCCTCTTAGTGAGGTTCCAAGGTGTGCAGATTGATGTCAAACTTTGTAATGATTGTACATGTGTACTGTATCAGTTGTATAATGCTGCACCAGCAATGTTTGCAAAGCTTTTTTTGCCACAGCCCCTCCCCTTAGGGGATCAGACCTTGCCCTGCATGTCACTCCCAGTACCCAGGCTTACCCCTGGGTTGGAGTCACTGGGTTGGCATCCCTCCTCATGGACAATGCTCTCAAGTCCTGGCTTCTCTCCCCCGGCGGACACGGATTGCAGCGGAGTTGCAGGCAGGGCATCAAGGACAGGGAATGTATTATTTAGTAGATGATGTAGATCCTTGGGGCAGGGACATACAATGACTGCCAGCGCCTGCCACATCCACACTTGTGAGGTGCCAGCAGCGGTGCTACCTCAGCATTCACCAGAGGTCTGCAGAGCACTGGGCACTCTTCCTCCCCCACTGGAGAAGGAGAGAAGTCCCTGGGACACTCAGTCCTTCTCCTCCAGCTGGCATTCCAACTCCTGAGTCCATCTTGCAACCCGGATGTTGGCGCCGTAAGCAGACACCATGCCACTGTGCAGGCAGCCTGGCCTTATGTTTGCAAAATTTTATTTTGAAACTCACTAAACAATCTAGTGATCTTTCATCTGGGCAGCTATAGACCAATTAGAGTTACACTCAGAAGAAATCATGGAGAGATAAATATTTCCTCCCTGAGGAAGCGTTGAAGTGCATTTAATATTGAGTATCTTGTGTTTGTTTGGAGCTACTCCGCTCTGTAAATAAAAATTGCATTTATTTATTTATCTTCATGAGTTTCTTTGTATTTTTCTTTTGTGTGTAATTTGCATGTAGGCAACTGAGCACTGTAAGCATCCCACTTCTGGATCAGCAGCTTTACGTATTTTGTGCTTTGCAGTTTGGGTGATTGACCTATTATGGAACTCTATTTTTCATTACCCATATTACAAAACAATTATTGTGTTACATATTAGTAGAGCAGTGACTCAGTGTGCTCAGAAACATCCCACACTGACCTAGCTAATTGCGTTGAACCTGTAGAGTTGAGAAGAAATGATAACAAGGCTACGAGTGCACCCCCACTCATTTCAATTAGTGCCTTATGATTTTTAATTCCACCCTCTGGTGGAGGGAGTACACACACCCTTTACAGTTCAGAGGATGCATGCTTCCGGTCAGTCCGTATGGTGGCCAGCTGAGTGGTGAGAGGAAGGCTGTGCCGGTCATCATATTGGATGCTTGGCACTAGCAGAAATGGTAGGGGGTGGCAGGGTTGTTTGCTCAGTGTCAGCAGTGAGGGTGGCCCAGTAGATGCCAAAGACCACTTACACTTGTACTGGGATGGGGATTGGTGGGTGGGTAAGTGCCACTAGATGTCAGGAAATATTACAATGTAATAGAGACCATGCTCAGTGGTTGTTGTTACCATTAGAAACCAAGGAATATTTAATAAGGGGCCAGGGATCGGAAAACAGGGGTGCCACTAGAGTCCAGTGAAAGATCTTTCCTTAAAGGGCTGAGATCGGAGGTAGGGTGCCACTGGTCAAAAGTCCAAAGAGGTGGTAGTAGGCACACTAGAAAATTGCTGAAGCTGCTTGTCACAGGCCGTGGGAAATAATGGACCAAGGATGCAGTTTTTGAGGGAGCTCCAAAGTAAATTGTTTATTTAAAATGAACTGTATACGTAAAAATAAAGAAAAAGAGCAAAATAGCAATAATACCATATGCACTAGCAAGCACTAGTACCTCAGGAGGCTTAGGACAGCACTTCCAGGTCCGACTTCATTAAGTCAACTGACTCTTATACACTGAAACCCAGGGTTTATATACTGTTCAGAAAACATGTGACCACTTTAACTCCTCCCTTAAGTCATTTTTGTAATATAAACTCTTTAATTATAAAGTAAAACAATCATTTTAACATCCTAGAGTTTTAGTTTAACATAATATTGCACTTTGGTTAACTAACAGAGAAAAGCCTTGTTTAAAGACAAAACAAAATAGTAACTGAAACAGGAACCGCCTTTAAGGCAGTGTACAAAAACAGCTGCTTAAGGGCCGACCAGCTCCTATAGGCAAAATGATGAAGAAGCAGAAACAAGCAGGGTTTACTGAATACCAGCAGCACAATGAAATCCTTCATTTTATAAAGCCCAAATAACAAGCCAAAACCTCACTATCCTACCTCCAGAAGGTATGTAGGGTTTATTTTACTCGCTCTTGTGTCAAAACGCTTTGGTTTGAGACCAATATAAAGCTAAATGCCTTCAGACAGTGTGCACATTCGTGCGGTAATTTTTACCGGCGATTACCTTGTCCTGCACTATCTCGTGGCGTATCCACACAAAACAGCCGCATTTTCAGAGCGCTTACCAAAATGAGCCTAACAGGGCTAGACTAGAGGACCAAACAGCTCTTTTTTGATTTTATAAGCCTAAAAGGCATAACAACATTAAGGAAAATGCAAACTCATTCAAAGCTCTTCATTTAAAGGGCAGAGCCCTGCCATAATTGCTAAATGAAGTTTCTTTCTTTACAGCGCTATGCTCATTACCACAATAACTAGATATTACTAGGGCATACCTGTAAAGCTACAAGGGGTTTTTAAATACCATTTTAAGTGGGAAAACATTTTTCAGGATCCATAGTTACACAGATTTTACTGAGTGCAGCATGCTTCATATTTTATTTACATTTTAGGGGAACAATCCTAATATCCTCACGCTTTTATTTTTAGTTTTACTATTTATTAATGTGGGCATGACAATGGTACTGGGATGTACTGGAAAACACAGGAGCACAAAACACAGACAGAGGCAACAAAAAACATACCGAACAAAGTGGTTGGCCAGCCCAACAAACAAGCATATAACAATCAAACAGAGGCAAGAAAAGAAGTACATCCAGGTCCCATTATCTCCCTATAGAAGGAAAAGATAAGCTTAGTTTTCACTCTTTCACACTGCTGTAAGACCCCCACTAATGCTTTGACCAGAAAGTTTAAACTGGAATGCTGTATTATATTGTGACTGCAGAGAAGTGCTTCAGTAAATTACCTTTGAAACTTACAGCAGCTTCAGCAATTTTCTAGTGTGCACACTACCACCTCTTTGGACTTTTGCTTTGTGGAGGAAGCCACCTCCATTCCTGGTGCAGCACCACCAGGTGTTGGAAATTCACAGTGCATCTTCTGGATGTTTCTTATTGTACCACTGGTTACCAGGGAATGATCTTTCTTTACAAGGCCGGGATTACATGGAGACAGGGCACACCACTGGACATCAGGAAATGCTTGTGCTGTTACAGGGCTGGTGTTCTGAGGATGGGGTGCCAATAGACCAGAGAGCAGGTGCGTCCACAACCACCAACTTGGTTTTTGCATGCAGTGTCTCCACCACTACTAGGGTTGCCCAGAATAAGTTGACCTTTTGGCAGTACTTGCACTGTTCAAAGTGACCAGCACCATTTCTTTGTGCAGCCCCAATGGGCTGAATAGTATGCTGTGCCCATATTCATGTCCCTGCGCCTCCATGGCATACTAATCCTTGCATATGCCATCCCATTTATCACGTGGTCCTGACCCCTTTGAATATTGCGCATGGGCACAAACACCAAGCCCCAGGTATCAGAACAGCATGACCTCATATCTGCATACAGTTCTCATGAAAAAAATTCAGGTGGAGCATTCCACTACAGTTGATGAGTGTTACACTCAGTTTTAATTAAGAAATAAAATCTGAATTGTATTTTAAACCAGTCTAGCTAACATGAGTGATTTATGATTTTATAGGTGCTGTGAATAATGTCTGTTGTGATGTAAGAACATCTTAGAAAATAGCTGAGCTAGAACAAGCAATCTGATTGGTCAAAACTGATCACATGACTGCATTTAATGTGATAGGAAAATATTTTTACATAGCTAACTGACCTTTCATTTTCCTCTTTCTAAGCCAGTCATGTATTCTGATATGCTTTGCCCATTTTTGATAAGTAAATAATTTAGCTTTGGGGCACCCCCAGATCTACGTAGTGTTCTGCCCACCACAGCAACTGCAGCTTTTACTTTTCTTATTTGTAATACATTCCATGATAATGATGACATCAGTTATACTGCTCCTTTATATTCATCAGTATGGCCCGAAATAGTGTTACTGATTTCAGAGAATGTTTGGGCAGTATGAAAAGAGAAAGCAGCAACTGCTGGGGAGAGAGTGATTCAGGGTACTTAAAAGGCAAAAAAAAATAAGTTCACAAAAGAGTTCAAACATATCAGAGTATTGGCTAGACACTAAAAGGAAAACAGAGGCATCTAGAGAAGTAAAAATGTTCCTCTCACTTATGAGTTCTTATTACTTTGTGGTTCAGATTTGTTTTTCTTTTTTACATTTAAACCATTTTGTAGGCAAATAACAGACTCCAAGGTGTGCAGTAATGTCATAAATCACCATACTGCTCCTGTAGTTGAAGGCACAAAGGCACTTGGCTGTGCCTTGTGCCTAACAGCCCACTTGGAGCATGCAATTTAGCATTACCACACACCCTGTGGTATGTTATTGCTTTCATCTTTCACAGTTTGGGCAGATAAAACTACTTAGCTTTGTATCACGGCTTTATCGATCAAACTGCATGATAAAACACTATGTTATAACAGACATATCTCACAGTGCCTACAGTATAGCCTTCTATGAGACCAGGCCCAGATTTGAGAACTTTAACTCATGATCATCTAGCCCTGAAAGAAAGTGCTCCATTCATGCAGATTGACACTCATTCCAGCTTATTCCAGCTTTTTCTTTCTACTCTATTTAACTCTTCTGTTCAGGCGGGATATAGCCCTGTTCAGCCCTTAGGCTAGTCTAGCTGGCACCCTCCAAGCCGTCCAGACTGAGTGGCCTATGAACATACAAACATAAGAAATTTGACAGCAGATAAAGGCCCTAGAGGTCTATCAAGTCTGCTCAAATGTGCAGCTAGCACCCCTATTCTGCAGTTGCCCATCCCTTCCACCCTTCCCCTTCATTGACCCCCCTTGTCCTGTCCCATCCCCTTTGAAGCAGTCCACTGTTCTACTGGATACCACTTCTGCAGGTAACGATTCCACCCAGCCACCACCCTCTGTAAAAAGTGTTTCCTCATCTCTCTCTGAACCTTCCTCCTCCAGTCTCATATCATGGCTCCTGGTGTCCCTCCCTCCTTACTTTGAACAGCCCTCTGTACCTGTCTTGTTTATTCCTTTCATGTACTTTAAGGTTTCAATCATGTCCCCCATCCCTTCTCTCCTCCAGTGAGCACATGTTCAACTGCCTCGGCCTCCTCTTCTATGATAAGTCCCCAGCCCCTTGATCATCTTTGTCACCCTGCGCTGCACCTCCAGTAACTTAATGTCCCTCTTCAGATACGGGTGCCAGTACTGCATGCAGTACTCCAGGTGCGTGCTCAACTAATGACCTATACAGTGGCAGAATCACCTCCCTCCCTCCTCGAGGATATACCCCTTGCAATACAACCCAGCATTTTGTTGGCCTTTGCAGCTGCCTTCCTACATCTGCATCTTGCCCCCACAGTGTGGTCACTTCCCAGGGGAGACTGAGAATCAACCAGAGGCCCCAACTGAGGCTTATACCTGCAGCATCTTTGGCAGGGTGCCTAGGGAGTGTCATGCTGCTGCTGTCCCTGAGGGTTTTTACTTGTGATTTCTCCTGGAGGTGCAGATGTGCATTGGCATCAGTGTTCAGCCATGCATGCCGACATGAATATCTTGCAGCCATCAGCTGTGCCTCCGCTTCTAATGTAAATGGTCCTGGCTGGTGTACATCCAGTCTCCACTTGGTGTCAGTCATACGCTGCGATCTCACAGCCATCCCACCCTGGAGGATGACAGCTGCCCATAGGACACTTCTCCAATCTCCCACTGGCTAGCTCTCTGATGCTTTGGGCTCATTCCTGAACCCAGATCAACAGTGTCTCAAGTGGTAGCACTACCACTGCACCAGTGGGCCAGCATTGCTTCTCCCAGATTGCATCACTCTTAACATTAGGGTGCTTTATGGGGATATTCAGGAAATATAGAAACATAACATGTCAGCAGATAAAGACTGCTTGGCCCACCCAGTCTTCCCATTTTCCCTTGCCTATACTGTCACCACAGACCCTACTTGATCTCCCTCTGCTTTACTACAAAGATTCCTTTGTGCCTATCTCATGCATGCTTGAAGTCCACCTCTGTTTTCCACCTGATCACCTCCACTGGAAGACTGTTAAAGCCATGCACCACTCTTCCAGTGAAGAAGTGCTTCCTCACATCCTTCCTAAATTCCCCTTGCAGCTTTATTGAATACCCCTTGTTTTTGTAAAGTATGCATGAAAATGAGATGAGTGTTTGGAACCCAAACCCAGTCTTTCAACCTGTATGCTACCTTGGTCTGTTTAGGATAAGGCAATTCTTTTACTATTTGGCTACAAGATGGAAGTTTCACCAAAATGAAGAATCAGGAAATGCAACTCACACAAAGGGACCAGTTTACTGGGAAACTGAACCACAGAAATCAGAACAAGGAAAAGTGTGGCTAACCAGATATAACAACTTGCTGCTGAAATAGTGTTGCTAAACTTTATATACTTTGAAGCCTGTAAAACTGTTCTGAATGTACCATATTGTGCTATTGTGAATCTTGTGTTGGGGTACTTTCCTTGCTAAAGGTACTTCCTTGACTGAGCTGCACAGCAGTGTGGGATATTGGAGGTCAGTGGCTAGTCCCTGATACCTCCTGGCTCTTTTCCAGAGCTGCTCCAATTTTCAAGGGATACTAGAGTGCACAGCTGAAATATACCCTAGTCATACTAAATACAGCCTTCTTAAAGGCTATTTTTTAACTTTTGTACAATTCTGAATTAGCACAAAACGAATCAGCGCAGCGGCGCACTTCGATTTTGTACCACTAAAACATTCACATTAGCGAAGGGCGAGCGGGCATGGGCCGCACGTGGAGATGCATGCAGAGATGTATGAGAGACACACGACCAGCACAGGTCTACCGTGGTCCACCGGGGACACCAGGACTAGGCGATCTTACTAAGACATACCTATAAGGTAATAAACCCACAAACTATCACCCTTGTATCCTCATTATCTTAGATCATGAAGAAAACAAATAAGATGTGTTTTGAGTGTAAAATGTATACCATTGGTAAACAAGATTCAAAGTTCCTGTGTGACAAATGTATCTTAGTTGGGAACTTACAGGAGGAAATTAAGAAACTGCAACCAAGTGAGAATATGAGCTCTGATATTAAAGCACTGGAAGAATATATAGATCATACGTCATTAATAGTGGAGGCTAATACTTCCTCCTCAAAATGTCTGAGAAACTCCTTTTCCAATGATCCACCACTTAATTGTTTATCACTTTCTATTCTGGCTGAACAACCAGCAACTACTTCTACCCCTTTAACTACTATTATAAAAACTCAGTTGGACATCCCATAGAGGCTGAAAACTGGACTCTAATTTCCCCAAAAAGGCATACTAAAATAAACTTCTTCCCAAACCCTATATGATTCCACTCTCAAATTCTTTTGAACCCCTCCCAAACTGGTAGAGGATGACTGTAATGATATCCAAGGTATCATGGAACATGTAACTGACAACCTGAACAAAGGAAAACATAAATGCAATCAGATCACAAAGTAACTATGACCTCAGCACTTAAATCCCCATGAGCCACTGCCCCCTAAACACCTCCTTTGTGCCTCAATCCTTGCACACTTCTGATGTGTTTATTCCAAAAAAAAACAGGTATATGTACTAGGTGACTCCATAACAAAATATGTTGATAGAATAGTCTGTAATCCAGACAAAGAAAATCAGACTGCCTCTAGTTATAGAGGAGCAAAAATAGCAGATCTTACATCAATGACAAAAGCAATTTTGTCGGCTGCTGGAAAAAACCCTAGTGGTTGTCCATGTTGGTACAAACGACATCACATGGTCCCACTTCAGCAGATCAGACAGGACTATGTGGCTCTATGCAATGTATTAACAGATCGTGGTTGCAATATATGTCTGTCTGAAGTCTTACCTATTCCAGGAGCAACCAGATACATTAACAATAAAATAAAAGCATTAAATGAATGGATCCGAAGTGGACTTACAGACAGGGCATAAGCTGCTTAACCCATTGGGAGGATTTTGATGACAGGCCTTCACTTTTGTTGGGATGGCTTACATCTCAGCAGAAGGGTAGCACAGTCTTAGGATGAAAATGGTAACTTTCATAAACAACCATTTAAACTGATTGGAAGGGGAGATAGGGACACCCCATCTCTAGTAAAGACAGTCCATGTTTATCTTACTGGACAAATCTCAATATTCTCTCACTAAATGCTCGATCACTAACAATTGTCAAACTTGCTGAACTGAAATTTTAACTAAAACTTTAAATTTAGCTCTAATAGCAATCACTGAAACCTGGGAACACTGATAAAAGTGGAGAGTAGAAACCTCTGGTTTTAAGCACTACTTCAAAAACAGAGTGGACATAAAAAAGGAATGGGGTCAGTCTGTACGTTTGAGATGATATTCCATCATATGAATCAACAACTACTGTACGCTCTGAAAGTGTTAGGGTCCACATTCGACCCACCAGCAATCATCAATTTCTTATAGGCACTTGATATTGATCAAACTAAGCAACTTTGTAGTGAAATTACTCAAATAGCTAGTAAAGATCCAGTTCTCATTTTAGGGACTTTAATCTCCCACTATAAATTGGGATGCAGTTTCTGGTATTAATAAACACAATGAACAATTCTTGTCAGTTATAATCAATACGGGACTTGTTCAATGTGTAAATGAACCAACAAGGGAAATAACATACTGGACCTAGTTATAACCAACCCGGAGACACATATATCTGATATCCAACTACTCAGCCCCTGGGAAATAGTAACCACTTGTTCCTTTTCTTCTCTATCCAATTAACCTTATAACCAAAACAAACAAATTAAAAATAAAACAATATAATAGGGCTGACTTTGAAGTCATTAATCATCAGATAAAATCCTTAACTGGGAACAAATAATGTATCCAATGAATACTGAGATGGCCTGGGCTTTTAAAAACAAAGATACTGGAACTTGAAAAAATATGTCCCGGATAAACTTAAGTATAGCAACAAAGGAAAATCCCCATGGTTCAACGGTAATATTAAAACATTAATCAAACAGAAAAACAAATTGTTTTCAGCCCTAAAAATGTTTATCTGACCAGAAAAATGTCATTCTGCTCAAATATAGAGAGGTGGTTAGACAACTAAAGAAAACTATCATATTGGTTAAACGTAATTTTGAATTTAAAATTGTGCATACTAAGGATTGTCACAAGGCATTATACACTTACCTAAATGGTAAGAAAAGTAATAACAATATGATAGGTCCCTTAGTCTGTAATAGCATGACTATAACATCCGATATAGAAACAGCTTCAGAGTTACACAAATATTTTTCATCTGTTTTACTCCAGAACCTATTAACATAGCATCTATTGTAGCAGACTTTAACCTTGAACCATATGAAATTATTTTTCGGATATTCAGTGGGTTTTGATGCTCTAAAACAGCACACTAGTTCTAGCCCTGACAATATTAGCTCTAGATTTCTTATGGAGACAAAGGATACAATAACTCCCCTTTTGATTATTGTTTTCAAAAATCACTATATAAATCCTCAGTTCCAGTCGACTGGCGCATAGCCATTGTTACACCCATCTTTAAACAAGGCTCCCATTCTAAAATTGAAAATTATAGACCTATTAGTCTTACATCTATACCATGTAAACTCATGGAGAAAATAATTAAACATCAACTTGAGAAAGAAATGTCCACATTAAAATTGATCACTTTTACAACTATATTAGTTCCAGCCTTGACTGTAAAATACCTGACGTCATTCTTTTGGATTACAGCAAGGTTTTTGATAAGGTATCACACAATATTTTGGTTAATAAACTTAACCGCTTAGGTTTCTTAGCACCTATCATATCCTGGATAAATAGCTGGCTGAGTGGCAGAACACAGAGGGTTAGGGTGAATGGTGTACTATCGGAGGTGGGTGTGATGGCTGATGGCGTGCCACAGGGAACTGTCCTGGGCCCAGTACTATTTAATTTGTTTATTAGTGACATGCATGTTTCACCAAATAGCATAATGGTTAAATTCATGGATGATACCAAACTTGGAGGGAATGTTAACACCCCTGCAAACTGTCATAACTGGCACTGGATCTTGCACTAATTGAACAATGGGCTAGTATAAATAAAATGCACTTTAACATAGCTATAGTGTGGTACTCCATTTTGGAAAAGATAACCTAGACAAAATATTATTTGAACAATACAATTATTAGGACATCTTCTGTAGAAAAGGATCTGGGTATTATGGTTTATGACAAACTATCATCTTCCTCACATTGTTCAAAATTGCAAATCAAACTAATGCATTACTGCGAAAAATAAATAAAACATTCATTTCTAAATCAGAAGAATGTCTCTTAACTTTGTATAGGTCACACATTAGGCCCTATCTTGATTATGGATCTCCATTTGGAGTCCTTATTTAAAGACAGATATAAACAAAATTGAAAAATTCAACACAGAGTTACCAAGCTAGTACCCCATCTAACTCTCTTGGAATACAATACTAGATTAAAAAACTGGATTACACTCTCTGAAGTGCAGGCGAACTAGAGGTGATCTTCTACAACTGTTTAAAATACTTAAATCACCTGAACAAATGGAACAATGCGGTATTGTTTATTCAGTAAGAAAAATTGTACCAAAACTTCATAATAGACAATTGGAAGTGAAAAAGTAAATAACAATAAGAGACTAAATTTCTTTTCCATCAGATCACCCAGACTATGAAATAAATTACCCCAAGATATTGTTGATTCAACAAATATATCAATATTCAAGAATAAATTAGATAAATGGATGAATGAATGTGACATGGGTAAATGATCCACCAATATGGAGGATAATCTCGATGGGCTATTGGCCTTCTTTTGTCCTAAAAGCCAAGTAAACCAAGCAAGTAAACCAAATGCACACTTCCAAACCACTCTATTGTTGCTACTAAAATAAGATCACTTCTGTAGGTATAACTGCTAAAATCACTATGACTGCATAATTGAACTGTATGTCATTGTAAAATTCTTCATGAATGTAAATTTGTGCAGTTTCACCCCAGAGTTCATATGGATCAGTTGGGCATTATAGCTGGTGTGGTGCAGAGGAATGCAAATTGAGGAATCTCTGAACATGTGCTTTCCACTGGCTAGCTTAAAGAACTGATTAAAGAGACCAGGGCATGTGGGCAGCTGGCTGTTGAAAATCCCAGGGATATGGACAACTCACTTGTTTTCACAGAGGACCACTGAGCCATCACAACAGACTCTGGGAAAGAAACATAATACTTGTAATTCCAAGGACTTGTGGCAAACTGAAGAGCTTCCAGTCTGTCACTATGGACTCTGGGAAGAAATCTGAAGAACGAAGAACTGGACAAAACTTTGAGAACCTCTGGGCCATCACCACTGTCCCTGAGAAGAAATCTGAAGAACTGAAGAAATGTACAAAACTAGAACTGGAACCCTCCTGGCTGTTGATCTGAGGAGAATCTCTGAAGAACCCAAACAAAACTTCAACCCCACTAGACATCAGATCCCTATCTGTGAAATGGTACAGTTCCTTGCACAGCCTAGCTCACTGTCAGGAAGGGCTGGCCTGAATACTCTGAAGAAAGCAAGTGACAGGGAGTTCCTTAGCTGACTACGCTATTCTATTCTGGTGACTGGCCCAAATTGTCGGATACAGTTGGGTAGAACAGTCTCTGGATCATGCAGGAGCAATAGTGAACATGCAGTTGGGCAGAAATGTAATTGAGTCTCCAAAGCATACTGTCTTTTCAGTTGGTGGTTGCTGGATTTGGCAGTCTTTGGATCAAGCTACCATCAAAAGGAAATAACATGAAGGGCAATTCAAGAATGTACAGAGCAATTCATGAACATGCAGGGCAATTCACAAGTCTTGAACAAGTTCCATCAATTTTGAAAAGTGTTTAGAAGCGTACAAAGACAGTGTCTTAGACTCGGAGCATGCAGTGACTATCCAGGTAATTTAAACAGTCTTGGAGCAAACAGAACAAACCCAAGGTACATAGGTCGAATTTGGTGCATGCAGGGCAGTTTCACAGTCTTGAAGCATGCATTTACTTTGGGCACTGTCCCTTTAAATAGCAGTCTTGGAACAAAACAATTCTTGCCCTTCACCCTTGTTCACAGCAAGTCGCCACTATCACTTGAAATGCTTTGACACTTTCACTTTCAAATGTTTGCTGGGTATTCACTACAGTCACTTTGAACAACAGTTCCCTTGCATTTTAAAGGTTCATTCTGGTAACCAGTGGCACTGTATCAGGGCAGATACTACATGAAGGGAAACTGGGCTAAATGCTGGGCTATACCTACTGTAGCTATGTGGAGACCATGGGCTATGCCCTTCCTCCCACAGGCATACACTTAGGCCTCTTGCAGTTAACAGTGGTCCTGCCCTCCTGGTTGAGGGCCAATTAACTAAGCTTGTGTGATAGGGGATCCACACTAACTGCTGCTGTTTTAAATGATTAATTCCATTTTACTGTGTTGCTCCTTGACTGTCACTGCTTGCAATCTCCATTGGTAAAATCTTACTTGTAAATTCTGTCCTATGGGACTGATGTTTACTGTTTGATGTTAACTCAGTTTGCAATGTCTGCTTCTTTTTTTTTTTTTTGTAAACTTTATTTCTCACCAGGACTGAGGAACTCTCTCTCCAGCTACCTTACCAGCCAGGCTTTACCTGCCAGTCTGAAGCTCGACTTTCAAGGCTGACCCTGCTGGGCGGATCCCTGGCTCTGAGCCACCCGAGTGGGACCGCCCACCCTGGCACTCTATCTACAATCTAATGTGCTTGGCAGGAGTTGGTGGACCCTCCTGGAAGCGCGAGCCGATGATGGGTGTGGTCAAGACTGGAGGTGCTTAGCCAATCCTCAGGCTCAGGTCTTTCTGACTTTAGGTTGTCCCTGGAGCCAGATGTGCAATGACACCTATACTGAGAAGCCATGAGCATCCGCTCTCCTCCCTTACATTCCGGACACATGTAGTACCTCTGATCTCCACCGGGTGTCACTACTGCACCATGGGTCCCCAGAACCCACCCAGGGAGTGGAGAGCTGTCCTCCGGATGCTCAATCCTCTCCTCCAACCCCCGTGGCCTGGACTCATTCCTGAACCTGGGTCGAGGCATGGCATGAGATGTGGCATCCAGTGACTTAGCTCTCAGCATCACCGGGCTGGCCTGCAATGTCTGCTTCTTGTGCCTGACCAGGCTCCCGGAGTTGGTGAATGTCTGTTGTACCGATTTATTCTTTGCCCTTTACTGACGTCAAACCTTTGTAAAGAGCACCTGTGCTCAAAGGTTTTTCCTAATTATAACTACATAAATAAATAACTGCCCAACCCTTGCTATATGCCCAGGCTCTGGGTCAGTTAAACCCTTTAAACAAGAGCTGCTAGACCAATGTGGCAGTTATGTTGTGAGAACACATAGCTGGGCTTGTCCGCTCACCTTTCCCTCACCCCTGACTGGAGCTGGTATCAGGGTACACTTAAATGATTTAATATTTAGCACTAGCCTTGGCTTGGGCTACTGGTGACTACCTGGGTTACTAGCCAACTTTTGATACTAGCACTGCTGGCTCTATCTTTGATTAAATGGGGTTTGCTTTGCCCTTACTCCATACACGGGTACTGATTTATTTATAAAAAGAACAGTATGGCCTTGCTCACCCTGTCTTTCTTTGCACTTCTGGTGCTGTCCTGTATTTAAATTGGGGTCTTGCCTTGCCCTCTGTTCCTGGCTGCAGCTACTTTATTACTTGGATAGGGCCTGCCCTGCCCTCTGATCCTCCCCTGGGAGCATAATTTATTTAAATGTGAGCCTGCTGCCCACTTAGCCTGCTCTCTGGATATCACTTAGCCTCAGGCCTTCCCTGACCCCACCCATGGTCATTGTCATCTCCATCTTACCATCTAGCACTTTAAACAAATTCCTTGTTTTTAACAAAATAATAGTTTTCTGTCAGTCAACACCTCTCCTTTGATGCTGCTGCTGACTCAACTCTGTGACCAGGATGAAGTACTTAAGTGAAGTGAAGTAATCGGGGAGGTTGGAGTGGGTTGTAGCTGCCTCTAGGGGGCTTTCTTGTGTGTGGTTCTGTCAACAAAAGCTTACTCTGCCCTGTCTTGTGGTGCTCCTTCTTGTCTCACCATCACAGCCTTCTGTTGCTATTGCCACTGGGTCTGCCTCTCATTTCCACGGCCGGTTTACATGACTCGGATGGGGGCTGCTTTTTCTTTAAATAAGAAAGAAAACAAAGGGGGCTGAACTGAGCCCACACTGTGGTCACTGACCCAATTCTACTTCTGACTACTGGGACTGTTGACTTACTTAATTGGACTGCTGCTCACATAGAGGGACCACCAATTCTGTTGTTGCTTCATGGGACATGAGGAGGACAACTGGGACCACTGCTGAAGGAGGTAAACCTTCTCTGCTCCTCCGGCCCACCATTCCTCTTTTCTCTCTCTCTCTCTCTCTCTCTCTGTCTCTCTCCCTCTTCCCGGCCTGGTCACTAGCCCAGCTACTCTCTTCAGTGCCTGTGAGCACTCTTTTGTTGCTGTTCTCGATGGCCGCTGAAACAACCAGCCCCAGTTCCCACCATGCTAGCCACATTTATGCCACCCAATGTTCTGGATGCTGAGTCCTTGATGAGATGGGGGCATTCCATGGCCCAGTGTGAGCTGGACATTTGAAAACTGGGACTAGCTTGTGCCACTGTTATGCTCATGTGTAATGGGGCAAGAAACTGCTGCAGAGGAAGGGTGAGTTCTGAAAAGAAATGTTATACTGCATGCAAGCAGTTTACTGTTGGGGCTCTATGTCACTGTAGTTACCTCCCCTCCTGCCACTTTACATTTTATCTGCCAGTGGCGCCTGGCTAGGCACCTTGTTTATTCTGGTAACACTGGGGCACCACTGGTTTTGGGGTATTACACTTCTGCAGCTTCTCCTCTGAAAATACATCCTTTACCTTCTTCACATTATTCATAGGTCTATATCATGTCACCGCTCTCCTCCCTCTTACAACGTGTACATATTGAGATCCTTTAGTCTCTCTCTTAGAGCTTTTGATGTTGCCCTGCACAATTTTAGTTGACCTCCTCTGGACAGCTTCTACCCTGTCTATATCCTTCCTGTCTATCGTCTCCAGATCTGGACACAGTACTCCAGGTGTGCTGTCACCAATGATCTATACAGTGGTAATCCACCTCTCTCTTCTGCTGGTGATACCCCTTCCCTATGCACTCCAGCATCCTGCTGGCCTCCTCCTCCCTACCACCTTTTGCATTGCCTCACCATCTTGAGGTCCTGTGATATGAGAATCCCAGGTCCCTTCCTGTTTAGTGGCTGTAAATACCTCTTCACCAATTTTATACTCCCTGTGTGAGTTTCTGCACCCAAGATGCTTGATTTTGCACTTTTGTTGTGCATTGAAACCCTGCTACCATACCCTTGATCACTCCTCAAGTTTTTCAGGTCTCCACATATTCTCTCAACCTCCTTCTGAGTGTCTAGTCTATTAAAATGTTGGTGTCATCTGCAAAAAGCATACCTTTCCTTCAGCTCTTCTGCAGAGGGCTATAAAGACATTAAGGAGAACTGGTTCCACTACTGAGCCCTGAGGCACCCCACTGGAAAACTCTCCCCTCCCAGAGTGAGTGCCATTTATCACCACCCATGTCTCCTATCCATCAACCAGTTTCATATCTAGTGTATCATTTTGGTACCCACCCCAAACTGATAGATTTCAATATGAGCTTCCTATGTGGCACAGTGTAAAAGGCCTTGCTGAATTCTAAGCAAGCCAGATCCACTGCATGCCCTGGTCAATTTCCTGATCATCCATAAAAAAAAATCAATCAGATTCATCTGACATGACCTTCCCCATGAATCAGTGCTGCCTCAGTTCTTGTAACTTCCTGGATTCAAGATACTCCACTAGCCTTTCCTTTAAAATGTATCCATTAACTTCACCCCAATAATGATGTCAAACTGACCAGCCAATTGTTGTAAGCCTCCTCACTGATGCCACTTTTATGAAGCAACAACTTCCATCCTCCAGTCTTCTGTAACCACTCCTGTTCTTAGTGGTTTGTTGAATAAGAGCTGTCAGAGCCTTCCAGTACCCCCCTGAGTTCCTCAAGCACAGTTGGGTATACACTGTTTGGTTCATTAGCTTTATGCACTTTCAGATTTGCAAGTCCTTCCAAGACTCTTTCCTCTGTGAATGGACTTGTATCTATCTCTCTCCCAGTGTTTCTGCTCTTGTTATGCTGTCCTCTCCTCCATCCTTCAACTGTCAAGAAAAAGCAGAAGTATCTGTTCAGGATATATGCCTTTTCCTGATCCTCCTGTAACCTTACCTTGCCGCCTCACTATGCACCGCCACCAGTCCCAGTCCATTTTGTTGCCGATAATCTCCGTCCAGCCCCTGCATTGTTTCCTTCAGTAGAAAGAGGCGTAACTGCTGAGCTGCTTGCTGCTTGAACATGCAAGCTGTGGTCTGTACATATGCAGTAGTGCATTTTCATTTTCAAGCCACTCCAGTGGCAATCAAAAGTTCCTCCAGTGCTCCCGGATCCCTGAATCTGCTAATCAGGATCTGGAGATGCAAGGAGGTAGAAGAAAGCCCAAAAATACTTAACAAAAGAGCGCCAATAAGTGATATTATCCTGCATCATAAATATTAATGGGGCTGCTAAATGAATATTAATGAGCCCTGCATGCTGCCTGGGGGACAGTGTTTCAGAGGCAGTGACAGGCAGGGGAACATGTATAAATTATAAGTTTGCAGTTGAAAGACAGGAAGAGGTATGGCAAATGGGATATGGTGCTTTTAATAACTAAAATTGTTTAGTTTGGCTGCACAGATAATTTGAAATGAATACTCAATATAGACCATGCAAACTATTTCTGCAGCCATATTTGTTACTCCTGACCCTGCTGCAGCCAGTCAGTGTGTAAGGCAGCCAAAGATTTAAAGAAATGTCACCTGGGGTAGGTGTGAACAATGCTCTTGGTGCATAAAGTAATCATCAATCAGTAATCGTAGGGACTTAATGTTTATTAATTTTCTGTATGGACAGCTGTGTGGGCCAGTGAGAAGCTGTCATTCCTCTCTAAAACCCCAGGAGCAGTTACAGCTTAGAGCAGTCTGGCTTGTGCTCTTAGTGAGAAAGGAGGGCTCAGACTGTGTTGGAAGAAAAGATTTGGAAGTCTGCTCTGGCTTCCACAGCCAAATGTCAGAGAACTTGCCAAAGGCTTTCTACTGCCTGGAGAGCCAGAGTGTTTGCCGCTGATCCTGCAGCATTCCTGAGAAGCCCTCAGCTTGTTTAGGATGAGTGAGGATTTTCCAAAGGCTAAGTAGCTGTCTGCATGAAGCCTGAACCTACATCAGAAGAGGAATGCAAGTTTGAGCTCCTACTTCCTCTCAGAACCTGAGAAGATATGAAGGTCTGCAGTCTGAAGTCTGAATACACATATTGCCAGAGACTGTGTCCAAAGTGCCCAGCCAGAGTGTGAATCAAGGGGCTGCTGCTATAACTAAGAGCTGCTGAGCCTATCCAGGTGGAGACAAGATGGCATCCTGGTTAGGCCCACCTTGGAGCCAGATAAGGGAACAGCTAGCCTTTATCAAATGGGGTGGATCAGGACACAGAGAGCCACAGGCGCATGCCTAAGTGCTATGGCACTCTTGACCCTTTAGGAGAAGTTGAACTGTGGGGTCACTCCTGGGGTCTGGGCTCCAGGTGAACCAGAAAGCCACTGAGCAGTGCTCCCATACTCCAGCCAAGGCAGAAGGTGGCTAGACTCTGCAAGCAAGGCAGAAAGTGACAAGCTGCCAGATCATCTTACCTCATCCAGCAAGCCTGCTGCTAACCTGTTCTGCTACCCAAAGTCCCAGCTCTCTGATCTGCTTGAGTTTGCTGCTTCAGAGCCTGTGAGTTTGGACTCCAAAACCAAGAGTAAAACAGGCCCTGACCTGGGGAGCTAGATTAAAGCTTGCAACTAGTTACAGTTCACCAAAGTTTATACCAAGGGCCTCAATGCTGGCCAACCCACAGCAACGATCAGGCCTACATCTTAATCTGGGTACTCATTTAGGACTCTTTAAGGGCACTGGTACCAGTGGCAGGTGGGCAAGTTAAATGTGTTTTGCAGTTCATGGGTAAGTACAGTTATTTTTATTCTTTATGGGTTTTGCCAGTTTATCCAGCATTACCATTGCCATTTCTCTGCTTCCCCATTCCGCGTTCCCCTATAATAAAAGTGATAGTATTGTTTCTGTTAAAACTGTTTGTGAGCATATTATTAGCTACAGTCATTAATTGCATGTGTTTTACGGTGCTACAGTTTGAAGTGATATTCTGTGTGGGGTGACTGAAGGGAGGTGGTAGGTACAGCATTTGGCCCACTATAATTCTACTCTGGGTGGAAGCACTGTGCTATTTATTTTTATCTTTGGAAAGAATCCCTGATTGTCATCAGAGCAGAGCCCATGCCCCTCAACCTGTTTTATGGTCATTAGGCAGGGGTAGTAGCCTGCTGGTACATGGCGGCTGAGTTACACTCCTTTTCACAGTCTTCTCTTGCCCATCTTAACCGCATAATACCCACTTCAATCTTCATCTTATCACTTATGGACTTAAAAAGGTCTTGTACCCTTGGTTACCCCTCTGGCTATCTTCTCCCAGTTTAAATCTTTACCCCTCACCACCTTCCCTGCTTCTCTCTGCATTTCCTGGTACCCTTCCTATTCTGTTTTTCTGTGCCTCTTTCTACACCCTGAATGCTAGAATTTTAGCATTAACCTCTGCTGCCACTTTCCTTGAGAGTCATACTGGTCTCTTTTTCTCCTGTTCTTGCTCACTTCTGTCACACAGATAGGTGTTGCCTTCACTATGACATCCCATAATTTGACTCACTGTTCCTCAACCCTTCCCACTAGGTCATCCCTGATGCATTTTAAATCTGCCATCCTGAAGTCCAGGGCCCTCATCCTTGTGTGGCTCACCTCTGCTGCCATCCTTTGTTAAACCACACTGTACAGTGATCACTGGTCTAGGTGGCATCCCACCTTGATGTCTCCAACACTGTCCATGTTTGTGCGCAACAGGTTCAGTATTGTCCGTGTCCAAGTGGGCTTCTACACTAACTGCCTCATAAATGCCCCTGCAGAGAGTCTAGGATGTCCCTGCTTCTAGCTGAAGCCCTGACTGGGAAGCTGCAATATACATCCGACAGCATGAAGTCCCCACCAGTAGCACCTCTACTTTTTCTGCCATTGTGCTAATGACTTCCACCATTGCCTGACTGAGTTCCTTCCCTGTGTTGGAGGTCTGTACATCACATCAGTGTGAATGGTGACTTTGGCTGTTGTCACAGAGTGACCCACCATAACTCCAGCCCTCCCACCACGTCCCTTGTGTTTCCATTGCCTTGATACCCTCCCTTGCATACAGCACAAAATATACAAGATAACAAAAGTCTAAAGAAATGAAGGACTTTTCTGCAATTATTTCAACAAATTTTACTTATCTGTTTCAAAACTAATAGAAGTAATAGTAAAATACATTGATTTTTTGCATGAAGATCATTGCCAAAGTCCCTTCAAGGATGATAACAGATGGTGGGGTGAGAAGAAGAGTGATATAAATGGTTGCCACAGGAACACATGAGAGCGAAGCTTAAGAGAGTTACCATGACAACTATTTCACAAGAACCTACAGCTAATTCCCTTATGTACCCCCATCATCTGTTATGAGTATAGTTATTCTGCCTCAGATGGTTATAAGAATGCATTCTCAAGATATTTGGATGAGAAAACTAAAGCAAAGCTGAGCAGTGCTAATTACACAAGGGCATGAGAAGAAACTCTTATAACCAGAATAAATAAAGAACTGTACACATACTGTAAACATGTTATACATCATTATAAATATTTTTGTTTTATTAAACATAAAACCTGAGTTTAAAGTCAAAGGTCTCCATGCACTATTCTTCTTGGGACATGCCACAACAGGTGCATACTGGGCCATACAAGTACAGTGGCACCAGCCAGGATGCAACACAGCACCTTGTAGTATATTACTGCAAAATGCTGCAGTATACTGGAGGGAACTATGTAATTCAATGGCAATTAAGCCCTTTATCATGCAGTATTTTTGTTATCTCCTGGCTGGCTCTACTGTAAGTGCCACACATCCAAACCTATTGCGACCCCAGGATGGGATTCAGAGTAGCCTGGCCATCCCAATATGCACCTGAACAGGCCCATGTCAGGGATGGGCCAGCCAGAGGACGGACCTGGGCAAGCTAAGGGATTCCAATCAAATGCATAGCTAGTCCCTCAGTACATTCCTACTCTACAATAACAGTTCAATTGTGCTTACACAACTAGATGAGATGAGATGAGATGATGCTTGTGTGACTTGATTTACTTTGTGGCTTTCCACTTCTCTATCCATGGGATATACCACTCTGTAGAATGCGACACAAGGAACCCTAGAGGAGGGTTCCTTCCTACAGGTACAATGGGAATGGTTGTGTCAGCTAAAGGTGGCTTAGGAAGAAGCCCACAGTTAAGAGAGATGAGCCACTGGAAGAGGAGGGGTGGATGGTAGGCAACGGAAAATGAATCCCAGAAAGCCCCAGGATGAGTGACCCATTAAGCCTGATGGGGAGTGACGAGTTGCCCTCCCATTCAATTGTGCTTACGCAACTAGATGAGATGAGATGATGCTCACGTGACTCGATTTACTTTGTGGTTTTCTGCATCTCTATCCATGGGATATACCAACCTGTAGGAGTATGATGCTAGGAACCCTAGAGGAGGGTTCCCACTGACAGGTGCCATGGGAATGATTGCATCGGCTAAAGTAGCTTAGAATAAGCCTCCCAAAAATACCCAATCAGGTATTGAGCATTGAAGAGGTGAGGATTATGAATTAATGAATTCAGAGAAGATGATTAAGGGCAACTTCCTAAGGAAAATGGGAAAGCTGGGGCCATCCTCCTCCTCCGTCCAACAGTGGAACCCAACCAGCTAACCTAAGAAAGCACTAACTCTAATATTATGACCACTGGCGGAGGAGAGGAAAACCCTTTCTTAGGAGGAAACCTCCAGGGATCCAAGGCCCAGGTCGCCTTCCTCCAGGCCAACAACGTTTAATTTAAGGATGTGTCATTAAAGAGAAGACTATGAGTAGGGAAGATGATGACTGGATAGGAAAAACCCCAAAGAAATCACTGAATCGAAGAAGGAACATGAGACAGCAGGGAGCCAAAATGAGTATGCTCGAGCAGTCGATAGGAAGGAGTAGATTCAAGTAGTAGTCAGAGGAGCAAGGGGTATCCAGATGCACTCATGAGAAGACTGATGATGATGTAGAGTGATGATGATTGCCGAGGAGTGCAGCAGTTCAATATGTGATGACCAGGGAAGAGGTGACAGGAAATGAACTTGAAATTGAACTTGAACGATGGCAAGAGCAGCCAGCTAGCCTGTAGCAAAGGGCAATGGACAGAAAGGCATGGCCATGAGGTGGAGATAAGAGTTGAATCGAGGTGACTGAGGAAGCTGAAGATGGATGATGATGATTGCTGCATTAGTGCAGCAGATCGATTAGGTAGCATGAGACCTAATGAGAGGTAAGAAGCTTGATTATGCGATGTGAATAATGAGACCCAAAGGTCAGAGTCGATGAGGTAGCATAGGATTCAATGATAGGAATGCTAGAGTAAGCAATATAAATAGATAAACCGTGAGGTAAGGATGGGTGAATAATGACTGGAGTCATGAACCTGATACATATGGCAGGATGGCCAAAGCAGATGAGGGATGGCCGCTGTTCAATGAGGTGGCAGAGGAGACGTGCTAGGTATCCCCAAAAGAAATATTGAATGCAGTCCCACGATTGGAGAGAATCCTTGATGGCTGGTATGGGATGAGAACTACAGTAGGGTGACTCGGATGAGGAGGCATGCGAGTCATGATAGGTATGCCTCAGACCTGATAAGTGAGGCTTGATTGATTGATGCACAACAGAGTAGTGACTGCAGGCCAGACAGAGGTGACCTGCCAGGGAGAAGGCTCAGAGACAGCAGCGGAGACAGGAAAGCGAATGAAGAGCGATGATGGATAGAATTCAGCTGGCCCTCAGCAGAGGGCAGCAGGTGCAGGAGCTCAAGCGCAGGAGGTGAACGGTCCTTGACTGGCCAGAGTTATGAGTTTCAACCCGAGGGGTTGGCAATAGGATTGAAGGCCAGATGGAGTTAACCAGAGATGGCCAAATGATGTGGATGGCAGAACAAGTGATGGGGCCGAAGTGGATGATGAGCGATGAAGAAAGCCATGAAGACTGGAATGGCTAAATTTTGATTGTAGGGCTGAATTGGAGGAATCCTTGATAACTGGTGAGAAGATGGTAGTCAGAAACCTGAATAGATGCAGCAGGAAGGCCACGGTTGAGATGAAAGTGCAGAGGAGCCAAGATAGGGATGCCCAAAAGAATAATAAAAGCAGGCCTTGATTGGATCGAATCCATGATGGCCGACATGGGAGGAGAACAGCAGGAGGTTGAGTCGAATGAGGAGAAAGATGAGTCATGATAGGATGGTCGACTCAGCACCTAGACACAAAGGAGACCAGCTGTGCAGAGGCAGCCGAGTGACAAAGGTACCGAAAAAGACAAAATCAGGAGGTACATGCTGGGTGCAGGTGCAGTGCTCTTGGTTTAGAACAAGGAATCTGGGAATCTGTGAATGGAGGGGTGAGAAGCCGTGGCCAGGTCAAAGAACAAGGTAGCACCATAGACACTCTGGGAGACTCCGTGAGGACATGCAGAACAAGACGGAACACATAATCTGATTACACAATGAAGGAATTACATGTTAGAGTAGTATCAGGAGAAGCTGCAGGACCATCCCTTCAGAACTGACTGACTAATAGTTTATACTATAGACTAGGTTTAGTAAGTCCCATTGAGGAGAGCAGGTTCTGAAATTGCAACAGTCGTGAGACCAAGCTAAAACAACCGTTTACAGATGAGAAGAATATATGAAAGCTGGCAGATGGTTTCCATTGTGATGTCCCTTGATCCTTGCAAATACAGGAGCCCAGTACTCTGAAGGAATGCCTCTGCCATCAGTATTAGTTCAATGGTTGATAGAAATGATGCTGAGCCACTGCAGTGCAGGTTAAATACTGTTGACTGTGACAGAAGTGAGCTGAATGACAAATAATTGTACCTACTGAACTGGAGAAGCACTGCAGAAACATGAGCGGGTATCCAATTTGGACGCCATAAAAACAGCGTGCAATAGAGCTGGGGGATGAGAAGGTGAAGGGGTGATCACAGGAAAAGGCTTGGAAGCGGGCAAGATGCACTGGTCTACCACGACAAAAAATCTCTACAGGAAAACCTGATTTGAGGAGAGGCATAAAGTCAGGAAGTCTTGATGCAGGTGGGTGATGGACAAGAGCATATCAACCAGACTCTGAATGCCATGGTTTGTCTTTGAAATGGCATGCACTGCCAACTGCTATAGATGATGTAGTGTCAGAAAAGCATACAAGGAGGTTTAAGTCACTGATACAGAGGCAGAGAGCTGGTCAGTCCCAAGAGATATGTACTCGCATAGCTAGTAATCATGTCGGGATGGCTGAAATGTAGAAGTGTGCAGCTTCCCAGAGAACAGAAAGGCTAAATTAGATCCAGGAATGCTTAAGTAGAGAGAGAAGAAGCACAGTCCAAAGAAGGCAACGAGGAACAAATGGGCAGTTGGAGGTGCTGCAGAGAACAGGAAACACAGCAGAAGTCTAGACAGGTGGAGGAGAGAAGCTCCGCTGCAACAGGAAAATGAATCTTGAAAACCCAAGGAAGAGTGACCTTATAAACCTGATGAGGGAGGACATGGTTGCTCTCCCATTGAACCTTGGGCTTAAAGCCCTCCCATTATCATCAAATATGGCAATCTTCATAAGGAATGGTGTTTCCCTGAGGCTCAACTTTTTTTGTTTGTTTGAACTGTGCCCAGTAGCTGGCATCCTCTCCTCAGCCACCTGTTGCAAGAAGCACAGCTGGGGTCCATGGCTGCACTGCAGCATCGTATCTGATGAATCCTGTTGTGGGAGTGCACCTGTTATAGCATGACTCTGACTAGCATAAAAAAATCCCATACACCTACACCAGGCTTGCAGACTACAACTGGCATCATGCATGCTGCACTCTGCTGGTCAATTGCTCCCCACTCTGCTTCAACTGGCTGTGCAATTGTAAGCAGTTCATGTGTAGTCGAGAATTGGTCAACATGGCAGGAGTGTTAGTGCATCATGGTGTCCAAATGACACCCCAAATCTATGCCTTGCCTTACACACTAAGTATCACAGTACATAGGGCAGAAAGGATTTACTACATAGAGTCCGATCTATTTTATTGTGTAGAAGATAAGAGTAACCCCATGAATTTTAAAAGGACTTTGCCAACTGAACTTAAGACTTAAATCTGGTGGTGGATTTATCATTGGGAAGTGCTCCTTATCACCTTTGCTACCTCTGTTAAAAGAGGTTTTCTGGTTAAAATGACAGGATTTCCACTGTTATTTGAAGGAACTGAAGTTTCTAAAAATATTTTAAATCATTTTCTCTGGGTTTGTATCTGAGGTGTATAAAGATCTATAAAACTCTTCAAATTATGTATTACTCTTTTCTGGAGTATCATGAAGATGACCATTGCTATCTTTGATACTTACGAATCTCCTGGAGTTTTATTCACATTTAAGTTGGAATGCTAAAGGTTCCAAGATGGACACTGACCAGTGAACACATACTGGCACTAGCTCCGAGTCTGTAGCACTACTATAGTACCTGATTAACAAGAAAGGAAAAGCAAGCAAGGAACAGCCTGACAAGCAACAACAAGCAACAGACATGCAGGACATCTCTCATTTTGTCAACTGAGAGAAAAATGCCACCAAATGAGTCAAGACTGCAGTCCACTAATCGCAGAACGCAGCAACAGGTGGAAAAGCTGCCAAACCTACAGTTAAGACCAAAGTGCCTGCAGAGATGCAGTCAGATACTATCCACCAGGAAATGAAATGGGGCTTTGCATCTGTGCAAGATAATAAACTTTCCACCATACAGCTGACAGTGGAACAACTATGTAAAAAGATTTCAGAGCTGGATGGAAGAGCTAATTAAGTCAAACAATGGGTGAGCCAAAACGAAGACAAGCATCACTCATCTGGATGTCCCACTAACCAGGCAAGAAAAATTAATAGCGGCTCTGCAGTATAAGGTAGACTTGCTCAAGAATCATAGCCACTGGGAGAATCTTAAGATGGTGGGACTACAGGAGAGAATAAAGAGAGAACACCTGGAGGAATTCTTCTTCAAGTTGTTTGCAGAATATCTAATGTTAGAGGGTGCAAAGGAAGAGGAAAACACATCGGGTCAACCAAGCATAAAGAGCTCACCCTTTTCCAGATGAAATGCCACGTTTTTACTAATCAAGTTTCACAAGTATGCTGAAAAGGGTGGTGCTCTGCAAAAGCAAGGAGAAACAGGGGTCAAAATTGCTGGCAGTATAGCCTAGAGGTTAGAGGAACGAGGTGTGAACGAGCTTGGCACATGCAGCAGCCAGACTTGAGTATGGTTCTCACAACCTCCACTTGCATACTGTGTGACTCTGAGCAAGTCACTTAACTGCCCAGTGCTCCCAGATCACCCTAAAAACAGGCACTTGTGCCTAGTGGCCTACCCAGTTACCAAAGACTAAAATTAAAAAAATACAAAATTCATATACTGCTGCTCTTTCTAGACATTAGAGCTGAGCTCTTCAAGAAGCACAGATAGTTTGCTGAAGTGAAGGAGCACTTAAAAACTCTGAACGCCTCCTTTGCCCTCCCTCAGGCCCTCCATGCTTCAGATTACCATGAACTGTAAACCCACATTCTTTACTAAACCTAAACAAGCAATGACATTTCTGGCATTAACTCAGAAAGGCTGACGGGGCCCCATTAGTTTAATTGTATTCTTCCATCTCACATGCAGGCAACTATTTCCTGCATATCTATAGTCACTGATATTGAAAACTTTAAATACTGTGTTGTGTGGGGTACCTGGCTCTTCCTGATAAGCATGCAGCCCTCCTGGATAAAATTAATTTGAATGCCGTGTCCCCTCAGAACTGCTTCTCCCTTTCCTGAGCTGCAGGTCAAAATGGCAAGTCTCCATGTTGAATAACTACATGGTAATTGTGGTAATTGGGGATTCTATTATAAAATACACCGATCAATACATTTGTAGGAGGACAAGGCAAATGTTATGGTTAGTAGCTTCTCAGGGCTGGAATTGAGGATTTATATAACACGACAGACAACATTTTCAAGAGGGCAGGACTACAACCTGTTGCAGTAGTACATGGGGGTATTAACTAGGATTTTATAAAACTCTGTGACAAAATTGAAGGAGAAAGGTTGTGAAATTTTGATTTCTGAAATGTTACCAGAACCTTGGGCAAACAACCTATAAACATAGGAGAATATTATTAGCAAATGCATGGTAAAGAAAATGGACCCAGAGAAGGGTACCATTTTGTTAAGCACTGGATACTTTCTATGATAAGCAGAGTTTCTACTGTAAGGATGGGCTCCACCTGAGCTTTAGGGCAGTAGAATTTTGGGTACAAGAATAAAACCGAGATCAATAAATGTTTAAACTGCTAGATGGGGAGTCGAAGGGTACTAGAAAAATACAATTGAAATAATAGACAGTGATATGTAACATAAGCCCCTAAGGAACATAAAAGAAAATCAAAAGGGTAAATATGATGTTCTTTAGTGTAAGAAGTCTAAATAAGGAAAAAGATGACTGAGTTAGAATTAATACTAGTTAAAAGAAAGCTGTGACATCATAGGAGTAGTAGAGACATGGTGGAATGAAGACTCAAGTTGGAATAAAACATAAAAGGATACCACTTGATATATAGGGACAGAGGAGGAAGGAAAGGTGGGGAGTAGCCCTATATATCAAGGACAATATTGAGTGTATTTCCCAAGATGTGGGAAATAATCATGGTAACATTGAATCCTTGGGGTTGATATTTTGGATTAACAAGAAAAAATATAGGTTACTGACCTTTATAGACCACCTGATGCTAGTAGTCATGATACATTCAGTTTTATCAAATATATAGTTAATATGGCAGAAGAAATGGACGTATTGTTTTTGGGGACCTGAATATCCCAAATAGAGACTGGAGAGTGCCTGCTTCTGAGGGTAATTCAATGGAAGCAAGAGTTTACAGTGAATTGATATCACCTGGAGTACAGCAATGCATTCTAGAGGCCAATTGAGTTGATAATATATTAGTTGTGGTGTTAACAAATATCCCTGAGGATATATCAGATGTTAAAATACATCAGCCATTAGGGTCTAGTGACCATGATAGGATTACCTTCCAGATAGAGAGGGTGAATAAAAGCGGTAAAGGTGTACAACCCAGTACCTATATAATAAGGCTAATTATGGAACAATCAAGCAAGAACTGGCAAAAAGTAAACTGGACCAAGGCAACAGTGGGTATGTCTACAGAGAAGCTGGAAATTGTTTAACATATTAGTCAGTATTTCTTGATTAACATGTCCCCACAAGAACTGTTTATAATAGAAGAGGTAAAAAAATGGTATGGTTGAGTAAGAGAACTATTAGTTTAAGTAATAAGAAGAGAACGTAATATAGAAAATTGAAAAAATCATAAACAGATGAAAATAGAAATAAATGCAAAAAGTGTGCATTCTAAAATGTGAAATTAGGAAATCAAAAAGAGAATGGAAATGCAATTAGCTACAGTACATCCAAAAGGATCCCAAGAGTGTTTACTGTTATGTTAATAACAAAAGAGGTAATAACAGAACCATTGGTCCACTCAGCATAGGAGGGTGGTTATATCTAATCCACAGGACATGGTTATGGAATTGAATACCTTCTTTAGTAAAGTGTTCATTCAAGGACAATATTCCAGCAATAGATAAGCACATGATGGGGGATTATGGACAAGAGTTCTAATTACAACTAATAAAGTATACTAAAGGATACAGAAGTTAAAGCGGACAAGTCAGCTGGGGCTGATGGATTGCACCAAAATTTATTAAGGAACTTGGGAAGGAACTTTCCCCAGTCATTGCTGACATTGATCACAGATCTATGCGAGAGGTTATGTACTTAAGGATTGAAATCAGCCATCATGGTGCCCATTTATAAGAAGGGTTCTAGGGCCGAGTGGCAAATTATAGACTGGTTAGCTTAACTTCTGTGGTCTGTAAAATAATTGAAGGTTTTGTAGCAGACAATATTAGAGACCACTTAGAATTAAATAATCTACAGGATGACCAGCAGCATGGATTTGTGAAGAACAGGTCATGTGATACTAATTTGGTTAGTTTTTATAACTTTGTAGGGGTAATCTGGATTGGGAGGCCTGTGGATGTGGCTTTGTTGGATTTTAGTACTGCTTTCGATAAAGTATCTCTTGGAATTTTGATTTCCAAATTGTTAAAGTTAGGAATTGATAAAACTATAATTGGTTGGGGTAGACACTGGTTAATGGCTAGGACACAGATGGTGAGACTGAATGGGTATCTGTCAGATGAGGTGGGGTCACTAGTGGTGTCCCACAGGGGTCCGCTCTGGGACCTTTGTTCTTTAACATTTTCATAAGTGACCTAAATATAACCAGCCAAAATAAAATAAGTAAATTTGCAGATGATGTTAAACAGGGAGGAGTGGTGGATACATTTGAAGATAGAATATTATTTGGACAGGACATAATTTATATTGCTAATTGGGCAATTAGAAAGAAAATGGAGTTTAATATAAATAAGTGTACAGTGATGCACTTTGGAAGAGGTAATATTAAACAAGATTATTTCTTACAAGGTTGTAAATTGAGAAAGTCTTCAGAGGAAAGGACCCAGGGATTTATATTACAGATTATCTAAAAGTGGGATTCTTAGTAAAATGATTGCAAATAAAGCAGTGAACTTTGTTCATTGTATTATAGGTCCTTTTTTCACATGATCAGGTAGTTTTAGTTCCATTATACAAGACATATGTTAGGACACTTTTATACTAGTGTTCCTCTAGTTGGAGCCCATTTTAAAGAAGGACATAGTACTAGTTGAAAGACCACAGTATGCACTTACAAAATTGGTAGCAGGCCTCAAAAAGAACCTTATGAATTAACATTGAAAACGTTACACCTATGGCCATTGGAAGTTCAGCATATTAGGGGTGATCTACTATTTCTATATAAGATTTTACAGCAGGAAGTGTTAAGGGAGGACTTGGATACTAGATACAGAATTCAGAATTATAAACTGAGAGGGCATACGTTGCAGCTAGTAGGGCACAAGTGTATAACGGACGTATGGAAAATAGTTTCAAACAAAGAGTAATCAGATATTGGAACAGGTTGCTGCAAGAAATAGTGGGGCACTAAGCTTTGCCAGCTTTAAAACAAATTGGATAAATATATTTCGGTTGGTAACCTAGGCTACCTCCACTGAATAGTGGGGACAAATTAAATGAGCTTGTGCCCTCTGTTTGTTCTAGTCCTCCTAGTATGATTCCTACATGGCCACATGGGTTGTAATTAGCTTGATCTTACAAAGGACATCAGCAATGTGGATACCCTTGCTTGACCAGAAACCCTACTACCATTGTTGTTAATATGCTTTCTTATAGTTTGGAGTGGGACAGTAACAACTTTGCGAATGGCTAGAGACTACAAAGATTTGACTTTCATGAACTGGGACTCCTGACACAAACAATGAGGAAAGCTGCATTGTAAAGCTTCCCAGTACAATTCTTGTCACTCCCTGAACAACAGTGCAGTCACACTACATGCATTATATGGAACCAGCAAACATGACAGGTTTCTTTCCTTTCCTTTCTACAGGTTGATTGGTTGAACTGACTGTTAGGTGGGGTTGAGATAGACGAACAGTTGATGGGACTTGGATCTGAACTGTGGAACTGTGTGCATGTCTGTGTGCACAAGCAGAATTTATGAGAACTGCGTGCAGTCTTTCCACACTTACCTTCTCGACTGTAATACTTTACTGCTTGATCGCTCAAGCTGATGCTTCTCTTTTAACAGTGCCCGAGTCTGGTGAATTATGAGCTGCCAGGTTAAATGTGCATATTGGTAAATGCTGCAGATCTACAGCCTGAATTAGACCCGTAGGGCTGGGTAATTTATAGACTAGAGGGCACTTGCTAACCATTTGTTTCCATTGAGTGGGGACTGATAAAAGACAGAATAAAAGGAAATTTTTTAACTTGTTTATAGCAATGCTATGCTTGGTATGTGCACAGGCTATATAGCCTGTCTGAACATATTTACATGTTAATAGTTCTGAAGTTTGTTCTCCTGCAAGTTAAATGGGAGTGAATTATGGCTGGGGTCTCATATTAAGCAACTGAAGTGGTTGTGAGATTGGAGTCTGCCAGTCTAACTTCAAGGTGCTATGGTTAGACCACCACACATAGGATTAAACTGTTGCCTCCCATGGCAGACATCTGCCACACTTGCAACTCGTTCCTTTTTGTACCCCTGCTGTTCAGCACTAGGACAAAATGCCATTATGACACTTGTCTTTGTTTTCCTTTTTATAGCGGGGATTAATATGTTATTCATACAAGGGCACAATCTTATGGGATAATGCCAAGTTTATGATATACTGCTTAGGGCTCTTCATGATATTAACACTGTCTAAAGCCAGGATAACTCACTTTATTGATAATAGCCAGAGTATGTCATGACTCGCATGGGGCACCTCACCAGGTTGCCCTCTGCATATCAAGAGAACACTGCATGGTGGTAATGGCTAATGAGGCGTAACGTTTTGACTACCATAATGCATAACACTTAGTCTCTATCCATATAAGAGGAGAGTCATTTTATAAGAACTTAGTCTACAAGTGATAATTGTTTAACCACCTTTAGCTTTCATACTGTGCACATTCCTGAGGGTACTCAGAGTGTCATAGCAAGGCAACTTCCACCTAATTTTATGGACCTCAGATGGATCCAAGTTCAAGTTACTGTCGGATTAATTAGTTATTCGGTTAACTGTCTTTGATTTACTCTTTCCTCCAACATACACTGCAGAGCCATCATTATTTTTCTTTACAAATCAATAGAAACTAGGAGCATACTCTCACCCACTTGGTCTTCCCCTATAGAGTCGAACACTGAGCAAAGGGGTGACCTTATTACACATTTAATAATGGCCAATACCTATACGATATTCCTGGAATGTGAAAGGATTGAGCCACCCAATAAAAAGAAAGAAGGTGAGTGCTTATCTCAAAACAGGAAAAGAAACTCAAGTAGCATTTCTTCAAGAAACACACTTAAAAGCCTCTGAACATGAAAAACTGTCCAGCAGCTGGATAGGTCAAGATGTTTATGGATCCTATATAAGTCATGCTAGGGGAGCAACCATAGTATTACATAGATATCACCCAGGTACCCTCCATGATCATTGTATCACTTTCTGTGTAAGAAAAGTAAATGTCCCATAATCAGCCCCCAAATACATATGGTATCTCCTCTCTGCACCCTTGACTCAGCCACGCTTCTCCAGGACCTTACTCGAGTTGGCTGGTCTTCTACGCTCTCAGCCCCTGACATTGACATAGTGCTCTGCCACTTTACCAACACCTTAAATAGAATCTGGAATGCCCACAACCCATTAAAAAGGCAAGAGTCATCATCATCATCACCCATGGATTACGTCTAACCTTCTTACCCTTTGCAAAACAGAGACAAATATTGGGTTCAGTTCAAAGGATTTATGTGATAAGGGTGAAAGCCCAATCACGATCAGCTGCAAGGAGCATGTACATCACTGAATATCAATTTTGGTGATGTACATCTGAAGGTTCAGCTGTCTCTGACCCTTTATCTGTTGTCAAAATTTTCAACACATTTTTCACAACTTGTTCTTCCCAACCATCCTGCTCCTACCCCATAGGACCCTCTCCCTTCCCTTCTGTACTGGCTTCATCTTTCCCCATCTCTTCCTTAGAAGTCTACCACACACTAAAATTGCTTAACCCTGCAAAATCTAGACCCAATGGGCTCCACCATAAGATCCTCCACATCTCTGCTCCAACAATTGCCACCCCTTGCCCACCTCTTTTATCTCTCCGTCTCTACCAGTTTCATCCGTCAGACCTGGAAATTGGCAAGGTGCTACCACTCCATAAAAGTGGGGACCCCACCTTTCCGTCAACTACAGGCCCATCTCTCTCCTGCCCTCACTAGCCAAACTTCAAATGTCACTGACCTACTCCAGGCTCTTAGAATTTCTCACAGCTTCTGGTAGTGTCTCACCTTTCAGTCAGGCCTCAGCAAACAGCACTCAACTGTTTCCTCCCTGTTATGAGTTGTGGACTCTATACATACGTCAATGGATCAAACCCAAATCACCTGCCATTTTTGTGGACCTGGCAAAGCCATTGAGTCTATTTCCCACCACCTTCTACTCCAAAACTTCTATCATCCAGTCTTTCATGATCTGCTATCAATTGGCTCAGATCCTACCTACACAACAGACAGCAATCTGTCCTAGTTGGGAACATCCTCCCCATTCAAACCGTAGTCCCCAAGGTTCATAGTCGGTCCCATTCTATTTTCAATCTTTATAAATGACCTCCCTCAGTCAGTTCCACTTTCTTAATTCATTTGTGTGAAGATGATACTGTGATCTACTCCTCAGACCTGACCACTGTTGATGAACTTGCCCTGCTTCAACATTTCAACAAGGTGCAACTCTAGTTCCAGGAAACCCAGCTTAAACTAATCACCAAGAAAACTGTCTTAATGTTCTTTGGCTCTGGGCAGAGTTATCTGACTCCAGACTACCCCATTGTTTGTCACCCTACATGGCTTCCCCAGCTATAGTCCATACCTTCAAATACCTCTGGGTGTGGTTGGATAGCAGTCTTGATTTCTCATTCCATATTGATGCAGTCTGCTCAAACCTATGCCTAAAATCTTGGCATCGTCAACCACCACTGACTGCCTCCCTTTAACCTGTCAAGATGTAGTTACAAAACTATTTTACCCATTATTGATTATGCCAACATTGTCTACGGCTCTGCCCCACAACCTCCCTCACAAGATTCAACACTCTACTTTTCTCATTTTGCTGTTTTGCTACTTCCTCCCCTCCTCACTCACCACTGTCTCCTCTACTCCTCCTTTCCATCAAGCCACTCTCCCATAGGTGTATGTTCCATACCTTGCCTTCATTGCCAAATTCTGGTTAGGTACACTCCCTTCCTACATCAGCTTCTGCCTCTCACGGCAAGCTCTTCCACATACTCCCTTTGCTCCAGGGACTCTTGATGCTTCTCCTCACCCATCCTCACTCTGATGCAGGGCAATCAGCCTTCTTTAATTGCTTCCCCTCATCTGGAATCAACATCGTTGAGACACTCACCGATCCCCTTCATCTACCTCTGTCAAACCCTACTATGACTTCTCCCCAGCACACATTGCTCTGCCTATCTCCCCTCATCCCTCTCCTGTACCCCCCAGACACCTGCAACTAATTTTCGATCCACTGGGTGATTCTTCCCAGATGTCTTTTACCTCTTTGTATGATATTCTATGCATTTTACTCTGCCTCGAAATATTGTGAACCATATACTTATGTTAATCCTCTGATTTATTGTTTGTATGTCAAAATCTTATTGTACTTACCTGTATATTACTTGTGTATCATTCTCTTTGTACTGATCTGTATTTGCAATACCTTTGTACTGTAATTTCCTCCCTATATGTGCCCTGGTCACACCTGGAAATGAGCTTCAGTTCAGTGTGCCTTTCCCAGTTACCAACTTTGAAATAAATAAATAAATTCAAAGTAATCAAGCACTCCAATGATGCATCTGGAAAGTGGGTGCTAGGGCAGGGAATTGTATATAACCAGCCAGTCTTTCTCCTAAACATTTATGCACTGAACTACAATGAATATGTGCTCTTCCATGGCCAGATTTTGTTAATTGGCCAGACCAAGGAGACATCATCATGGAAGCAGACTTTAACATGATTATGGATGACATTATGGACTGCTCCTCTACCCACTGCTACCAGTTGCATATGGCAGCTAGGGTGTTATGGCAACAGGCAGAAAATAGACCTAATACAAATCTGAAGAACCCTGCATCCTACCATGAAGGACTGTTCCTTTTATTCTCAGGTACACCAAACCCATACTTGAATAGTTTGCTTCTCTGTATCTAGACTCTATCAGGAGAAATCTACCAATGTGAATATCTCTCTACCATTATATCAGATCATACCACGTTAAAGCTAACTCTCCACTTTTGGGCTGAAAGATGTCAAAGGGTACAAACATGGAGGCTAAACCTTATATTGCTGAATAGGTAGGACTTCCTGATGCAGCTAAGAGGTGAGATAAAGTAATTCTAGTCTATAAACAAAGGCACAGTGGAGAGTTTGGGATTGGTTTTGGATACACTAAAACCTATATCAGAGGCAGGGCTCTGTCCTTCACTGCAAAACTGAAGAAAGAAATCAAAATACAGCTACAACAACTGGAAAAGCAGATTATAGAACTTGAGACAGGCTCAAAAGGCATATGTGCTAAGAAATACTACAGCTTAACTGAACAGGTAGCGAGCATTAACCTTCCATAAAGCAAAGATATTATGGATCAAGTAATAAATGTGGAAAATTACTGGCATATCAGTTAAAAAAGAAGTGATCAGATACACAGACACAATTACAACATCCACTGGGGAGCATTAACAAAACAAAAGAAATTAACAAAGAATGTTTACAGTTTTATGTGGATCTATGTACATGTTGGGGGTAATCCTGCAATATACATCTGGAGAGGTATTCCCACTGGTAATCCTTCTGGCCCTGATATGACTTCTACAGCTCAATGTCACAACTCAAAGAGCAAGACAGAAAGTCCCTGGATGAGGCCCAATAGAAAACAAATAATCTTACCAGCAAAGGGTTCAAGAACATCAGAAAAAGCCCCAGGACCTGATAATCTACCCATCAAATTATACAAAAATTGCAGTTGGTATGATGGGGCCACTAACAGAACCCTCAGTAAGCTTTTAAGGAAAAACTTCCAAAACCTTTACTGAGGCCAGGGTGACAACATTGCATAAAACATCCAAACCCAGAAATAACAAAGCTTTGCACCACCCTATTTCTCTGCTAAATGCAGATTTTAAAATCTAAGCTAAACTGCTGGCCACCAAGATAAAAAGCAATCTCCCACCATGGTGAAAGTATTCTCCTAAAATTATAATATCTGACCAAACTGGTTTCATTGAACAAAAGGATGCCACGTGAATGTAGAACTCTTGCTCAGGTGCTAGCTAAGGGGCAACAGGATGAATCAAGTTATCTGGTGGTCTTCTTGCTTGATGCTGAGAAAGCTTTTGACCAGATTGAGTGGGACTACATGTGGCAATCAATGGAGGGTATGGGATTTTGACCCAAATACATTAATATAGTACAAGCCATATGTCAAAGCCCCACAGCAGAGATCCAGACCAATTGGTGGGTCTCAGAGCAGGTATCAACTGGCAGGGTACATGCCAGGGTTGCCCGTTACCTGTTGTCTTTGACTTTGCTCTAGAGCCACAGTCCTTGGCAATATAGGCCCATCATGATATCAATGGAATTGGTATCTCTGCTGTGACAGCCCCAGTAACCCTGTACAAAATGACCTACTGGTCAGTGTCTCCCACTCTGAAACTTCACTACCCACAATGATGGAGGTTATAGAGGCATTTGGGGCTAAGGCAGGATACAAAATTAATCTTTGAAAATCATTGGTAATGCTCTAATGCAGTTGTGGTCACTAAGAACTGAGGATCAGTCTTTTACTTCAGTGGGTGGAAACAGATTTAGATACCTAGGAATCAATGTCACAAAAGAGTACAGGATCTGCATGAGGCCAACTACCCTCCTCTGTCAGCCAGTGATAAATGGCTGCTATACAAATGGAAAACTTTTCACCTATCACTGGTGGTAGAGCCACTGTACTAAAAATATCAATGCTGCCTATGTTTTTATACCTCATTCAGATGCTGCCAGTCTATGTCCCGCAAGTTTTCAAACAGTTTAAAGCACACTGTACTGAATGGCTGTGGGCTAATAAAACCCCTAGGGGAAGCTACAATCAACTTACATTGACATGAAGGGGTGGCTTGGGAGTTCCTCACTTTGAAAAGTACTATTGGATGGCACAACTGGCATGCCTGAGAGATGGGTTGATGTAGAATGGAATCTAGCTAACACATTTGGCCTGCAGAAATAGAATGTCATTAAATATGCTCAGGTCAAGCACTACCTCAAATTGATATTGGGCCCAACACACCACTTACAAGAGTCTTCTGGTATAGCTGAGATTCTACACAATGCACAAGATACAAAAGGGTTTGCATCAAAACTTTACAAACATATGAATGGGATTAAGGAAAATGGGCAGATACTAGAGAAAAATAGCAGTCTACTGTAGCAACAGCGATACCTTAGCAGGACTGTGATGGTTCATCAGTTTGGTGACAGACTTGGGGAGTCGGAGGCCAGCCGAGAGGTGAGCAAGGATCCAGCATCCAGAGACTGCTCTCCTTCTTCTGGGAGGGGGAAAGAGTGTCTGGTGCTTTATGGACCCCTAGAGGAGGTCAGGGTAACAATGAAGCTGGTGCTATCATCTGGGGTGGCAGGGTAGATGCTGGATGTCATTGCATGTCCCTACCACTGGGGATCCAGCCTTCACAAGAAGCTGGCCCTGGGCATGGCGTTGTTCTCTGCCACCATCTCCACCTCCTCCAAAGTCCACAGAGGTCCATCTCCTGTAGCCCTGACCTGGGGAGTAATTCAGGGCTTGTCTTCAGTGTTCGTAGGGGTAGCCTGCCCAGTGGCCCTGCTCAGGAGGTAAGCCTGGGCATGGGGGATGTCAGAAAGGCAGAGCTGACCTCCGAATGGAGGATTGGCAGAGTGGGCAAAAATATACAAAATGAAAAAGGAGGACTGGGATGATACACTAAACAATGGGTGGAAAATCCGAATACAATGTAAATTTAAATTAATCTATTTCCTCACTATGCAGCAAGTTTATTATATACCTGCTAGCCTGTATATGTTTTACTCCAGCACACTGGCTTTTGCCCTAGATGAAAACACATGACACAAAGATTTGATGCATATGGAGCCAAATTCTCAAACGCTGCACCAAGACACAAGGTGCATGCACCAAGCAACAGGATGCAAGCAACAAGCTGTGCCAAGATGCAAGCAAGATGGGATTCACAAATGCACCATGTGAAGGCAAAGACCCACTCGTCATGCACCCCATGTGCCAGCACAGTGCCAGAAGGCAGCTAAGCGCCATGATGCATGTGCGTTACTGACAAGGTAAGACATGTAGGAAGCAGGAGTGCTATACACAAGGGCATCCAACAGCAGATATCAAACACCTGCTATGCCACACAAAGCTGATCTAAGGGGACTTAGAAAAAGGAAGCAAAGGGCAGGCTAGTGATATAGGACTGAGACACAGGACTGCAGCAGAACAGAGACAGACAACTGCCGGAGGATGTTGGCACCACAGGCCCTACTGGGCATACAGCTGACCAGGCAATGCCTTAGTAGAGATGCAGCAAATTTAAAATTAAGCTAGTGAAGTGAATGCGAAGTGGAGCACGCGTTGCATTGCTACTCCGCTATATGGAATGGGCAGTGCAAAGTGCTCACTTAGCCTTGTCATTACCACTTCACGTTAAGGCAGAATGGCAGCCTGAAGTAGAATTGAAGTCATTGTTTTTAATGGACTTCATGTTCCTCATTAAGTTCTAAGTGATCCACTTGGTGTTTCAGATTTGGCAGCCTCCCACACATCACATGAGCTTACAGTACTGTAAGTCACATAGCTAGACAGGAAGAAAGTGAGTCATACAAGCAGACACTTTTACTTTCTGCTATGCAGACGGAGAGAGAGTAGTGTGTTTTGTGATTGCTGATACTTTTAGATCAGAGCGGAGGAGATTTAAACTTTGATTTAGACCCAACAGCTTTTAAAAGCTATATTTTTGTCTTTTCTGTACTCTTTTTACTTAATTTGTTCTTTCTGTAAATTTTATTTTCTTACCTTTATAAGTAGTTAGTTGTTTGACTGTGTGTGTTGTGTGACAGTGTGAGTAGTGATTGCTGCACTGAGGGAGCTCAATGGAGAGATGGACCAGGGTGAGGGAATGTCTGGGGCAGGGGCTGCTTGGAGAGGCGTGGTAGTGGTAAGCATCGTACCGTGTGCATGTGTGGAGGGCATGGTGCCCATTCCTGTTGGACCACTCAAAACTTGTGAGTGCCCCTCCTCGAAGCAGGACCAGCACCACCTCCTGTCCTGAGTCTGAGGCAGTTGAACCACCACCATCAAGTCCAGCACCAGGTTCTCTGAAGCAGGATGTGCCTGTTCCCCGGCCCAGGTGTGGATCCATCCCTGTTCAGCACCGTGAACAGCAGGCTTACAATATATCCAAGTAACTATTAAAAAAATGTATGTTGTGATTCATGCGTGATCGTAAATCGTGATTTGTGACTGCATTTGTGACCATGATGATGAAGAAACGTGAATGCCTATGGCTGTACTTCCCGGCCCTGATGAGCTGTATCTTAAAACTAGCAGACTTAAAAACATGTATCAATGAGTACAATGGTGGGGTGGTGAAGCCTGGTGAGATACTACAAAACAGGCATACAATACATCAAGTAACTAGAAAAAAAATTTATGTGATTCGTAAAGTGAATGATTTTGAATCGTGATTTGTGACTGCACTTGTGACTGTGATGATGAAGAATGTGATTTGTATCACGAGTGACTCGTGATGATGGTCCTGACTTAAAAATGCATATTGAGTACAATGTTCATGCAGAATTAAGCACCGACCTGTCCAGTACTCTGAAGGAAGCCAAAGAAACAATTGTGACTTAAGTTACAGATGGAGATTGGGCCCTAAAGAGATGCAAATGTACAGACAGATTAAGATTGTGCTGTTCACTGAAGAGATGCAGACACAAAGGCACAACACCTAACCAGTGTTCACCATCAAAATTCAAATCTGGAAAAGAATAACTTTAGCGGTTGGGCGGAGCCGATGGGGGGCAGTGTACTGTCTGCTGCAGTAACAGCCACTAGTACTAGTACCAGTACCAGTAAAGATACCACAAAGAAGTACAAAATCACACAGCTGCAGTGGATAGCAGCTTCACATTACTGACATTATTATGTGGCACAATAAAAGGTGTCTGATTTGATGACACGTGTCACACACATACTCACAGACACACTAAGTAGTGCATAGCAAATTGAAAACTTCAGTAATATAACCACATATTTTAAACAAACTAAAATTATGCACTGCTGCACCACAAAAATCAGCCAAAAAATGGCAAGAAATATTGAAACTATTACTGTGTGTACATTAACACAGTTAACCAAGAAAAATATCACCAAAATAGAAAGCACTGTTTTCTCTCAAGTTAATCTACCTACACCACAGATACACCCCTCCCCCAAAGCACACTTCCACTGTCTCTCAGTACACAGACTGAATGTTGTACATTAACATTCAAAATTCACGTCCATACACAAACAATAAATGCTCGATGATATGAACACAGGAGGGTTTCCTATAATCGATGAACTAAAGTGTCACAATAAAAATTACTCAAAAGGCTTTTTAATAGCTTTTGAAGGTTTGAATGCAAGAAAGCTCTCAGAGCAGATTGTCTCCTACAGCTTCTTACACACACACCCCCAAACTGAGGCTGTGCAGAACAATCTAGAGCCCATGTGACCTGAAATCCCATGAAACACTGCAAAATTTGCCTTTGGAGCTTAAAAACAAAAGCGAAGTAAGGCAAGTACATTGTTTTCAATGTACTTCACCTTAAATTGGTGGAGTAGTGGTTTGGGAGGCGAAGTAACACAAAGTCATTGTTTTCAATGAACCGCGTTACCCATTGATCATAGTACTCGCTTCACATTGTGGAGCACTCTGAGAATTTGCCTTCATTCGGAGGATCACTGGCGAGCGAATTGGGGCCACTTCACCCACCACTATGCCTTGGGCGACGTGGCCCACCAGGCTGCAAAACAGGGTGGTGCTGCAGCAGGTGCACAGACAGCAACAACCAGACACGGAGGCATGCCATGTGTGTGTACCAGCCATGCACCGCCCACACGGACCTGAGCGAGGGCAATGCATCGCATGATATCATCTGGCAAGGCATCCATAGCAGAGCTATGCCAGGAACTGCGCTGACCTCAGAAGCAGGACCTGAGAGGCCATACCATACCAATAGAGGTGAAGGTATGTGCAGCCCTATGGGTAATGGCCACTGGCAGATTCCAGACACTGAGTGGCGACACTGTGGGCATCTCACAGCCCTCTGTATCATGGTGCCTGAGGGCAGTCTTGGATGCTCTCGTACAGAGGTCACACTGATACATCCACCTACCCACAGGCGCCCAGGTGCAACTGGCAATCAAGCAGGGATTCTACAGCATGGCAGGATTCCCACAGGTGCTTGGTGCAGTAGACTGCACACACATTGCCAAAGGGCACCACCGGATGAATCAGAGACCTATGTCAGCCGGAAGGGCTTCCATGCATGTACAGGTCATCAGTGACAGCAGGTGCAGGATTATCGACATTATAGCACAGTATCCAGGGTCCACACAGTGCATATATCTACAGAAACTGCAGAGTGTGTGAGGCCTTCCAGACAGAGACACTCACAGATGGCTGGCTGCTAGGTAGAGCACACATGGACACATGCAGCATGGGTGGGCATGGGACGAATGTGGGCATGGCACTAATTTACACCCCACCCCACGGGTCAAGCGGATATCCATAACAGCCCTGGTTGATGACACGGTGAGGCATCCACAGAGTGCAGCAGAGCAATGGTACAATGATGCCCACCCAGCAACACGCAGTGTGATAGAGCGCACATTTGGCATCCTCAAGATGAGGTTCCAGTGCCTTGACAGATCAGGGGGTGCACTGCAGTATATACCAGTAATGGCATGCAAACTGTTCATAGCATGCTGTGTGCTGCACAGCATAGCACTGGAACATGGCACATCACTGACAGAGGATGAGGAGGTACCCAACAAGGATGTTGACTCTGCGGGAGAGGAGAAGGAAGAGCAGCAGGTCCAGCCCATGACAGGTGACATCAAGACCAGGCATAACACTGGCTAGCAGGACATCAGATGCCGACCAAGCTCATTGCATCACACTTCAGATCAGCACACAACAGTATGTGCAGTGTGCCCTGCTACAGGTATGCCAACACCGCCATGCTGCATGCAGGCCTGACCCACAGCCTCAGGACCATGGGATGACTACATGCATGCAGCAATGGCACACACAGCAGGCACACTGGGCAGCAGTGCCATGCCATCACAGGGAACAACAGTGCAGTGCCAGGAACCCAGGGAACCACCGTGAGGAAGCACACAGCGGTGGACGGAACAACTGTGACAAGACAGAGGTGTCGCTGCCTGGGCCACCACACAGGCAGTGGCAGCACAGATGTGCCCATTGCCTGTGTGCCGCATCAGATGGTGCAGTGCCCAATCAACATGGACAGTGGCATGGGCATCCGGGTCTCCAATGCCAGCAGGGGCAACATGTGCATGAGCAGTGTGATGTAGGGATGGGGACTGTGGGGTCAGTCGCTGGCAGCACACAGCTAGGCAGCAGAGACTGCATGTGATGGGGCCAGATCTATGGACAAGTGGCACACAGCATGCTGTTGCCGGTGCCAACATGTAGTGGCAGTACACAGTGGGCACCAGAGGTGGCGGAGCAGAACATGGTGGACTGCGTGGGTGGGAGGTTGCACACACCATTTGCATTGTTGCAGGTGATGCACATGGGTGGGTGCAGTGCACCACAGGCAACAGGACATGGGTGTGTCATGGCACACCAATAGGGACGTGACATGTGGACTGGCACAGTGCCACCAGAGGCAGGCCCCATGCAGCGGTACCCCTGCACAAGTGCAGTGTGTGGTGACAGGGGGATAGTAAAGCACCAGCACTGCCCGCGTTGCACTGTGCAGCCGAGCAGTGGGTGGGCGTGAGTCACCGTGCATCAACCCACAGCAATGCTGTTGCGTGCACAGTTTATCTCATCGCAATGCGGTGCGTCATACGCTGTATGCCGTTGCAAGCTGCGTAGCATCTGCATTGCAGCATGACTCTTGAGGAGGGAAGCAGGTAACATGTGGAATCGAGCCACCAGCACATGTATAGCTCAGCAGCACATGCTAGGCCACCGAGAGTGTGCACAGACACAGCTCCATCTACACTGCAGAGGAGGCAAGGGTTCACAGCAGTCACAAGGCAAGCAGCAGGTGGCAGTCCCAGTTGCAATGGCATGCTGGAGCAGGGCACCTAACTTTACAGATGATGAGACAGTGCTTCTCATCAGCCTGGTTGACAGTGGGGCAGGGGTGCTGTTCCCACAGGAGCACAACAGTCCAACACAGTAGACAGGGAGGGTGTGGTCCACCATTGGCAGCAGGCTCCAGGCAGTGTCTGGAATAAGGAGGACCATGTGGCAGGCCAGGCACCATTGGAATGACCTGGCCTGGAGGAGGGTGGCTCCTTGCCCACCTGAGGAGGATGGCACAAGAGGCAGATGTCCAGATGCCGGAGGACACCACGCGGGTCAGGTATGTGGCACCAGTAACACGTTCAACACACAGCACACTACAGTGACCTCAACTGCACAGAAGGGAACTGATGATGTCACACACCATTATATCCCGCGGGTGAGTGCAGAGATGCCGAAGGCCAGGGCAGGCCAGGAAGCCAGACAGGAAGGACATGTCAGAGGACCCCACAGAGAGCAACATCACCATGGTAGGTGTGCAATGGTCATGACATGTATGCAGCTGTGTAGGCTACTGTATGGGGACCAGCAGGCAAGGGGTTACACACACACACACACACACACACACACACATGCACGGCAGACTGGCACAGGTTGCCGTGGCTGAAAGTGCTGGTAGGGCACAGACACCATGGAAACATGTGTGGGTGTGTGCCCCACACATGGTCAGTGCATGTCACAGCCCACATGCAACATGTGGCAAGGCATGGCGGTGGCCTGCTGGGCCTGCGATTGGTGATGTGGGCAACATGCGGGAGGCAGTGCATGGGCATGTGGTGCACTCACTGACTGTCACTTTGTGTTCCAGGTGCCCATGGTGGTGTGAGGAGTGAGCAGTAGGGCTGGGATGCATGGTGGTGTTCTCTGGAGTGGGCAATGCAACGCCTGAGCAGGCAATGCACCAGTGTACACAGCAGGACCCATATGATGGCCCAGGGCGGGCAACAGGTGGCCCCACAGCAGGGTCACGGAGGATACAACAGATGAGGAGGATGGGAGGAGGCAGAGGGACGTCCCAGATGCCCAACAGGAGCAACTTCAGAATGCAGGGCCAGGTGACAGTGCTGTGGGACTGCGTGCAGCAGGCGACCACGGCCAACATGGCGACAGGCAGGGATGCCCGTGGCAAACCTACCTGGGCAGTTGCTGAACCGACCGGGAAGTAGGGATGCCCACATGCATGGTGGTGGTGATGCAACTCCTGACCATGGTCCAGGGCAGCTCAGGAGTGAGAGGGACACATCACTGGACAGGGATGCAAGGGGTGCTGTTGACATGCAGCCCCAGCCGCACACCCTTCATGACCTTGCTCAGGCACTGGCCTGCACATCAGGCCCATGGCAATGCTGCTGAATGACCTACAAGTAGCGGTGCAAGCCCTGCTGGACTACCTGGGCTGGATTAGTGGACAATGAGTGGCGGACATATGCATGCATCAAAGACCTGGCCCCCATGCAATAGCGGACATGCCCAGGACAGGGCTCACTGGGTAGTATGGACACAGGTCACCAAGACATCAGGGATAATGTAGCTGTGCATGCACTGCAGTTAAGTGCATCACTGATGTAAGCTTATTGTAGAGATGTGAGGCTGTGCCCATTGCACTGTACCTCTTGGTTCATGATGACTGTGGCTGTTGTTTTTGCTTATGTATCCCCAATACAATGTTGTTCAATGTGTAAGCTGTGTCTGTATGTCTCTGTACTGTGCATGCTATATATCTGTCTATGTTGTACACCAGTCAGGGACAGCCATTGTGTGGGTAGCAGCCACAGGGCCTCTGCAGGGCACCATGTGGTCGGACAGGCACTGCCATCCAGCAATATGTGGACTGCATTGCAGTGTGCCACAGGGTATGATGCTGCCACACACTGGGAACAGTGTCAGGACACTGTACCATTGTGGGCCTGTGCCACCATTGTAGGGGTCCTCTTAGTTCCACAGTAGCATGCCATGGTGGGCAAGCCAAACCACCAGTCGAAGGTGGGACCCTGTGGTTTCGGTCTGCATGTGTCGTGCAAGTGTCGCGGTACCAGCCATGCGGGGCGGGTGGTGTGGCATGGTATGTGGCATACCACAGGGCCCACCAGTGGACTGCTGTGAATAGCTCTGTATGGCTGCCATGGTGGAATGCCCCACGGTGGGAACTGTGTGTGAGGGCTGGTGCTGGGTGGTCTGTGGTGCCTGTGTGGTGAGGAGGCAACAGTCCTGCAGCGGCCATGCACCTGGGTGTGGAGGCACGCATCATGGACAGGTATGGTGCCCGTGTATGCCAGGGGCCACACACCTGTTCTGGTGCTACACATGATGGTGTGTGCACCACTGCCCACACTGGCCACATGGGAGCTTGTTTTGGTTGAGTGGTGGATGAGGGTACATGGGTGTGGGAGTGCAGTGTGAGTGGTCTGTGGCATGCCATGGTGTATGCACCGGGTGCATGCAACGGTCCCAGGGCTGGCATTGGGGCCATGCAGGTGTCCGGTATGTGCCTGCAGGGATGGCAGTCTGCTGCTCGCTAGTGTGTGTGTGGGTGCCACTGTCAGGATACAAGCTTGTGTGCATGTCCCATGCTGCAATGCCATGCGGGGAGCGCCATGGCCATGGGCAATGTCCAGTGGATATGGGTTACAGGTGCATGCGGCATGGGTATGCATGGCACAGACACCTGCAACCCATGTGTGGTGTGTGTTGTGATGTGGTCCCTGCCCATGGTCAGGTGGGCACACTGGACCATTACAATGTGGTGGGCAGCACCGTGGGTGACCCCCTCAATGCACATGCCAGGCATGCTGCGTGCATCCCACCGGTGTTTGTGTGCTGGCCTCCCCTTCCAGCCTACAGTGTCTGGTGGCTCACTCTGTGCAGTGTGTGGGGCTTTACTGCCGTTCTGCTTCCCTGTGTAGCTTCGGCAGTGTGGCATGCCCTGGCTGCACCTCCACCACTGGTGGCACCGTGTGCACCCTGTGCCTCTGTGACTGCCTTCATGTCACAAGGGGTATCTGTTGTGCTGCAGTGGTCCCTGGCAGCATGCTGCTGTCATCCCCACCTCCAGTCCTGCTGCTGACTGCTGCCAACTGTGCAATAGGTGCTGCTGATGGTGCTCCTTGCCTGGCCATCCGCTGTTCACAGGCCATAGCACCTGCCTCTTGCAGGCCTCGGGAATGGACTGGCATGTGTTGTCCTAGTCTCCGTGCTGCACTGGGTGGTGGTATGGCCATGCTGTTGGCTGTCACTGTACCATCCTGTGTCTGTCCAGGCTGCTCCATGTCACTGACAAGTGGGTGGGTGTCTGTCCCCCTGTGTCCGTCATGGTCCAGTACCCTGTGTGCGGGTGCTCACCTTCATCCATGTTACTGGGTGTTTTGCCAGAGTTGTCATCTGTGCCCTGTGTGGCTGTGGCCCCTGCAGTGTGTGCCCACTATGCAATGGCCAACCTCCCACCAGCATTGCTGCATAGCTCTGGCCCATCCCTACTGTCTGTTGAGGCCACGTGTCTGTCGTCAGTGGCCTCTGCATCCGCTGCTGTTCCCCATTGGCTGTGGTGTGTGCCTGCCATGTCGCCCACAGCCCTGTCCTCAGGCACAGTGCTGCTTGACACGGGTGGTGTCAGCACATGTCTGGCTGTTGCCCCATGGGCATCAACAGCTACCCTATGCCCTGTGTGCCTTCATGGCCCTGTATCACTTTCTGTCTGCTGACTGTGTTCCCATGCCATGGTGGTCATCCACTACCCTCTGTCTCACCGCCACACATTGCAGTCGGGGCATACCTGTGGGACTGGTGCAACACCAGCTGCCTGTTGCTGCATGCATCTTGCAATCTCCTGCAGTGCAGTTTCCATTGCCAATGTTGCCTCTGTCTGGATGATCTGCTGCCCATGCTGAGTTCCATGATCATGGTCTGCCATTCTATGGTGTCCGTTTGGTGTATGATGACCAGCCATATGTCCTGAGTAGCCATGTTGTCTGTGTTGTTTGGCATGCCTTCCTGGATACCATGTATTATGGCTGTGTGGATATCTGCCACTGTCAGCTGCAGCTGTCTCATGTGTGCAACTGTGGGAGTGGTGTGTTCCTATATTCTGTCCTGTATCCTTCCAACTCCCGCTGTGCTACCTCCTGGGTGAGCAGGACATCCTGGTAGTATCGCGACAGGTCTTCCCAAGGTCATCCTCCAGTGGCAGTGGAGTTGCACCATCTTCACCTGTTCCACCTGCACCTCACGGTCAGTGTGGCAGTGCGGTGTGCCTGGGCACCACGGCCTACAGAGGTGGGTGCATTGCCCACCTGTCCCGCCACAGGGCCATCCCTCCATCCCCCTTCCACTGTGTATCCACCAAGCTCTGGGGCTGCTCAGCAGGTCTGGCCATGGTGGGCTCTGCCCAATGGTGCTGCTGCTGCTGGATGATGTGCTGGTGCTGTCAGTGTCACTTCCTTGCTAGGCCTCTGACTCATTATCTGTCACCTTTCTGTGGGCCTGGCTCACTGTGCTGTCACCAGTGGATGCCTGCTGCTGTTCCTCTTTGCTGCTGCTGTGTCCACTGTGTTCGATCTTCACTGTCACTGTGGGTTACTGCATGGCATTATGGTGGTGTTGTCTGACTGGCTGTGGCCTGTTGTCTGTCTCTGTGGTCCTGGCACCTGCTGGGTATACAGACAGATGTGCACAGTTCATTACCTTGGTTGCTCACATGCTGGTATGTGTCTAGTGCCACGGTGCATGTTCAGCCTGTGACAACCAGTGGAGGGTCACCTCCTGCATCTCCTGTGTCTGCACAGGGCCCAAGCTGCACTATGTCCCTTTATGCCTGCCCCTGGTCCCTGCCCATTGTGGGACCCTGGTGCCCCTGAGGTGCATCGGCCTCTGCTGGTGGTGCCACATTGGCTGTCTGCACAGTGGTGCCACCTGCCACATGCATGTCCGGTGCTTACCTTGTGCATGTTGTTGCCGTACAGGTCTAACTCTGTGTCACCCTGTATGCTGCACGTGCTGATCTGTGCCACTACATTCCTCATGTTTGCTGAGGGGCTGTGGTTGTGTGGGTCCTCCTCCTGTTGCCATTGTGCAGTGCCTGTCGTGGCTGCCTTCTCCTTGGCATGGCACTTGATGTCACAGTGCCACTTCTGCAGCTCCCTCACACTGCGCTTTCTGGGTGCCACTGCATTCACTAGTCTGGCTACCTCATCTTCATACCTCCTGGTGCTTTACCCATGTCTTCTGGTCCCTCCCGGGACAGTAGCTGGTCCACCTGTTGGGTGGCACACACTGGTCAGGGCCTTTAACCATTGCCCCACATGCTCTTGTCTTCCTGCCACATCACACCTACCTGGCTTCTGCTGCATCCAGGAGGATGTCTGTCTCCTGGTCTGTGAAGTTCTTTTTCCTGGTGTGCCCAGTCATCTTCCTCTGTGTCCCTGGGGTTGGCTGCCCCATCTCCTCTTGCTGCATCCTCCCTGGTTCAACCATTCCTCTGCCGCTGCGTTTAGACTCTGCCTGCACCTTGCGTGTTACGTACTATTTATTTGATGCATATGCGTTCTTCGCCCATGTGCACTCTGGCACTTGGTGCATTCCTCATAGAATAGGGTGCATTGCCAATAATGCAGGGGTTTTGCAATGGTGCATCTGACACACCTTGTGTCACTTTCAGGTTGTCTTTGAGAATCTGGCCCATGATGTTCAAATGTTCTCAACTGCACAAATATTTGCAGGACATTGAAGAAACTTTGTCCCAGGTAGCATCCACACCGATCAAACTGGCACCTCATATGTTGTGGTGGGGACCTGGAAAAAATAAAATGTGTTTCAGAAGGTGCAGAAAATTCATTTATAGCTATTATATATGCCACATTGGGCATACTCACATTATATAAAAGTTAGGATCCCTCAGTAGCCAGATATGGTTGAAACAATTGGTGAACGTGCCATTTTAGAAAAATTGATCTAGACAGGTAGAGACAACCTTGCCACTTACAATAAAGATGTTTGGCCTGTGAAGTCCCTCAACACTAGACCATGGAGTAATGTATCCATGAGGCATCAACAGCTGATTGAACAAAGAGTAGTGGGGTATTTCCACATATGAACAGAAAGAACCTATCACGAAGCACTGATGAAATATGGATAATTCTAAGATAAGTGGTGAAGTATAGCATAGTACCTGGGGTTTCTAATAATGCCCTGTTGAAATTTATTTTAGTTTTATTTATTATTATTTATTCCATAAAAGAGCTACAGTAAACATAGCTAGATTTCATTGTATGTTTAATCTGTTACAACACACTGTAGAAATTTTGTCTGGTCTTCTAACACTGTGCATGTAATGCTGCCCATGATGTTTGGAATCTGATCTCTCTAAAGTAAATCTTAATAAAAATATTCAGAAAAAAGTTGGAATGCTAATTATTTACCTGACTTTTCACTGAAGAAGTAGTACTTTGACCTCACACTCATTATAGCTCTCTCAGTCTCCTCCACATCTTTGCTATTATGCAACTTCCTGGTATATACATAATTGGGTTGGTCCCTGTGTTTCAGAGATATCTTTCTTTTGTTTCTAATATTTTCTTCCCAGTTCCCTCAATTTTTATTTCTTAGTTTTGTCTTAAACAAAGTATATGATATACAGCAGCCTCTAAGGTAGAGCTTTCAGAGCATCCTATACTATATTTAAATAGATGTTTGGTTTCATGTTTTGATTCCAAAATATTTTCTTTATTACCCTTCTCTGTGAAGATTTTGGGCTCAATTCTCAAAACCCTGGCTATGGTTCAAGGTGCTTGCTCCAAACATAAATGGTGCAAGTGGCACAGGCTGCCTGCACCAAATGGGGCTTGCATCTCCAGTGTACCCAACGTAGGTTGCAACCTGCCACTTGGGGGCATGTGGTAGACACAAGCTGTCACATCCCTGAAAACAGGACTCTGTAAACTCACCCAGAGGACAAAATTTAGTACCATTAGACCAGCCAGGGCAGGTCTAAGGGCACTTAGAATATTCTCCTAAGGGAGAGTTACCCATTTGCAGAAATGTGCTGTGGTCCTTGGTCCCTAAAGTTGCCAACAGCAACAATAGGAATATCCCATGTCCCTCCTCAATCCCCTGATGTTGTGAACAGTAATATTAGACAGTATTTTACACTCTCCCTTCCCTGATCTCACGAGATTGCCACCATTAATGTTAATACATTAATTCACATGCCCTCCTTCCTGATCCCCAAATGTTGCCACTGTTGATGTTAATAAATCATTTCACATGCCCCCTTCCCGATCCCTCAGAGTTGGCAGCATTGATGTTAATAAATTACATTATATGCCCCCTTTCTGATCCTCTAGAGCTGCCAAGTGTAATACTACAATCCCCTCCTGAACCGTGATGTTGCCAGTAACAAGAATAAGTAGTTCCCATGCCCTCTCCCTGACCCCAAAGGTGCCACCATTAAAATCATTGATCAGGGCTGGCAAAAGTACAGCCCACTCACACCTCCGTGGCTAGCAGCTGACTGAATTGTCAATGAGCCTACTGTAATGTGTATGCAGCATCCCAGACATCACTGCATGCCCGCACCATGGGGCAGTCACATGGACAAACTAATCCTCTGGCACATGTGAAGGCCAGCCCCAATGGCACCACAGCAGGCACACTCAAGTTATCCCTTCTAGCCTGGACTCCAGGTCTTCTGCAGTGTACAGGGTAAGTACCTTCTGTGTGGTGGCCTGGGAGGGTAGAGCAAGGTGGTAGAGCTCTGACTGCGGCCAGTGTGGGGGTCAAGCAGGTTAAACTGGATAGGGGAACCATAGGACCCCCAGCCAAGGAGGTATTAAAAGAAATTAAGTAAAAAACTCTGAGTCTAAAAAGGCACTACAAAATGGACTGGACTGGGGCGGTAACATTCCCTATGCTTAAAGGGATAGTCTGTTGGACATTTGTTTTATAAATACACATACATATAATAAAGTCACATGCTTCAAAGTTGTAAAAATATTGGATTGTGATCAATTGCAGCCCTATTCATGTTAATCTAGAATAGTAGACCACTATTAATAATATTAGGAAAGAACACAAGCTAATTCTGAAATGTGTATATTATACAGCAAGAAAATCAAATGGACACATTTGCAGAAAAAGCAATAGCTTCTATGTTAAATGATGATGAATCTGATACATTTTGAACAAATCTGTTTCCTGCACAAATGGAGTAAGTAGAAAATATTACCATGGTCTAATTAACGTCTTCTAGAATTTTATGGAGTATGTTGGTTCTCAATTGCCTCCAAAGATAGAGCTCCAGTCAGATGTCAAGTGGAGGACTCTAGGCAATGGTGTGATTCTGAATGCAAATAATTAAAATAAATAAACAGAATAATAAAATTGCAGGCTTTATTCTAAGAATAATTGTATAACTATAAATTGGCATTAAAAATATGAAGTCAGAATACAGGATATCAATTGTGGCAGAAAAGAATCAGTGCAGTGGAGGAGGCATATAATGATGCACATGTCACAACTCGGGCCGTGATTGAGAGAACACTGGGATCCTGAAGGCACGCTTCAGGTGTCTGGACAGGGCAGGAGGAGCACTGCAATACAACCGGAGATGTGCTGTAAGATCTTCCTTGCATGTTGCCTCCTGCACAATATTGCCATAAGCCAGAGAGGTTCCACTGTCACCAGAGGATCCTGTGCATGGTGAGAGGATGCAGAGGAGGCCAATGAGGATGCAGATGTGGTGCGACATCAACACCATCATCAGCATCGACTGCCAGGCAGTGCAACAACAGGCCGGCAGGCACAGGATCAGCTCATCAGGAACCATTTCACCTGAGGGAGAGATGTGGCCCTTAGGGCACTGGCAGACAGATACCCAAACAATGAAGGCTGCCAAGGAATGACTGACAACACATGGGAATGCCACAGCAGACACCACCACACAGGACTGTCTGCCGGTGCAGTGTACCACACAGGGTGCACTGTGATAGAAACAGTGCCCCTGTCTGGTGTGTCACCCCTGGTGGACAATGCAGGAATAATAGTGCTGCAAGACAGTCTGGGAGAGGATGGCATGTGTCAGTACACAAGCCACACATGACAGCAGTGGTATCCAAGCTGCCCCAGGAAGGCATGCACTGCCATAGGATGGAACCAGGGTGAGTACACAGGCCGCAACTCCCCTTTCCATCCTGACGCCGCCATGTTTCTAACCCCTGGCTCTCACTCTTTCCCTATTACTTCCTACTTCACCCACCCTTCCCTGTCCACTCCAGCCTGGCTAAAGTCCCACCCCATCCATAGTAGTCTCCTAATTATCTACCCCTCCTCCGTCATTATCATAATAAACAAGTACATGACAGCCATCGTCACTTTCTGTGGTTTTAGCTCAATTTTCCCCCAGTCATCGGTAATATATCCCTCCTCTTCTTTACCTCTCTAACCTGCCACCCATACACAGCCTCTTTCCCTATATGCGTAGTTGCGGCTGCCTGACTCAGAAGATCTCTGCTTATAACCCCTGTATGCCTATAGGGTGATTGTCGTCTGCTGGCTTCTTCAATGGTAAAATAAATCTGTTTTTATTTATTTATTTCAACCTTGTACTGTACTGTATACACTGTATATACTTTTTCTTCCTTGTATATTATTGCTTTTGTATACCTGCTTCTGTACTGTACTTTGATGTATTCATGACCAGGTCTACCTTGCAAATGAGCCTTGCTCAATGGTGCCTGCCTGGATAAATAAAGATTTTGATTGATTGATTGATTGATTGATTGAAAGTTCTTTAAATTTGATGGACTGCATCTGACTAAGGAGGAGTCAGTGCATTGGGGCAGAAGTTTGGCGTCTTTTCAGAATATTTAAACTAGCTAATGGGGAGGGAGCAGCACCCCATCGTCGAATGGGAAGAACACTCCTCCAACTCAGCTAGTGGTCAAACAGGAGTTCAGCATGTTTGTAGTTCATTTGCATCACCAGGAAAAGAAAGATCCGCTCCCCATATGATGCACAGGGAAATGCCGGACCTCATCCAACAACTAGCACACCAAATCTGGCCAATGGAAAATCATGTACACAAATGCTGCAATCTGGAAACAAGATCCCAGACCTGCAGGCAATAATGACAGAGACTAAACTGGATGTAGTAGCCATTAGTGAGACATGGTTTACCAGTAACCACACTTGGGAGACTTCAGTACCTGGCTATGTACTGTTCAAAAGAGACTGAGAGAGTGCAAAGGGGGGTGAGTGGCCTTTATGTCAATGAAAATATCAAAGCTACAGAAATTAAGAATACACATAAGGAGCCTGAAGAACTGTGGATCATCCTGGAAACAGGAAATGGGACAGCCATATGAATTGGGGTTGTGTGCAGGCCTCCAGACCAGGGAGGACACAGACACATTACTGTTAGAAGATATACAAAACATGGCAGCTAAAGGAGAGGTTCTGATAATGGGAGACTTCAACATGCCAGATACAGATTGGTCAATACCAGCAGGGACATCTGCCAGAACTAGACACATGGTGGATTCCCTGCAGAGGGAGGGCCTCAAACAACTGGTACAACAACCCACAAGAGACAGGGCTATCCTAGATCTAGTACTGACTAACAGGGAAAGGGTCACAAATCTCCAGGTAGAAGGTTACCTGGGTGCCAGTGACCATCACATGGTATGGTGCAATTTGGCCACTAGAACAAAATCATCCCATTCCAAGGCAAAATATGGGACTTCAGAGGAGCTGACTTTGATAAGATGGCTAACAGAGTTAAGCTAGCCCTGGTAAAAAGAAATACAGATGAGGGGTACAGGCAAAGTGGGCAAGCATTAAAGATACAATACTTGAAGCAACATCCCATTGTGTTAGTGAGAAAAGAAAGTGCAAAAGAAGAAGAAACCACTTTGATTCTCAAACACAGTAGCAGAAAAGGTGAGAGCCAAAAGACTGGCCTTCATGAAATATAGGGAATGCAGCAGGATGAAGATAGGAGGCATACCAAACTTCCAAGAAGCAGGAAAGCAGTAAGGCAGGCAAAGGCCCAAACCGAGGAAACACTAGCACGAACAGTAAAGAAGGTGACAAGACTTTCTATAGATACAGTAGTGAAAGGAGAAATTCCAGAGGAGGTATTGCTAAGATCAAAGGGGATAAGGGGGCGTGGAGGAGGAGGACCATGTAAAAGCATCTATCCTAAATAGATAGTTCTGCAAAGTGTTTACTGAAGAGAAGGTAGGGAAGGCCCGCAGCTCAGCACCATGGACACAGGGAGGAGGAGGTGTGCACTAGTCCTTCACAAAAGAAAGGGTCCTACAAGAGCTCGATAAGCTCAGAGTGGACAAGGCAATGGGACCTGAAGGCATACATCCCAGGGTACTAAAGAGCTAAGGGTGGAACTAGTAGAGCCATTATCCGAACTGTTTAGTGAGTCTCTGAGCACAGGAGAGGTCCCAGAAAACTGGAGAAGGGCTCATGTGATACCAATCCACGAGAGTGGTTGCAGGGAGGATGCAGGGAACTACAGACCAGTAAGTCTTACCTCAGTATTGGGCAAGATTGTGAGACACTCCGAAAGGAAAGATAGTGCAACACTTGGAATCCATAGGAGCACAGGATCCAAGACAGCATGGGTTTACAAAGGAAGGTCCTGTCAAACTAATCTCATAGATTTCTTTGACTGGGTAATCAGAGTGGTGGACCAAGGGTGAGCAGTTGATGTTGACTACCTTGACTTCAGCAAAGCTTTCGATACTGTTTCACATAGAAGATTGATTAATAAGCTGGGTAGTCTCAAGGTGTGTCAGACATTGGTCAACTGGGTGGCAAACTGGTTAATGGTGGTAAATGGTATACAGTCAGAAGAGATGCAAGTCACAAGTAGGGTACCTCAGGGATCAGTCCTGGGGCCAGTCCTCTTCAATATCTTCATCAGTGACATTGCAGATGGACAGGAGGGTAAGATTTGTCTGTTTGCAGATGACACCAAGATCTGCAGCAGAGCAGATGATCCAGATGGGGTGGGTAGAATGAGAGATCTGGATAAACTAACAAAATGGTCAGAAAAGTGGCAACTGGGGTTTAAGCAAAGTGCAAGATCATGCAGATAGGGAAGAGAACCCTGAAGCCACCTATAGGCTGGGGGGGAGTTGCTGGCAGTCACAAGGGAAGAAAGAGACTTGGGTGTCATCATCGCGGTGACCTGAAATCATCCAAGCAGACCACTAAAGCAGTAGGTAAGGCTAGAGGGATGATGGGGTATATTAGCAGGGGTATCACAAGTCAGAAGAGAGTAATAATCCCTCTTTACAAGACACTAGTTAGGCCCCATCTGCAGTACTGTGTGCAGTACTGGAGCCACACTTTCACAAGGACATTAACCAAATTGAGGCAGTCCAGAGAAGGGCAACCAAAATGGTGCAGGGACTGCATCAGAAAACATGTGAGGACAGATTAACTGAGCTCAATATGTATACCCTATAGCAAAGGAGGAGAAAGGTGATATGATTGAAACATTTAAACAGCTTAAGGGCATTAACAAGATGAAAGAGTCTAACATGTTTCAATAGAAGAAAATTAGCAGGACTAAAGGACACAGCATTAGATTAGAGGGAGGCCGATTAAGGGGTAATGTGAGGAAGTTATTTTCACAGAAAGGGTGGTGGATGCATGGAGCACGGCCTACCTCAGGAAGTGGTGGACATGAATACAGTGCAGGGCTTCAAACAGGCATGGGATAGGCATAAGGGAGCAATACAGGCGAGTATGAATAGATAGGCCACTGACAGAGCAAAGGCCAATGGCACATTCATAAGGTAGAAAATAAATGGGCAGTCTGGATGGGCCTTCGGTCCTTACATGCCATCAACTTCTATGTTTCTATGTTTACATGCACAAAAGGGGAGCCCTGTGTACAGATATGCGCAAATCACAGCTACGATAAATATATGCAGATGCGTTATGCAGTGGAATGGCACGCGACTTGCAGCATGCACCACAACATTGGGCGAGTGATGCAGGGAGTGATGCCAGAGCATGCAGCTTGTGGCCTGGTGCAGGAGGGAGTGTAGAGCCAAACAATCAACAGTCCCACACAGCCACAGCCTCAATGCAAGTGTAAACATGAGCAGTCTAGGTGGCAGAGGGCCCAACTTAGTCCAGATGAGACCTTAGCTGGTCAGGCTGGTCCAGCAGTGGACCAGGTACCTGCTGGAACCTGGCAGCAGGAGACACATCCCTGGGGACAGGGGCAGGTGTGGAGAAGGATTACTGCCAAGCTGTACACACAGGTATGGGGTCAGGAGGACACCAAGACAGCTGCAACATCGCTGGCAGGACCGTGCCAGGAGGGACATGCCATCCTGACCCATATGAGAGGTTGGCAGTGGACACTGATGTGGCCATACAGACAGGCAGGCCACGCCTGTGGTGGGTGTCCCAGACATGTAACATGCATGCCCATACCACGGCAGCCTGCAAAACACAGTGCACTGTGCAGACACTAATGGCTGTCTACCCATGCTTCCACAGGTGGCACTGAAGGTGGCACCCACAGACAGAAGTCGGAGGAACAACAGAGGAGCCCTCGGCACCATGCATGAAGGGATATGGCCCTGAAGCCAGAGCAAGTCACATAGCAGATGCACAACAGCCTGGGTGCATGGGTACAGGTATGAGCACACCATGTGTGGTCACCATAGTGAGGGTTATAACACAGGGGCACCTTGGTGCTGAAAACAGCCATGCTGCGTGCAACACTGATGCCAGGATGTGTGATGCAGACACACCTGCCATGTCACTGGGCCACAAGGCTGGGCACTGGCACATGTGTGTGTGACCTTGCACGGTCCAGCACAAGGGGCCCCGCCATGCACTGTGCACATGCTGGGGCAGATGCCACATGCAGGATAGGGGGAGGGGCAGGAGGGGCTGCACCCTGGTCAGAATGCCTGCAGTGTGACAAGCCAAGGTATGCCGTGTGCCATGCACAGAAAATGCAGGGAATAATAGTGCTGCAAGACAGTCTGGGAAGATGGCATGTGTCAGTACACACAGCCACACATGACAGCAGTAGTACCCAAGCTGCCTCTGGAAGGCATGCATGCCTGCCACAGGACGGCACTGTAGGGTGAGTACACAGGGCCAGAGGGGCATGTATGCTAGGATGGTGACACATACCACCAGTGTCCAGGATGGAATATGCATGTGCAGGTCCACCCACAGGACACACAGCATCATAACACAGACATCCCACATAGACAGCACACAGCCACACCAGCATAACCGTACAACATCCCATCCCCACGAGGCCTGCACCACCATAAGTGCACACATGTGCAGCACAAGCCTGTACCAACACACACCACAACCACAGTACCTGCCACACCAAGCACAGCCTAGGAACACATGCAAGAGTACAGTTGGCAACAGTTTTGGGGAGCGGAATTCAGAACTCCCCCTTTCCATCCTGATGCTCGCCATGTTTTAAACCCTGGCTCTCACTCTTCCCTATTAACTCTTCCTACTATACCCACTCTTCCGTGTCTGCTACAGCCTGGCTAAAGTCCCACCCCATCCATAGTAATGTCCCAATTATCTACCCCTCCTCCGTCATTATCATAATAAACAAGTACCCACAGCCATCGGCACTTTCTGTGGTTTAGCACAATTTTTCCCCAACCGTTTGGTAATATAGCTCTCCTCTTCTTACCTCTCTAACCTGCCACCCCATACATGGCCTCTTTCCCTATATGTGTAGTTGCCGGCTGCCTCACTCAAAGATCTCTGCTTATAACTCCTGTATGCCTATGGGTGATTGTACATCTGCTGACTTCTTCAACTGTAAAATAATGCTGTTTTTATTTTTCAACCTTGTACAGTACTGAATACACTGTATATACTTTTTCTTCCTTGTATATTACTGCTTTTGTATACTTGCTTCTGTACTGTACTTTGATGTATTCATGACCAGGTCCACCTTGCTAATGAGCCTTGCTCAATGCTGCCCACCTGGATAAATAAAGATTTTGATTGATTGATTGATTGATTGATTGATTGAAAGTTCTTTAAATTTGATGGACTGCATCTGGGTAAGGAGGAGTCAGTGCATTGGGGCAGAAGTTTGGCGATCTTTGCAGAATATTTAAACTAGCAAATGGGAGAGAGGTACAGCACCCCATACATCGAATGGGATGCTGGGGTACTTAAGGAGCTAAGGGTGGAACTAGCAGAGCCATTAGCAGAACTGCTTAGTGAGTCTCTGAGCACAGAAGAGGTCCCAGAAGACTGGAGAAGGGCTAATGTGATTCCGCTCCACAAGAGTGGTAGCAGGGAGGAGGCAGGGAACTACAGACCAGTCAGTCTTACCTCAATAGTGTGCAAGATTATGGAGGCACCTTAAGGAAAGAATAGTGCAACACCTGTAATCCATAGGGGCACAGGATCCAAGACTGCATGGGTTTACAAAGGAAGGTCCTGTCAAACTAATCTCATAGATTTCTTTGACTGGGTAACCAGAGTGGTGGACCAAGGGGAGCAGTTGATGTAACACCTTGACTTCAGCAAAGCTTTCGAACACTGTTCCACATAGAAGATTGATAAATAAGCTGGGTAGGCTCGGGTGGGTCAGAAGTTGGTCAACTGGTGGCAAACTGGCTGACGGGCAGAAAACAGAGAGTGATGATAAGTGGTATGCAGTCAGAAGAGATGCAAGTCACAAGTGGGTACCTCAGGGATCAGTCCTGGGGCCAGTCCTCTTCAATATCTTCATTAGTGACATTGCAGATGTACTAGAGGGTAAGGCTTGTCTGTTTGCAGATGACACCAAGACCTGCAACACAGTAGATGATCCAGATGAGGTGGGCAGAATGAGAAGATATCTGGATAAACTAGCACAATGGTCAGAAGAGTGGCAACTGGGATTTAATGCAAAGAAGTGCAAGATCATGCACATAGGGAAGAGAAACCTGAGCCAACTATAGGCTGGGAGGGAGTTGCTGGCAGTCACAAGGGAAGAAAGAGACTTGGGCATCATCATCACGATGACCTGAAATCATCCAAGCAGACCCTAAAGTAGTAGGTAAGGCTAGGGGATGTTAGGGTGTATTAGTAGGAGTATCACAAGTCGTAGAGGAGGTAATAATCCCTCTTTACAAGACACTAGTTAGGCCCCTATCTGGGAGTACGTGCACTACTGAGGCCACATCTTCACAAGGACATTAACCAAATTGAGGCAGTCCGGTGAAGGGCAACCAAAATGGTGCAGGGACTGCATCAGAAGACATATGAGGACAGATTAATGGAGCTCAATATATATATCCTTGAGCAAAGGAGGAGAGAGGTGACATGATCTAAACATTCAAACACCTTAAGAGCATTAACAAGGTGAAAGAGTCTAACATGTTGAAATATAAGAAAATAGCAGGACAAGAGGACACAGCATGAGACTAGAGGGAGGCCAATTAAGGGGGAATGTGAGAAATTATTTTTCACAGAAAGGGTGGTGGATGCATGGAGCGCCTACCTCAGGAAGTGGTGGCTATGAATACAGTGCATGACTTCAAACAGGCACGGGATAGGCATAAGGGAGCAATACAAATGAGTATGAATAGATAGGCCACTGACAGAGCAAAGGCCGATGTCACATTTATAAGGTAGAAAAGAAATGGGCAGAATGGATGGGTCTTACGGTCCTTATCTGCTGTCAACTTCTATGTTTCTATGTTTCTTAAGAACACTCCTCCCCGCAGCAAGTGGTCAAACAGGAGTTCAGCATGTTTGTAGTTCATTTGCATCACCAGGTAAAGAAAAAGGTCTGGCTCCCCATATGATGCACAGGGAAATGCCGACCTCACCCAACAACTAGCACACTTTAATCTGGCCAATGGAAAATCATGTCACACAAGTACTGGCAATCTGGGAAACAGATCCCAGACCTGCAGGCAATATGCAGAACTAAACTGGACTTAATAACCGTGGCGAGACATGGTTTACCAGTAACCACACTTGAGAACTTCAGTACCTGGCATGTACTGTTCAGAAGAGACCGAGGGTGCAAAAGGGAAATTGGAATGGCCCTTTATGTCAATGAAAGTATTAAAGCTATAGAAATTAAGAATACATAAGGAGCCAGGAGAACTGTAGGTCACACTGGAAACGAGAAATGGGACAGCTATATGAATTGGGGTGTGTGCAGGCCTCCAGACCAGGGGAGGACACAGACATTACTGTTAGAAGATGTGCAAACATGGCAGCTAAAGGGAGGTTCTGATGTGGGAGACTTCAACATGCCAGATACAGATTGGTCAATACCAGCAGGGACATCTGCCAGAACTAGACACATGGTGGATTCCTGCAGGAGGCGCAAACCAACTGGTACAACAAACCCACAAGAGACAGGGCTATCCAAGATCTAGTACTGACTAACAGGAAAGGATCACAGATCTCCAGTAGAAGGTCACCTGGGTGCCGTGACCATTACACGGTATTTTGCAGTTTGACCACTAGAATAAAATCATCCCATTCCAAGGCAAAAATATGGGACTTCAGAGGAGTTGATTTGATAAGATGGCTAACAGAGTTGAGTTAGCCCTGGTAAAAAGAAATACAGATGAGGGGTACAGGGCAAAGTGGGCAAGCATTAAAGATACAATACTTGTTAAGAACATCCCATTGTGTTAGTGAGAAAAGAAAGTGCAAAAGAAGAACGGAAACCATTTTGGTTCTCAAACACAGTAGCAGTAAGGTGAGAGCCAAAAGGCTGGCTTTTCAGGAAGTATATGGAAGGCAGCAGGATGAAGATAGGAGGCATACCAAACTTCCCTAAGAGAAGCAGGGAAGGCAGTAAGGCAGGCAAAGGCCAAACCGAGGAAACACTAGCACTAATAGTAAAAGGAAGGTGACAAGATTCTTTATAGATACAGTAGTGAAAGGGAAAGTCCAGAGGGTTATTGCTAAGATCAAAGGGGTAAGTGTGTGTGAGGAGGAGGACTGTAAAGCATCTGTCTCTGAGTAGATAGGTTCTGCACATTATACTTGAAGAAAAGGTAGGAAGGCCCACAGCTTAGCACCTCATGGACACAGGGGGAGGAGGTGTACTAGTCCTTCACAAAAGAAAGGGTCCTCAAAGAGCTTGATAAGCTCAGGTGGCAAGGCAATGGGACCTGATGGCATACATCCCATGAACAAAAGGGCTAAGGGTGGAGCAGGCAGAACCATTATCCGAACTGTTTAATTGGTCTCTGGGCTCAGGACAGGTCCCAGAAGACTGGAGAAGGGCTCATGTGATCCCGCTCCATGAGAGTGGTAGCCAAGGAGGAGGCAGGGAACTAGACCAGTAAGTCTTACCTCCAGTGTTTGGCAAGATTATGGAGACCTCTGTAGGAAGGACAGTGCACCTGGAATCATAGAGCACAGGATCCAAGGCAGCATGGTTTAAAGGAAGGTCCTGTCAAACTAACTCATAGATTTCTTTGACCTGGTAACCAGTGTGGTGTACCAAGGAAGCAGTTGATGTTGCCTACCTTGACTTCTGCAAAGCTTTTGATACTGTTCCACGAGAAGATTGATTAATAAGCTGGTGTGGGCTCGGGTGACAGACATTGGTCAACTGGGTGGCAAATTGCTAATGGACAGAAACAGAGTGTAGTGGTAAGTGGTATACGAATGAAGCGGTGCAGAGTCTGGGTGGGGTACCTCAGGGATCAGTTCTGGGGCTAGTCCTCTTTGAATTCATCAGTGACATTGCAGATGGACTGGAGGGTAAGGTTAGTCTGTTTGCAGATGACATCAAGATCTGCAGCAGAGTAGATGATCCAGATGGGTTGGGCAGAATGAGAAGAGATCTGGATAAACTAGCAAATGGTCAGAAGAGTGGCAACTGGGGTTTAACACAAAGAAGTGCAAGATCATGCATAGGGAAGAGAAACCCTGAGCAACCTATAGGCTGGAGTGGGGAGTTGCTGGCAGTCACAAGGGAAGAAAGACTTTGTTGTCATCATCACCAGTGAACTGAAATCATCCAAGCAGACCACTAAAGCAGTAGGTAAGCTGAGAGGAAGTTGGGGTGTATTAGCATGGGTGTCACAAGTCAGAAGAGGGAGGTAATAATCCCTTTACAAGACTCTGATTGGTTCCATCTGCAGTACTGTGTACAGTATTGCAGGCCACACCTTCACAAGGACATTAACCAAATTGAGGCAGTCCAGCTTGAGCAACCAAAATGGTGCAGGACTGCATCTGAAAACATACAAGAACAGATTAACTGAGCTCAATATATACTCTGTAGCAAAGGAGGGAGAGAGGTGATATGGATTGAAACATTCAAACACATGAGCATTAACAAGATGAAGGAGTCTAACATGTTTCAATAAGAGAAACTTAGCAGGAAAAGAGGACACAGCATGAGATTAGGGGAGGCGATTTAGGGTGTGTGAGGCGTTCTTTTCTGAAAGGTGGTGGATGCATGGAATAGCCTACCTCAGGAAGTGGTGGCTATGAATGCCAGTGCAGGAACTTCAAACAGGCATGGATAGGCATGGGGAGCAACACAGGTGGTATGAATAGATAGGCCATTGACAGGCAAAGAGACCAATGGCACGTCATAAGGTAGAAAAAATGGGCAGACTGGATGGGACTTGCGGTCCTTATATGCCCCAGTCAGCGTCTATGTTTCTGTGTTTACATGCACAAGGGAGCCCTGCATACAGATAGTACGCTAAATCGTAAGCTGCGATAATATATATACGCCTATTCGTTATGCGGTGGAATGGCACGCACTTGCAGCATGCGCCACAACATTGTGTAGTGATGCAGGGAGTGAGACCAGAGCATGCAGCTCATGGCCTGGTGCAGGAGGGAGTGTAGAGCCAAACAATCGACAGTCCCACACAGCCACAACCTCAATGCAAGTGCAAACATGAGCAGTCTAGGGTGGCAGAGGGCCCAACTTAGCCCAAATGAGACTGCTTAGCTGGTCAGCCTGGTCCAGCAGTGGGTTAGGTACCTGCCGCCATGGCAGCAGGAAACACATCGGTGGGGACAGGGAGCAGGTGTGAGAGAGGATTGCTGCCAAGCTGTACATACAGCATGGGGTCAGGAGGACACCAAGACAGCTGCAGCATCACTGGCAGGACCTTGTCAGGAGGGACGTGCCATACTGACAGACACATGATGAGGTTGGCAGTGGACACTGATGTGCCATAAGGGACAGGCAGGCCACGCCTGTGTGGTAGGTGTCCCTGACATGTAACATGCATGCCCATACCACGGTAGCCTGCAAAACACAGTGCACCTGCAGACACTGATGGATGTCTGCTGTTCCACAGGTGGCAGTGAAGGGGTGGTGCCACAGACAGCAGCTTGGAGGGAACAACAGAGGATTCCCTCGGCACCATGCTCTCCAGGATATGGGCCTCGGCTGGGTAAGTCACATAGCAGATGCACAACAGCCAGGGTGCATGGGTATAAGTATGAGCACACCATGTGTGGTCACTGAGTAGGGTTATAACACAGGGGCACCATGTGCTGGACAACAGCCATGTGGCGTGGCTCATGGATGCCAGGATGTGATGCAGACACACCTGCCATGTCACTGGGCCACAAGGGTAGGCACTGGCACATGTGCGCCAGACCCAGCATACATGGTCCAGCACAAGGGCCCACTTCATGCACTGTGCATGTTGGGCAGATGCCACATGCAGCACAGAGGAGAGGGGAGAGGAGTTGCTACCCTGTCAAATGCCTGCAGTGTGACACACGGTATGCATGTGTGCTATGCACAGACAACGGCATATACTGACCGATGGCCTATGGCAGTGCATGTATGCTTGAGCCACCATGTGCCTGCTGAGGCTGGAGGTTGCACCTAATCTGTACACTGTTCAGGCAATGACTGTCCCTGCTGTGGCTGTGGAGTAACAGTGAACCCAGGGGTGGAGGACATGGCTCGACAAGTACCTGCAGGCACCCATGTCACGTACACAGTTCGGTACTGCTGTTGACAGTAGGGACAGGGTGGTGTGTATCCCATCAGAGACTATGCGGAATGAAGGTGCCTGTGATCATGCAGGCACAGCTGTGGCCTTTACCAATACGTGGTAATGCATGTACTGGACAACTAGTGTGGTACTGAGTAGAGTTGACTGTAACCCATGTGTGTGGTCCCCAAACTGGGCATGCTGAGTCCACATGCTATGGTGGCATACATCTGTCAGTGGCAGCACTGTACATGGATGGTCAGCACAGTGGTGGCAGCTGAGGTTGGTACCAGCACAGCATACACGGTGCACGTGATGTGGGGACATGGATGCAGGAGGGCCCATGGGCACTGAGGGATGTTGAGAGGCAGCACAGTCATGAACACTGTATCAGCATGATGCAACAATGACGTGTAATGTTGTCCTGCAGCAAGCTGAACATGTCACAGGTACATGGGGTGGAGACTAGTATGTCCGGACATGTGACACTGTTGGTATGTCATGTGGGAGATGTTTGCAGACTACATGGGGGCACAACCTCAATAAGGGCTATTGGGACAAGTAGTCCCAAATGGCTGTCCTGGGGTTGCGAGGCCATGATGGTGGACCTCTGGGGCTTAGTAATGACCCAGGTGGGTAGATGAGGTGATGAATGATGTGGAGATGTCCTGGGTGGGCAGTCGACTGCCAGGGAAGTCATGGACCGCTAGGACCTCTGCCTACACACAATGTACTGTATAGAGAGGTATGCACACACAGCTACTGCATATGTGGAACTGGGAGATGACAGGGACCAGATAGTGGGTCCCTTGATGGACAAGAGTGGGTGGAGGGAGGGCAGGCATGCAGGACATGACAGCTACACACAGCGCAGTATGCAGACAGAGAGGTGGGTGGGTCTGTGGAGGAGGAGGCCAGTGGTAAGAAAGGGGTGACAGACTGGCATACAAGGACTGGTTCAGACAAACATGGTGGTCACCAGCGGCCTACAAGGCAGCAGGGGTAGATGGTAGTCACACCAGGGTGAGGATGCAGCTGCCTGATACTGGCAGGAGACTATTGATGACCTGTGCAGGTACCCATTGGACATAGGATGCATGACACAGGATTGGTGGATGGGCCATGTAGCATATCATACACCAGTGTCCCACAGGATGGTCCAGGGAACTACAGGCAAGCATGCAACATGGCAACCGTGAGCATGGCATGGGACATACTTGGACAGAGAGGCCTGTAAACAATTGGTAGGACAGTGGCCTACACTCTGCAGCAGCACATGTGTGAAGAGATGGAGATGTGGACCAACCACATGTGTGGTACAAGGGGCACACTGGAGACTGGCAAAGACCATGCGGTGTATGCCTCATATCTGACGGTCAGCATCCTGGATGGCCCAATGACCGCTGTGGGGCAGTGCTGACCTTCCTGCACCAGGCCATGAGCTGCATGTTGTGGCATCACTCCCCGCATCACTACACAATGTTGTGGCGCATGATCCATGGGGAGTGTCGTGATGGCTGGTGACATACATCACACCGTTCCCAGGTCAGCGGATATATGTGGTGGTGTTGCCACCCAACCCTGATGGCAATGGGTGCAGGGTTATACAGGTATCTGTGCTGTGAGCGGGTTTGTGCATCACAGGGCTGCTACCCACATGGGTTGCCATCTGTGTGCAGACAGCACAGACATGGTGGCAGTGATGGCATAGAGGGCTGTGTGGCTGCAGGACAAATATGGACACAGTGCATCAGTGGTAGTATGCATGGTGAATAATGTCCTCTGTCTAGGGGTCCCAATGCAAGCTGTTGTGTGCAAGGCACAAGTGGTGGGACGGTCATCCAGGAGGCGTGTGTACAGCATGCTCCAGGGAAGGGAATGGGCTATGCACATACAACAGGGGGTATACCACACTGCACACGTCGGACAGTGGCTGTATGGGCTGACATGCCGCTGTGGTGCATAGCACGGGAACAATACCCCTGGCCTGTCATGCCACAGTTCCCCTGAACTGTGCCACCAGTCATGCTACAGATGGTGATGTGTGCAGTAGGGCACACGCCACACTGTATGGACCCATATGGCGCAGCGGGCACCAACACACACTGCACAGGACAGGACGGGGGCATGCTGGACAAGGGAAAGGAGGCGGTATCGAGTATCCCTCCGATGAGGGGAGGATAGGGGTGACCACGTATGACAGCCACATATGTAGAAGGGACTGCCAGGACAGACAGAGGGGTTTCAGGCCCCACAAGAGGGTGTGGTCTGAGGGGCATGGTCTGATGATGTGCGACGTGGCACTATGGGGAGGTGGGGGACATATGCAGGGCAATGGGGTTGGGTGGTGGAACACTGTACTACAAGTGGTGGTAGACTGAGGACCACAGACTGTGTACGGGGTGATGGGAGCAGGTGTGGGGGATACTAGGGAGGTCAGGTGAAGGGGAGGGCTGTGCCATGTGGGACAGCAGCACAATGGGGCATGCACTGTTGACAGGGGGCTGTACGCTCACTGTGTGTCTGTATGATTGTGACTGTGTTCCTCCATGTGAGCACGGCCTACACAACACAGGACAGAGATGGATGACAGTGGACCAGTTGGCACTGCAGTGCACGGTGCAGTCACATAGCTAGTGGACATGTGGCCTCAATAGCATGGTACCACAGATGTGCTCTATCCAAACAGGTGGAAGGCACAACAGCGGGATGGGGATGGTGCCAGTGACACCGCGAGCACGCAGCATGATCCAGGCGATGGATCACGAGAAGAGGGCGGAGGCACAGAGTACAGGTCCTGGTCGAGACCACTGTGCAGACGGGCACACCCACTACCATTGACAGATGTTGAGCAGTCCAGTGGTAACAGTAATGGCCAGGAAGAGGAGCCAGCAGCTGTGGGACACCAACATGGACACTGCACCAGGGCACCATGTGCCTGACACTGATAATGCCAGTGCCACAATTGACACACATGACACACCACAACATATGGATGCTGGCCAGGCCACAGTAGGGAAAATGCCCATGGGTGTGGCCACAGAGTGTGCTGGTGAGAGGCAGCAGCTGTAGGTGTGCAGCTTGTGTGGAGCCTGTAGGCCATGACAACAGCCAGGGGGCTCCTCAGGAGGCAGGACCTGGGGAGGATGTGTTCTCTAGCAGGCCAACAGGAGGATAGGGCTGCCACTGACATATGTGGTGCAGGGGCGATCAGGCTGCAAAGGTGCAGGGAGGAGGGTGGGTGGACAGGGCTCAACCTGTGTAGCCTGTGTGGAGTTTCCTACAGAGGGTGATGGTGGAGGGTGGGAACAGCAGGCCCCAGGCACCACTGCACAGCAGAATGCAGCATTACAGGTTCTGCAGGGCCACGTAGCAGAATGTATGCGCTGCGCGGAGGACTCTACATGGTGCACTGCGGTGATGCCCGCTGGCAACAGCTCAGACACAGTGTGTGGGTGCTGTACCAGCACTCAACACACACTCCTGTGTGTGCTGCAAGCGGGTCACACTGTTGGTGCAGACATCCCACTGTGACTGTCAGACAGTCCCAACACCCCTACAAGATGCCCATGTGGTAGTTCCTTCTCCATGGCTGCATAACAGCACTGAGCCACGCATGTTGCAGAGTTCAGTTGTACACATCAGGGTTGTGCATTAGGCATGGTACCTGCATGTGTGTTCGTCACAGTGATGCATTTTTAAATGTTAATGCTTTTGCTACGGTTTTAGTCTCCGTCAGGCGATTGCATTATGTGTTTGTATTCAGTACCATGTACATATCATGCACATGTCTCTGTTCTGTACAACTGTTTTGCCCACACCCAGTCGCTTCAATAAACCATTGTTGCATGATCACCTCTGCGTAGTACATTGTGCTGTCAGAGTAGCACACTGCTGCAGTGTTGCCCAGGTGTACCATGATAGAGTATTGACATGGCGTATGTGGTGGTGCCTCATGCATGGCCTGACAACTGTAGGTGTGTGCCATGGCCTGTGGAGGTGTTGTGATGTGCGTCAGTCTAGGCTGCCACCACACATGTCCCCATGTACCTAAAGTGCACATGCGATGTTGTCTCTGCCACAGTTGGCCAATGGTATAGTGTCCAGTCCATCCATGGAGTCATGTTCCAGGACCCATGAGCCTGCAGTGGAACACTGTCACAGAGCAGGGCCCACAACACATGCATGGTTGTCAGACAGCCCTGCTGTCACCTGTGCACTGGCGATATTGGCTGTGGTTGCCTGTGCCCAGCACTGGTCCTGCCCATCACCCAGATAAGCTGTCAGGTAGTCACACCTTTGCAGGCATGTCCAGACATGTGTTTTCAGGTGGGACACCATACACACAGGTACCAGTGGCAGCCATGCTCCCCCTCACATGGCATGGACACGTCTCAGTGGCCCCACATGTGCCACCCCTGTTGATGGCCCAACACCTGTCCAGGCTATACTGTGCCGATGGCAGTGCCCCACACCCGTGCAGCTAGTACAGTGTGTATGCACCACAACATGTGCCAAGCATGTCTCTTATCCCACCACTAGGTGGCATCTGTGTATCAGTGGTTATTGTCTGTGTTATGCCTCATGAGTGTAGCAGTATGGACAGGGTTGGTGACAGTGGACCTGTTCATGGTGGGGCATGGGTGTGGTGAGCAGCCCACAGCCACAGGTGGGCTTGATAGGGTTGTGGTACAGTGTGCTGAATGGGGCTACATAGGCGCCTACTGCCCATCACAGGTGTACATGCCGCTATGTGTTCGACACT